>CM051268.1:38818546-39311046 GCA_027921565.1 Artemia sinica
GCAAGCAGTGGGAGAGTACATACCCCGGTATGATTGGAAAGAATCCTAACCGTGATTTTAGTTTATTGCTACGAGATTGGTATCGTCGTGGTTTTAGATTGTTCTGGGAGGAGGAACCGGGTCAACGATTCAACTGTTGGAACAACAAAAGAATATGGTTTCTACGTCATCGTTGTGAAGACACTGGGTGTTATGATTATAAGCCCACTGATTTTTATTTGGCTGTGACGGAATGTGATTCGACACTTGAGGACACTGTTTGTGAAATTGCTTCAAATAGGCAAATTGAAACATGTGAATTCTATAGAATGAATGAGAATAGTATCATTGACTATACAAAGAGATATGATAAGAGTGAAGTCACGCTCTACTGTAGAAAATGTGACCCTGACATTGCACTACATCAGGATCAGTACACTGTGAATTCAGATAATCTACCTGCACTAGTTGTTGTCGACAAATACCTAGTAGTGGATGAAATCTAAAGAGTAGAAAAGTCGTTTTTATCATGTATATAATTTTTTTTTTATTAATAAACAATTTCACATACATCTTTAGAACATTTTATTCTTAGGGCACTAAAATCAATATTAAATACACTTGTAAGTATATTCTCCACTAGAAAGTCGTTCAATTGAGGTAAGTCAACGTAGATGTTGAGAAACTGCTTGTAGGTGTAGCCACGACATCTGAACATGAAAAAGAGTAGTGCATGAAAGCCACATGTCTTAGTCGCTAAATCCTGTACTCTTCGTTGATTTTGAATAATGGTTTTCCCACTGCTTTCAATAAAGTTGCTGATGTATGGAGCGTAGAATTTATACGATAGGCCAAGAGGATCAAAAAATTCAATATTCTTCGTTGTTTGAAAGATGCTTAGCCAATGACCGGTCTTCAAAGTCGACGGACTGCTATTAACAATGATCAGGGTATTGTTAACACTTGGAATTTTTTCAATGAAGTCCGAAGGTATGCAATAGGACTTGTACTGGGACATGTATGGATCTATACTAAATACGTTGATTATTTGGTTTGTGTTCATGGTGCTAGGTCTAGTAGAACACTGCCGTCGGGCGTGATTTCCCAATAGGTTTCAAATTGACTCAGTGATATTAGCGTGATACTCTCAGTCAGAGCATTGGCAAATGTACACTCTAAACGTACATTCCCTGTTCGTACTATGCTCATATCCTGTGTGCCTGACAAATCCAAAACAATAACCCCATGATTTTTTGAAAACATTGAATCGGTTATTCCATTTTCAAATAGTTGAGAGTCATGATCTAGGGATTGCATGGTCAACTCGTACAGAGTTCTATAGGATTTTTTGTCAAATGATAGAGTGTACAGTGGAATACCATTCACTTTGCACACAAGGCTAGATAGACCGAAAAAATTAAAATCATGGGGAGATTCAGTCCAGGATCCAACGGCACTCCCACTCTTCACAAAGGCCAAAGCCAATTTTGATGGGATTTCTCCATTGATAAATGATGAATCGCTATAGCTACGAGAACCGGTGGCAATGTGACGTTGATTGGTGATTGTATGGGGGACAAGAAGTTTAATGTTGTTGCCATTGGCTCTTAGCTTTTCCACTGCCAATGCAACAGAGCTCATAACTTGTTGTTTTCGGACGTGGAGAATTGCCGATGTGATAATAACATTTGCATCGGGTGCTGCAGGAAGTGTTTTTCTCAAAATGAAATTCGATGGGGCCATCTGCAACTTTATGTCAATCTTGACATTGGGGGGTAGCCATTGGGATATATTGAATATCTCATGATTTAATTTTCCAACTAGATGATACTCCTGGGTCACTGCAGTAGTCAACTCACCGTCAGTATCAACACCTGTTCGATATTCATAGCCCAGCGATTGTCCTCTCATCTCCTTGTATGCCTTTGGCGTCATCATCATAAATTGTATGTAGCTTGCATAGTTGGATAAATTATTGCTAGTGCTCACCAATGTTCCATTAATAAATACATTAATTTGTTTGAATAGGTTGTGTAGAATACAGTTTTCATAGGAGAGACCATCGCCGGCATTTGGAGTTGTATTATCTGACTTTTTCTTCACCACAACACTTAAATCAATAAATGTTGATGACAAATCAATGAAATAGTCTTCATTGGAAAATATTTGAAAGTGTATATTTTCCGAGAGGGGTTGTTGAGGGTGAAATTGTTCATAGTAGCCATACTTGACACTGACATCAACATTTTCAGCATTGAATAGATTCAATGAGGAACTGATTGATGGATATGATTCCTTGTGGGGTAGATAAGTCATCTTAAGAGAAGAAATCCTTCTTTGATCTAACAATCTTTTTCTTTTTCTTCTTCTTCTGTTGCTTATTGGACTTCGTTGTTTTATTCCTCAAAGTCCTTGTTGATGTCCTTTGCTTCCTGCCTGGGTGGAGACTGATGAGTGAATGACGCGAACGCATCCTTTTCAATCCCTCCCCATTTTGTCTAGATTTTAACTGTTCACCAACGGCTCTTGCTGAAGATCTAATATTTTCCTTAACACTCTCCTTGAAATTCTTGCCCGACCCCCAGTCCTGTAGTGTGGAGGCAGCAAAATTTGATGCAGCAGGTACAAGATATTTTCTGGCAAGGGGTAGTGCAGAACGAAATAGCCTAGCAAACCAGCTACCAAGACCATAGCCAGACATTGTAGTACGCCCCTTGTAGTAGTCCAATCCATTGCCTATTTGACGTGGACTCAAAGCACCAACATAACAGTCAATATCGGGACAGACAAATGGAATTCTTCTATTGTTCATTTTTTAGGTTATTGTACCGTCGTTGTCGTTGACAATGGCTCGAAAATGACATGTAATCACTGCTAAGCCTTTTGAAATTGCTATTGGATCACCTAATTCAGTTCTTAGTGTTAACTGACAGAGCTCCAAATAGGAAGTGTTTACGGGAATATACTGAAGATGCTTTATATTGTAGTGGTGAACATGTTCTTGATTGGTTTTTCGTTCAAGAACTCGTAGGAGGGGAACATTTGAATTACCAACCCGAGATGTTTCCACAAATGAAGCGTAGAGAAATATACAAGTGTCCGTGGAGAAGCTGGGTGCATAGTCTGCATAGATAACATGGTCAATACCACTGAAATTTTCTGTCTTAATAATACGTTTTTTAAAACCAAGAACCTCACGTAAATTTTCATTGAGGAAAATTCTTTCATTCTCATATGGATTGGTAATATAAATTCTCCTTTGTTCCGTCGAGTAATTGAAAGTGAAACCACCTTTTTTTCGACTTGCAATTTTTTTGTTGATAACTCGACACAGTTCATGCATGTTATTGTATTCCCTGTAGGGGATGTTAGCAATAGGGTACTGATTAGAGTCAAAAGTTGCCATTGCACCTTCATCACCGAATTCAAACGGTCGTATTTTTATTTCATATTTACGATCCTTTCTCAGGATGTCATAGGTATTTTTGAGAATACAGTCGACAAGAGCCACTTCATATGCACCGTCAAATTTGATGGCGGGGGAGAGTTTTGTCCAAAAATCACTTGTCGTATTCAAGTCATTGTAGAGAGGATCGGAAACGTTGGACATGAAAGTTACATAGAAATCATTGGGCATTGTCAATATCTTCAACACCAATCCAAGAATCAAAATCAGAGTTGTATCCTAGCCAGCGAACAAGTAACTGTTTCTTACCCCCGCGAGTACGTGTCTTTAATATCTTTTCAATTTGATAGATTTCACTAGCATTTTTAACTTTTTGTAATTCATAGTCATAAAAGCCGCCGAGAATCTCCTCATCTTTGGTATCACGCAAACGATAAGTTATGGGTTTAGTGTCTAGGATTTTTGCCACCTTAAAAAGTTCTGTGGACCACAAGTAATTCCCCTTTTCAAAAACATTAGTTGTTCTATTAATTCGAACCGTATCACCAACATTGAATTTATTTTTCATCTTCTTGACAGCCGACGATTCATTGGAATACTGTTTAAGAAAGGTGTCAATTGTATCATGATCAGAATGATGAACTTCCGTTGGCGTAGAGTTGGACAATGATCGATGAGGTCGTTGATTATAAATCAACATGATTTTATCAAGATCATGAATAAAAGCCGATGTATTTTTCAATGTACAATATCTTGAAATTAAAAGTCGAATAGTTCTTATCAATCGTTCGGCCAATGCAGCCTTTATAGGACTGTGACTATGATAGAGCAGTGTACTATATTTCTCTAGTACTTTTGCAACATGAGGATTAACAAATTCACTACCGCGATCCGTTTGAATTTTTTTATATGAATCCTGTTGGAGAATACTTTCAATGGCCTGAGCAACTTCAACACCTCTCTTTGATCGCAATGGAATTGCATATGCATAACGACTATAAACACTGATTGCAAGTAGAATGTACTTGTACGGTGTATTGTGACGCCGTTGAAGCTCATCTAGAGTCAGGAGATCTGCTTGCATTATATGCAATGGGTAAAAGGCTTTAGTTTTTCGATATTGATTGGCACGAAGTCTATGATTTCTATGCAGAGTGTAACTTGATTCATTTTGTAGATAGTCTTGTACATTTTTAGGGGGAACACCAGTGACTTTGGAAAGAGTTGTGGGGGAACTTAAACTCCCCACCTCACCAATATTTTCATAAACACCTTTCAGAACTTCAACCATTTTGAACGTAAACACGTTGTGTAACGTCCGCTACCCTTTTGTATACTGGCTGTTGGTGGTGGTGATGGTGGTGATGATGACCTGATACGTCTTCGCTTTTGTCTAGCTATCAGCGGTGTGCTAGTATTTTCCAAAATTGATTTAAAATCTTCTTCTTCAAGTTCATTTTTTAATGGTGTCAATGTTGTTGTTGTTGATGATGATGATGACGATGATGCATGTTCATTTAATTTTTTTAGAATTTGTCTATTGCCAATAAGACTTTTGGGGAAGTTTAATGTATTTAGAAAGTTGTATAGATGAGTGTCAAATGATAATAGTCCTTTACGATTTGTAACCATATCATAGATTAAATCAAGTAGATTATAGCTCTTGCCCTGAATTATAATCCCTGCCCCATTGCTCTCAACTTGAATGTGATCACTTTCCAAGAGATAGGCTAGGAGTCGTTTACTTTGTTCACGATATGAGTGGGGCATTAGATTTCCAATTTTCAATACAATCGAATCCAATTCCTCCTTCTTCAATTGTGTTCCAGCAACACCAGCAGAATGCCGAGGAGATGATTCTTTCTTGGGGTCAGCAGCAACAGCAGCAGTGGGCTTCGACCGATAGGACTTGTGTTTGTCCACTCGACGAAGTGCATCTTGAAGTAAAAGCAGTTTTTTATCATCCTCAATATTTTCATTGTCAAGGAATTTACTCAGATTGTTCTCAAAGTGTTCGACGGGTGAGAGAGCGAGTTCTATTGGAGTCAATTTATAGGGTTTTGCCATTCTCTCTCTCTCTTTTAGAGAAAACTGTTTACAAGTCCTGCAATTATTGGCAGTAAAAGTGTGAAAAAGCTACCGCCCGCCTGAAGAAGTCGTTTCCTTTTGAAATTCTTTCCTTTCTTTTTAGATGCCAATGTACGTACAATGGAACGATGTTGCTTTGCCTGTTGCTTAACTACTTCTGGCACTTGAACATTACCCTCGATCAAATTTAAACAAAGTTCGGATATTAGATTAATGAAATCGTTGTCAATACCGTGTTTGAGTATTGCTTTCCTAAGCGGAGGTTTTGAAGTGCTTAGAACTGAAAACAAATGTCTATTTTCATGTAGTTTCTTCAGTGTCATGATAGCAACTAATAGGTCTTTTTAGTGTTCACGGGGAGATATACTGTAATTTCATTGTCAAAAATATCTGTGACTACACGTAGATCCTCGGGTGTATTTTGATTAAGATCCAATAGGATGTACCCATAGGGTTTATTAGTTGCCTGATTGTATGCTGAGAGCAGAAATTTGGGGGCTCCCGGATAGATTTGTTTATTGAGAGTTATTAGCGAGCTAGAATCACGAACAACTCTGTAGATGATATAGTAGGTGCAGTTCAATGCAAGTGTTCGCATACACTTGCTCTGATGAAAGAGATTGTGTAGAACCAGAGTAACGGAAATCTGTTCATGATGAGAGCGAACAGTGAACAGTTGTAGCATTTCCTGGGACCATTGTTCAATAGATTCAGCCAGATCGTCAATGATCAACCAAGAGTTTTGTTCAATAATGCTGAAAACATCAAGTCCCTGTATGAATTGTATCTGCACCAACCCCATGGTGGTGGCAGCAATTGCTTTTATTTTATCATATGACTCCTGCCAAATACTATAGCAATAGTAGATTTTTTTCGGCTTTTCCACAAACATTTTATCACAATTTTTAATTATTTTAGTTAAGAGTGTTGTTTTGCCCGACATTGACGGTCCACACAGAAACGATCTGAATGGTGTTTTAAATTGATACATGTTCCCCTCAACAGTTCACCTGGACAACTAACTGTAGACTATGGCTGTCTGATGACTAAATAATTTCCCTATTACTACTACTCCGTTCAAGAATAATAACGAGAAGAAGAAGAAGAAGAATAGAGAATAATATTTTCTTTTATTATATACATAAAAAAGGTGACAATACTTTAAAAAATATACTACATTGAAAAAGGCACATTAAACATGAATAAAAAAAAAATACACTTGTTTTAAATTTATTTATAATAAAAAAATACAACATTTACATAACCACTAGAAAAAAAAACAAACACTTAAATAAATACACTTTTTTTTTCTGTTTATTTATTTATAAAAAAAAATACAACATTTATTGGACTAATGTGCACTTGAAATATCACACTTTTATTTACAACATTTTAAATTTTGGGGTCCCCCCCCCCCGGGGGGCGGCCGCTGCGGCGGCCGGGGGGCCGGGAAGCGCCGGGGGGCCCGCTGCGGCGGGCCCGGGCCGGGGCCGGCATTAAATACTGGAAATTGATCTGCCTTGCAAACACACACACATTGAAAATTGATTGTGATAGAAAAAAAAAGAATTAAAAAAAAAAAAAAACCTAATTACCCCAAAAAAAAAAAAAAAAAACCCCTCCCACCCAATTTATACTTTTTTTTTTTTTTTTTTTTTAGTGAATTTAAGTTAATTTTTTTAGACCGAGTTGTTTTCTGTACTCTGTACATTCAACTCGGTCTGAAATTAAATAATGACCGTGTGGCAATACCTTCACACCATCCTCAAGTACATAGACTTTGTCCGATATGGCAGACATGGCGTTTTTCTCAACTCTAACTGTGTAGTTTTTAAATTGTAAAGAGCGAATCGCCATGACTTTCGCCCTTGGCACTAAACTACGTTCCACACAGTTTCTATACACACTCATGTCGAAATTATTTTTTACAAAGTGTGTAGGTACCCCCTTGCAAACTTGTTTGATATCCTTGCCGTGCGTTTCCACACAGTATACCTTCGGTCCAGGAAACACACCACTGGATATCAGATCGCTACCCGTTTCAGATTTTAACATTAACAATTGATTTGGGGCCTGGCGTTTCACTAGCTCTGGGTAGAGGGATTCGTCCCAATTAGTGTAGTCCATTCGTGAGCTAATGTACTCGCCATTTTCCAAATCATTCAATAGATTTTCAGTTTTGACTTTTAACAGGAGTGAATCAGTGTCCCCGTAGTACACTTGAACTTGTCCCTCAATCGGCCACTGTACCTTGCATACATTATAATAAAATGACAACATGAGTTTCTTGGATATTTCAGTTATTGCACTTCCGCCTGCAATATTTTTATTTAATACAATGTTTCTTTTCTTGCGATGTAGGAGAACCATATTGGAGTCTATGATTGTGAACGATGTGAAGTTTGGATCCGCAATGATTCGAGCACAATCTTTGGGGTTGGTTACAATGTCACATCGACTTCTGTGTCGTACGCTCTCGCACATTTTACCGAAAGCTGAGTTCAAAATGAGTTTATAGACTTCTTTTTCAACTTTCGTTTTCGCTTGTGAACGCTTACTGACAAAGGTGTCAATAAACGTTTTCATGTAAGGCTTTTGATCAAATTGGAGGGCTCTATGAATCTTTGTGACCTTGAAACCATTGGACACCATCCATTTCAATAGCACGTGATGAACAACGATATTCTGTTTCGGGTTGAGATCGGCAATTAGTTTTTGTTTTGAAGGTACCCAGTGCATACTCCCGTCCTCTACTAAAGATAAATTGTAGGGGCTCAGAGAGTCCCTACCCACCGGTCTATTTATACACGGAAAAACAAAGTCTTTTACCGAGTCATGGATTTCCATGGGTATTTCACCGTCAATTTCAAAAAACCATCCCTGTGCCCCATTCTCCTCAACACTGGCAATGTCGGGGAAATTCGAAGCACAGGGATTGTCAAGCCATTTATAATTGCCACACGGCAAACAGTAGTGAGACATTGCCGATGGGTAAAGAGAATTCATATCCAAAAAAACTGCGTCCGACTTTTCATCGGTGTGCTGTCCACTCGGATCAGTTTTCATGATACGATCCCCGTGAAAAACATACCCACCCCTCATTGATCTCTCTACAAACAGATGCTGATCCACATCGGCGATCAGACCTATTTCTTCTTTGCTGATTTTAAGTATCAAGTCCATCACCAAATGGGGAGTGGAAAAATAATAACCTAAATCCAACCCAAATTCCCCATAGATTTTATCCGTATTTTTGCACACAATATCCAGAAGAGTGAGTACGTCACTGGCCAAGTAAAGTTTACAATAATCCCACCCATTTTTACATCCGCCCTTTGCCCAAACCCTCTTAGCAAATTCGTAGTCGCTAGTGGTGCACTCACTCTCAGTAAGAGAATTGTAAAAAGCTTCAATGGGCGGTAGTGACACCTCATCTAGCCTCGAGCCAGAGTTGTAATAATCATATGGATATATACCCTTACACGTTAATAAATCATACATTTCATCATCGGGGAAGCGCTGTTTGAGGAGGGGAAGCTATCAAAATTGTCACTTTTCTGCACCTGAATCAATTGACTTAAAGATTTGGGGAAGAAGCTGAAAGAGTCTAAAAAACGGATTTTATTCAGGCACGTGTTACCCTTGTCAACTGTTTTCCACATGAATTCTAGCAGCAGTAGCTTCTCCGATGATTTGGGTATGATATTATATGAAAAAGAACCATCTATCCATGCGTCATCTACAACTCCTCCCTTGGCAATGCGGGCCAACGCCGGAAGAACAAACTTTAAGTCGTAATTGGAATTGTGTATAAAAACAGGTACGAAATATTGTTGTCTAACGTTTAAATTGCATGACTGATGGGCTACCCCTCTAAAGTTACTCCCTCCCGATGTAATTTCCTGCCACAAATGATCATGGTCGATCACCTTCCTCCTCCCCCCATTCCCAACACCATCATCAAATTCTCCCTTGCAAACCCAACACATTTTACGATTTTTAATGGCCACTATGTCATCTGGTGATAGGACCATAGGATAGTTTGTATAACGAAGGCGCGAAATTGCACCGTTCGCTGTTTTGACTAGACTGACCAATGCCGAGCGCATGCAGTCTTCACCGTCACTCAACATCTCAACTACCTCCAGCACTTGCATGGTATTATTGGAATCTCGTTGCGCGTGAGCGTAAGAGACCCCTATGACTTCATGTATTTTAGCATGATTTGAATTTGACGGATCGCACACGTCTGTCAGCTTAGCCTCGCAGTCCAAAGCGATCTTATTGCTCTGCAGGAGCGTGTTTTGAAAATTTTTAAAACGTAAGATCGCTCTATCTCCGCTTACCGTCTCCACAGCCTGGTATCCATGACGTTTACAGTGTTTCATGTGATGCTTTAACTTTAAATCAGAGCGAAATCTTGAGAGGCATGTTGGACAGTAATAACACACACCACCTCGCCCCCCTTTTTACCCTCACATAAAACCCTACTAATATCCGTAATCGGATTGAAATGACCAATTGAATCGGAGTCTGTGGGTGGGGTGTATAGAAGCCACACCCAATGTTCTACTGATTCAATTGAAGGAGCCCGCACTGGAAATAATACACCCTTCTTATCGGAACGCTGACCCTCTTCAAATTCTGTTTCATACTGTAACACCGTGACACCAATCTTTAAATGTGCATTAGCCCGCTCAAAAATATCTATTCCTTTTAGTGTCACGGGATATTGACCATTTAAACAATTAAAATTTACTTTGGGGAACTTTGAACCCTCCCTACCATTAACTGCCATTTTATTCAAGTTCTTCTTAGTGGCATCATTGCGCAGAGGTCTGTATGCCGCAATTAAAAACGCATACTTGAAACACTGCAGCCTCGTATCGAAACAGATTCGTTGTATCCCCTTACACCCCTCTAAATCTGAATGATATTTTAATTCAATTGCCTCCCCTCCCCCATGCCCACCTCTTACAATAAAATCCTTTTTAAACCTACAGATGTTAACATTTAAACTTTCAATAAATAAAACCACAGATCCACTACCCCCCTCGTTATAATTTTCCCACTTACTTTGAATACTATTGGCCCAATTTAGAAAAACCTCCCCATAATTCGATAAATGCGGGTGTATTGCCAACATCTCTGTGTGCAAGTATTTCGAATACATCTCACCCGCACTTTCATTTAAAAAAAATATTTTTAGTGCTATTGATGCTTTTAAACTGACCCCCACTCCCCACACCCCCATTTGTTGTTCAAGAATGGCTCGAATCTTATCAGTATATGAATGTGTAATGGCCAGGGGATCTGTTATTATATCCCCCGACACTAGAGAGTTGAAAGGGTCACCGAATTTGGCGCTGTAGACCAACGTGTGATGCAAGGCAGAGTTGGAGAGAAAAAAATCCGGAAGAGGGGATACTGTTGCTGTTGTATTAGTACTACTTCTATCTATAGCATTAAGTGGAGTGGTGGCGGGTGACAGAGAATTGTCAATAACACCACTCCCAGTCTGTTCAATCATATTGGAGGGATGTGACATGAGGTCCCCTAGCACATATTCCAATGTGTTTGGAGACAATTGGTCGAGCCAGCCTGTATTGTCCTCTGATGGAATTTCGTTATGAGGACCCGGTTCAGATTTACTTGTAACATCATCATCTAAATATTCACGTATGAAACTATCTGTCCACACCGGATCCTCAAACATGTCAATATCACAGCTTAAGTCATCCAGGCTGGCCATTTCCCCAAAAACATCGTTAAGGAACCCACTTTCCCACTCCATATTCTCTAGGACCAGTGTAGCTTCATCCCTGAACTCTGCTGGTGGTGAGAGAATTGGTCCTGTAAATATAGTTGCTTCATCACTCAATGGTGTCGCTGGTGGTGCTATATTTTTAATCTGTAGAAAAAAAAAGTTTTATTTTTTATGTAAATTTTTTATAGTTAATAAACTTTGTCAATTTCTCATAGTCATTGTCATACTACCATCACCATCACCTAAACAATTAAAAGAAGAAGAAAAAAAGTTACATTGCCTTATGTCTTTCATAATGTCAACTGAACATGTTAAAAATATATTTTTTTTTTTTTTTAGTCAGGAAAATGTAGTCTTATTCTTAGAAAAAATTAATGGTTTTATTCCAAATTTTTTTTTTTTTTTTAAAACAAAAATGCAAAATATGAGTCCAATTCGATTGTTTGAGCCTCTTCATTATAAGTGTCAATGAAATTTGACAAGATAGGTTCGAATATTGAACTTTGTATTTTTTTAAAAAATATAAATACCACAAAAAGGTATTTTTTCAAAAATAGGGGGCAATTGCTCCTTATATCTAAATTGTCACCACTACTATCCTAAGCTCCTGCTGAAGCTAGTTTCGAATATTGAACTTTGTATTTTTTAAAAGTATAAACCTCATATGTCGGTGGTTGATGATGCTACCTTCTCAATAATCCGTATTTTCCTGTGTCTTTTGGCAACGGATTTGTTTGAAGTTGACCTGGGCTAAATAAATGCTTGTAAGAGAGAGAAGAACTCTTTTCTCCATCCATATCAACAATTAAAGTGCAATTAAAATGTTGGATGGTCCTTTTTTAGAACCCTCCCTCCCCTCCCCCTCTCCCGGGGAGGACCCTTGGGAACCGGGAGCTTCCTTCGATGTAGGAGGATCGATACCCTTTCGAGTTAGGGAGGTGGGGTATTGGACTTCACAGCACTGTTCAAATAGAACAACCTCAAATTCTTTCTCGAAAACATCTAAGTGTTTCAATGAAATGATCAAAAACGGCTTCACCCAAATAATGTTTCTTAACATTACCGCGAAGACATATTTGGAAATTATCAAAAAAACCTTTTTCCCTGTGTAAATTGCTTATTGAAGATATAGATCTTGCTATTTAAAGTCCACTTTGCATGCGACCCTACTTAGAATTCAAATTATACCTGTCGGGCGGATTTAAAATTCAGGTGTGCTGATGGGACATTTTGATAAGAGCCCGGATGCGCGCGAGAGCTTAGTGCAAAAACATATAGCAGTTTAAGAATGATTGCCAACTGTGAAATAGTGAATTATTTTTTTTTTTATATAGTTAGTTTGTCTAAAAGGAATATTGGGATTTTTGCATTAGAACGCATCTTGGATAGAAGTTACGAGGTAAGGTTTTTTTTTTTTCATTATAGAAATGCATGAAAATCATTCCTTTATACATATACCAGCTAATTTGGTTAATGAAAGAAAATGAAATAGTTTTTTAGAAACAAATTTTAAGTTTTACTCATCAAAAGCTATGCCCCTGAGAAAATTTACCTTATTTTTGAAAATAGGGATAGAAACAAAAAAATTATGTATATACTTACAAATTCAGACTGGACTTCTATATCTGAACTCCTTGGCAAAACTTGAGGGGGGTTAAGGCCACAATCTTCAGTAGGTGGAGCTGAGGCATTATATAAGGCAGTCCACTCCCTTTTCAAGTTCCTTCCAGCTGATATGGAGCAAACACGGGGGTCAGAGGTCCCTGTCATTAAAAGATTCGCAGGCATTGGCTGGTCTTGTGTAGTTCTAGTAGCGAATTTGATGACTGAAGGTCTTGTAGCTTGCATTAGTATACCTTCGCTATAACGTGCCCTCTTTTCAGAAGGGGGGGTATTGCATGTGTCCACTTCCTTGAAAAAAAAAATGCATTTTAGGTTTGGGAAAATAATTCAGTTTATGTTAGGCATTTAAAGTACTGCAAAACATTTTAAACTGATCATGATAAAAATCACACCGTAAATGCAGACTGGCCTGGAAGTATTTTCAAAAACACACCTAAAAAAAAAAAAAAAAAAAAAAAAAAAGCCGCCGTAAGCTTCAACCTATAGGAGAATTATTTAGAGGTTTCAGCTCCTAAAAACAATAGGCTTCTAAGTATATAAGTACCCTTAGTTCTAGTGTAAGGAAAGAATTTCTTCCTTAACTTAATGATAAGATAATTTCTTTTTTCTATTATAATAATGAGAAAATTTTTACTCACCAGAAATTGCTTTGAATTATCCATTTTCTATATAAATGCTTACAAAAAATGTCAGTTGTGTTATGTTCAATAAACTATTCCAAACTGTTGAGGTATCTAATTTGAAACTTGAATATATACAGAAAATAATTAGCTTCTAAAAAAGACACACTGGTTTTTCCAACACGGATGTAACCTAAAAAAAAACTTGTATGTGATGAAATAGAAATTCAGTTAATTGTGCCAGAAAAAACTTGAAGCAGAACAGATTATAACCAACCTGTTTGGTATGCGCACGTACGCAAAGTATATACCTTCAAGCAAATTCTATATGATATTTCAAATTACTATACCATCTATAGAAATGATACCTCTTTGCAAATGACCCTGGTAACCGTACAATGCATTGAGAACCTAAACACATATCTATGCCTTAGGCGTAGGTTTGCATTTAGGTTCTCAATGCATTGTACGGTTACTACTAATATAAGCCTAAAATTGGGCCTATTGAGAAGAAAACGTGTTAAGAAACAGTTATCACTTTATAATATGCAAAAAATTTGTAGTTACCAAACTTTGAAAGCAGTGAAAGTTATCCTTTTTTTTCGGAATTGCATAAAATGATTCATTTTACTTGTTTAAAACTTAAAACGAACAGAAATTATTACATATATAAAGGGGGTTGTCCCCCTCCTCAACACCTTGCTCTTTACGCTCAAGTTTTTTAGTACTCTTAAAAAAGCGCCTTAGCCTATTGTTCTAATTAAACGGCCGTTGTCTTTCGGGAGTCATTCTTAAAGAATTGGGACGAAATTCAAACTTTAGTGTAAAGAGCGAGGTGTTGAGGAGGGGGTAACCCCCTTTATATACGTAATAATTTCTGTCTTTTTTAAGTTTTGATATTGATCCTTACTTTCAGTTGAAAAGACTTTTCTTTATTTCTGATCGTTTTTAAATAATGCCAGGAGATCTGGCCCCACCTTCATGGAGAAACCCGCTCCCCACGGAAATATCCTCTAGACAATTCGATCCCGGTTAAAATTTACCCTGGACAATTACTCTTAACCACTCCGCGCATAAAATTGAGACGGAAAAGAGAAAGCAAGACATAAAAAAAAACTTTGTATAGCAATTCTGGCAAATTCCCCCAGTGCATAATATCCCCTGAAAATTTCACTCCCTGGAAACTTTCCTCTCCATGAAAAATTTACCCTTGGAAAACCTCCCAGCAGAAAATGTGCCCCCCCCCACCCAATAATGTATGCATACATCTCAATAACAAACACTATGCCCGAACAATGGGCAAATTTATAACCTAAAGACGTATCCCCTGGGCCTGTGGGGGGGGGGGGCATGTTATACCCGAACGCATGTTTATTGGGCCTTTTAACTATGATGAACAAAATGCCTTTCTCAAAATTTTGATCAGACGATTTTGGGAAAAAGGTGCGTGGGAGGGGCCTAGCTGCCCTCTAATTTTTGGTCACTTAAAAAGGGCACTAGAACTTTTAATTGTTGTTTGAATAAGCCCTTTCTAGATATTCTAGGATCACTGGGTCGATACGATCATCCCTGGGGAAAAAAAATAATAAACACGCATCTGTGATCTTTCTTCTGGCAAAAAATACAAAATTTCATATCTTTGCATATAGAAGCTTGAAACCTTATCAATGGGATTCTCTGATACGCTGACTCTGATGGTGTGATTTTCATTTAGATCACTTGACTTTTAGGGGGCGTTTTTCCCTTTTTTCAAAAATCAGGAAATTTTTCTCCGGCTCGTAACCTTTGATGGGTAAAACTAAACTTATTGAAATTTATATATTTGAAATCAGCATAAAAAGGCAATTCTTTTGATATGTCTATGGTATAAAAATCCCTTTTTTTAGAGATTCGGTTGCTATTCAACCGGTTCGCTCCTTACCTACAGTTCGGTACCACGAACTGTTTGATAATGTAATTAAAAATCAATTTTATCTCATGACCAGTGAAGTTCTTCTTTGGTACTTGCATTTGTGAAATTTCTGAATTTTGAAGACCAGCATTGATGACAAAAAGACAGTGTGAGCTTTTTATTGAAGTCTGTTGGCTAAATCGTAATAAAAATCATGTTTAAAAAACAGAGAATAAAATGCATTGCTTTACAAATAAACTCTTTTCAAGAGGATCGGAAAATTTTCAAAATTTAACATCAAAATGTCTCCAGGATATGGAAAGTCCAGGAGACTTTTTCCTCCCCATTTAATTCCGTGATCTCCCATTGTCTTTCCTGTGCTCCTTAAGACAAAGTCCGTCAAAATAATCCATATAAAGGGTGACAGAAAACAACCCAGCTTAACTCCTGATTTAATACAAAACCAGCTGCCAACCTCATTTCCTACCTTAACCGCAGCATTGTTATTCTCGTACATAGCACTAATCACTTTAATGTATTTGTCTGGTATACCATACAAGGATAAAACCTTTACTAAAGCTCTTCTATCAACAGAATCGAACGCTTGCTCATGATTTTTAAAACTGAGGACCAAAGGTGTTCGAAAACTCAGGCACTTCTCAATTATTAGCCCAAAAGGGAAAATTTGGTCGACGCATCCTCTACCTTTTCTAAAACCGCAGTGTTCTTCTCTTAAAACTTTGTCTACGGCATCTCTCAGTCTAAAAAGTAGCATATTACTAAGTAATTCACTACCTACAGAGACGAGAGTAATGCCTCAATAATTACTGGACTCACTTTTATCACCTTTCTTATAAAGTGGCTTAATTAAGGTTTTCCTAAAATCGTTAGGTCCTTCTAACGACTGGAAAAGGGTACAGAAAATCTGCAACTGCAAGTGCCGCCATGGCTTCTGACTCAGATAGTGATGTTTAATGTCGTGTTTTTAATATTTTCTGATGTTTAGCTTTTGTAGTATAGATTAGTTGGAACCTCAGATAACTCAAAGTTTGTAAAGCCTGTTCCAGTTTTAAAAATAAAAGATGATTTAAGGTGATTTAAAAAATAGTGAAAGACATGGCCTCTATTGTACCATTTTTGGGGATATAGCAAACACGACCTTACAAGGTGAGTGGAGTATCTTTTAAAGGCATTTTGGAGAAAAATATTGTTTCAGCATTAAAATCTCCAGTACGTGCTAGACCAGACCATAACCTCCAAAGTCATTTCTTTAATCAGTCTCAATTTAAAAAGAATTTTTTTTCTGGTATTGTTTGTAGGCGATAGCTTATATTAGGGAGGGCTTCAGGAACAATCCTCCCCTCTATCGAGATCTTCATAAAAGGGAAAAGGGGATTTTTATGCAAACTATTAAATGGAAAATCAGGTCTCAGCAACTGCTTTTCGGCAATATGCTGTAAGAATACAAGGTTAAAATGCAATTTTAGCCCCTGATTTGTATTAAAATCGTCATTTGGGATCAATTTCAAGCGGTGCTATAAATGGTCGTGAATGGCCGAAACGACTTTTGTTGGCCTGTAGTAAAATGTTTCTGTAATAATATATATTACTCCGAAGAATTTCGTACTGTCAGGAGTAATGTACCGTATCAGATGAGAAAGAAAAACAAAGAAATGGAGAGAGAAAGTGAATGAAAATGTCTTATGCAAAATTTTCGTAGATAGTACTTTACGTCACCGACGATCCGTGTGTTACGATAAGCGTAACACGCGGAAAAAAAAAACTTTGGATATGGTACAATTTTGTTTGTCTTTGGTACAATTTTCATGCAATTTGTGGTACATTTTGTTTTGGGGTGTTGGTAACAATGACCGTCAGTACGATTTTACTAGATCTAGTAAAATAAAAAAAAATCTAGTAAATTTAGAGGATCTAGTAAATTTCCCGAAATCTAGTGAAAAGTCATAATTTGTAGTAAACAAAACTTTTGTTATTTTCCATGAATTCAGGGAGAAAAATAGGGTCCATTCATTACAAAATCTGATTTCGATTATCTTAGATATTATGGCTACTATTGCTCTCATTTTTGCGATTTTGCGTCAACCCTAGCGTTTAAAAATCTCTACTTTTCTCTGGGCTTCTTCTTGATACTCGCTTTGAAAGGCAAACTATTTAAAATCAGGACTGGTATGCCGGCTTAATTTGTTTTCAGAAAATTTTCAGACTCTCATAACAGCTGCTACGTTTGTTAGTTAGCTCTGTCCCTTTTTAAAGGCACTGCTGGAAACGGAGCTATCAAGAAATGGAACCAAGTAGATCCCTTCAGTCAGAATTCGACACTAGTGGATTCTTTAAATTCGGATGAGGCCGAGTACGACTAAAGCATTTTAAGTGCGACTTTTTTTTAATTGTGACTACATATTTTTCTTCTTACTTTTCAATTTGTATGATTTGCCTGACCTGAAGACTATTGACACAATGTTATATTTTTAAAACTAATTATTGTATATTATAAAAGTTTTCTTTTTCTTGGCAGCACTAGTCCAATTTTAGGTGGACTTTTTAATTTACATAATTTTACAACTAACTGGTAGCCGATTACGTCATTTCCGTTTTGAAGTGACAAACATTGTATTGGTTTTTGATTCCCTTGAAAACAATCGAGAGAGAATCCAGAAAAAAATCAGTTAAAAAAAAATCCTGAATTAATTGCTTTAAAATTTGTCAGAATTCTTCGTAAGCAGCTTATCCCTTATTTAAAGACCAGCCCAATTAGAGTTTTAAAACTGGCAAATTTCTTCTTAAAAATGCAGAATTGAAGGGTTTTGATTTCAAACCTAAAAACAGAAACTGGGGGACAAAGTTCAAAAGCCGTTAAAAAACCTAATTTAAAACCTAATCCTTAAAGACCTAATTTCCAAAACTTTCAATTACGTTGAATAAAATGGCAATCTAAAAATTTTGATTGGATGTGTTCGGGGAAAAGGTGGGCGTGAGAGAGGGGTTAGTTGCCCTCAAATCACTTTCGACTATTAAAAAGGGTACTAGCCCTTTGAATTTCCAATCGAATGAGCCCTTTTTCAAGTTTCTACGACAAAGATTTCAATAAAAACCTTATATACCCCCAGGGCATAACTTATAACCCTTGCCCTGAAGACTGTGGGGGGAGTGTCCTGCTCAAAGGTACAATTTCCTGAACTTTAAACTGCGTGGAACAAAATGGCTATCTCGAATTTTGATTGGATGTGTTTGGGGAAGTGGTGGGCGTGGAAGGGGTGTTAGTTGTCTTCCAATCACTTTCGACTATTAAAAAGGGCACTAGCCATTTTAATTTTGAATCGAATTAGCCCTTTTTGAAGTTCCTACGACATCGCGTTCTATAAAAACCTTAGATGCCCCCAGGGTATAACTTACAACCCTTGCCCTGAGGGTTGTGGGGGAGTTTCCTCCTCAAAAACATAATTTCTATCTAGAAATTAACTACGCTGAACAAAATGGCAGTAGAGATGCCCCTATTGATCCCACGATTACAATACCCCTTCGAATCCCGATCCGGACACTTTTTTTTTAAAACTCCCACGATCACCACGTGGTTTATGGTCCTAATATGGGCATAGCCCCCCTAGGGAGAACACGTGGTTTATGGTTTTTGTCAGTGAGAATTTGAAAAAACAGGAATTTTGTCACATTTATGCATGTTTTTATGGACTTTGTCAGTGAGAATTTGAAAAACAGGAATTTTGTCACATTTATGGATGGTTCTATGGACTTTGTCAGTGAGAATGAAAAAACAGGAACTTTGTCACATTTATGTCTGTTTTCATGGATGTTTATGTGTGTTGATTATTTGACGGTTTTATGGATTTTGTCAGTGAGAATGGAAAAACAGGAACTTTGTCACTTCCTTCTTGTTGTTGTTTTGGGCACGCGATAGAGTCATTAGGGAGAACACGTGGTTAATGGGGTCAATGTTATTGTTGTTGTTTTGGGCACGCGATAGAGTCATTAGGGAGAACACGTGGTTAATGGGGTCAATGTTATTGTTGTTGTTTTGGGCACGCGATAGAGTCATTAGGGAGAACACGTGGTTAATGGGGTCAATGTTATTGTTGTTGTTTTGGGCACGCGATAGAGTCATTAGGGAGAACACGTGGTTAATGGGGTCAATGTTCTTGTTCTTGTTTTGGGCACGCGATAGAGTCATTAGGGAGAACACGTGGTTAATGGGGTCAATGTTATTGTTGTTGTTTTGGGCACGCTCTCAGCGAATGCCAAGGTCAATGTTGTTGTTGTTGTTGTTTTGGGCACGCTCGAGCCAAATGTTATGAGTTTCCGGGGAACACCTGTGCTGTCAGTCATTAATCAAATTGTTTCCAGGGAATGTCTGACAGATGACGTCAAGTTAACTAATGTCTTTAATGCATTTCCAAAGAGAATTGTCTCCGGGACAAAGTTTAGATTACACGTGACAGATGATGTCATGATTGATTGATTGACACGAAAGGGGAATTAATTTGTTGTTCTAAAGAGAATTGATTCACGAAAGGGAAATTAATTTGGAGTTCTAACAAGAGAATCGTTTCCGAGGCAGATGTTTTGATCTTAGCGCGCGAAAAGGTTTCCAAATAATTGAAATAAGCCAGCGCAGGGATGCCAAACAAAAGGAACATGCTGAAATTCCGTTTGGGGATTATTTGGGCGATACCGTTTTAGCCATTTTAGGGAATTATTTCGGCGAAACAGTTAGAGACATTTTAAAATATGATTTTTGAAGAGATTTTAGGAGAGAATTTGAGGGTAAAACTCTGTGTTCGTTATAATACACAAGTTCCATTTGAACAGTGTTGTGAGGTCCTCTACCACAACCCAAAGGGTTCCAATCCTCCTACCCCAACCCCGAAGGAAGCCCCCGGTCCTCAAAGGTTCTCTGGGCTTCCAAAGGGCCCCCGGCGCCCCCAAAGGCCCTCCCCAGACCCCCAAAGGCCCTCCCCGGGCCCCCAAAGGCCCATCGAGCTCCCAAAAGACCACCGGGGTCCCAAAGGCCATCACCCGGCCCCCAAATGTCCCCCAGGCTCCCAACTGGCCCCCGGACCCCCAAAGACCCTTCCCTGGTCCCCAAAGGTCCACCAGGCTCCCAAAGGACCAATCGGTCCTCAAGGGCCTCCAGACCCACAAAGGCTCTCCTCGGGCTCCCAAAGGACCACCCAGCCCTTGGTTTAGTTTTAGTTAAAAGTATAGAGTGTTTTAGCTTAGAGTCATAACTTAGAGTTTTTCTTGAAGTTCTAGTTTAGTTTAATTTTAGTTAAGAGATTGATGTTTTACCTTTGAGTTTCAGTTAGAGTTTTAGTTTGGTTTAGTTTTAGTTAAGAGTTTGTAGTTTTAGCTTAGAGTCTTAGCTTAGAGTTTAAGTTAGAGTTGTTGTGTAGTTTAGTTTTAGTTAATAGTTTAGAGTTTTACCTTAGAGTCTTAGCTTAGAGTTTTAGTTAGAGTGGAAGTTTAGTTTAGTTACAGTTAAGAATTTAGAGTTTTAGCTTAGAGTCATAGCCTAGAGTTTTACTTAAAGTTATAGTTTGACTAAGTTTTAGTTAAGAGTTTTGAGTTTTAGCTTAGAGTCTTACCTTAGAGTTTTTTTGTTAGAGTTCTAGTTTAGTTTAATTTTAGTTAAGAGTTTGATGTTTTACCTTTGAGTTTCAGTTAGAGTTCTAGTTTAGTTTAGTTTTAGTTAAGAGTTTAGAGTTTTAGCTTAGAGTCTTAGCTTAGAGTTTTTGTTAGGGTTCTAGTTTAGTTTAATTTAGTTAAGAGTTTGATGTTTTACCTTTGAGTTTCAGTTAGAGTTCTAGCTTAGTTTAGTTTTAGTTAAGAATTTAGAGTTTTTAGCTTAGAGTCGTAGCTTAGAGTTTTTGTTGAAGTTCTAGTTTAGTTTAGTTTTAGTTAATAGTTTAGAGTTATAGCTTAGAGTCTTAGCTTAGACTTTTTGTTAGAGTTCTAGTTTAGTTTAATTTTATTTTAGAGTTTAGAGTTTTAGCTTAGTCATAGCTTAGAGTTTTTTTGTTAGAGTTCTAGTTTAGTTTAATTTTAGTTAAGAGTTTAATTTTTTTACCTTTGAGTTTCAGTTAGAGTTTTAGTTTAGTTTTAGTTAAGAGTTTGGTGTTTTACCTTAGAGTCTTAGCTTAGAGTTTTAATTTGAGTTCTAGTTTAGTCTAGTTTTAGTTAAGATTTTAGAATTTTAGCTTAGAGTTTTTTTGTTAGAGTTCTAGTTTAGTTTAATTTTAGCTAAGAGTCTGATTTTTTACCTCTGAGTTTCAGTTAGAGTTCTAGTTTAGTTCTAGTTACGAGTTTGGTGTTTTACCTTAATGTCTTAGCTTAGAGTTTTTAGTTAGAGTTCTAGTTTAGTTTAGTTTTGGTTAAGAGTTTAGAATTTTAGCTTAGAGTCTTAGCTTAGAGTTTTTTTAGAGTTCTAGTTTATCTTAGTTTTAGTTAAGAGTTTAGGGTTTTTGTTGAAGTTTTAGTTTATTTAAGTTTTAGTTAATAGTTTAGAGTTTTTAGCTTAGAGTCTTAGCTTAGAGTTTTTGTTAGAGTTGAAGTTTAGTTTATTAATAGTTAAGAGTTTAGAGTTTTAGCATAAAGTCTTAGCTTAGAGTTTTTGCTAGAGTTCTAGTTTAGTTTACATGTAGTTAAGAGTTTAGAGTTTTATCTTAGAGACCTAGCTTATAGTTTTAGTTTAGTTTAGTTTTAGTTAAGATTTTAGAGTTTTAGCTTAGAGTCTTAGCAGAGAGTTTTTGTTAGAGTTCTAGTTTAGTTTAGTTTTAGTTAAGAGTTTAGAGTTTTAGCCTAGAGTCTTATCTCAGAGTTTTTGTTAGAGTTCTAGTTTAGTTTTAGTTAAGAGTTTAGAATTCTAGCTTAGAGTCTTAGCTTAGAGTTTTATGTTAGAGTTCTAGTTTATTTTAGTTTTAGTTAAGAGCTTAGAGTTTTTAGCTGAGAGTCATAACTTAGAGTTTTTATTGAAGTTCTAGTTTAGTTTAGTTTTAGTTAATAGTTTAGAGTTTTAGCTTAGAGTTTTTGTTAGAGTTGAAGTTTAGTTTAGTAATAGTTAAGAGTTTAGAGTTTTAGCATAGAGTCTTAGCTTAGAGTTTTTGTTAGAGTTCTAGTTTAGTTTACATATAGTTAAGAGTTTGGAGTTTTACCTTAGAGACCTAGCTTAGAATTTTAGTTTAGTTTAGTTTTAGTTAAGAGTTTAGAGTTTTTTAGCATAGAGTCTTAGTTTAGAGTTTTTGTTAGAGTTCTAGTTTAGTTTAGTTTTAGTTAAGAGTTTGGTGTTTTACCTTAGAGTTTTTGTTGAAGTTCTAGTTTAGTTTAGTTTTAGATAAGAGTTTAGAATTTTAGCTTAGAGTCTTAGCTTAGAGTTTTTTGTTAGAGTTCTAGTTTATTTTAGTTTTAGTTAAGAGTTTAGAGTTTTTAGCTGAGAGTCATAGCCTAGAGTTTTTGTCGAAGTTCTAGTTTAGTTTAGTTTTAGTTAAGAGTTTAGAGTTTTAGCTTAGAGTCTTAGCTTAGATTTTTTGTTAGAGTTGAAGTTTATTTTAGTATTAGTTAAGAGCTTAGAGTTTTTAGCTTAGAGTCTTAGCTTAGAGTTTTTGTTAGAGTTCTAGTTCACTTTAGATATAGTTAAGACTTTGGAGTTTTACCCTAGGGACTTAGCTTAGAGTTTTTGTTAGAGTTGAAGTTTAGTTTAGTAATAGTTAAGAGTTTAGAGTTTTAGCATAGAGTCTTAGCTTAGAGTTTTTGTTAGAGTTCTTGTTTAGTTTACATATAGTTAAGAGTTTGGAGTTTTACCTTAGAGACCTAGCTTAGAATTTTAGTTTAGTTTAGTAATAGATAAGAGTTTAGAATTTTAGCTTGGAGTCTTAGCTTAGAGTTTTTGTTAGAGTTCTTGTTTAGTTTACATATAGTTAAGAGTTTGGAGTTTTACCTTAGAGACCTAGCTTAGACTTCTAGTTTAGTTTAGTAATAGTTAAGAGTTTAGAATTTTAGCTTGGAGTCTTAGCTTAGAGTTTTTGTTAGAGTTCTAGTTTAGTTTAGTTATAGTTAAGAGTTTGGTGTTTTACCATAGAGACTTAGCTTAAAGTTTTAGTTTAGTTTAGTTTTAGTTAAGATTTTATAGTTTTAGCTTAGAGTCTTAGCAGAGAGTTTTTGTTAGAGTTCTAGTTTAGTTTAGTTTTAGTTAAGAGTTCAGAGTTTTAGCCTAGAGTCTTATCTCAGAGTTTTTGTTAGAGTTCTAGTTTAGTTTAGTTTTAGTTAAGAGTTTAGTGTTTTAAGCTTAGAGTCTTAGTTTAAAGTTTTTTGTTGAAGTTCTAGTTTAGTTTAGAGTTTTAGCTTAGACTTAGAGTTTTAATTAGAGTTCTAGTTTAGTTTAGTTTTAGTTAAGAGTTTAGAGTTTTAGCTTAGAGTCTTAGCTTAGTGTTTTTGTTAGAGTTCTAGTTTAGTTTAGTTTTAGTTAAGAGTTTAGAGTTTTAGCTTAGAGTCATAGCTTAGAGTTTTGTTATAGTTCTAGTTTAGTTTAGTTATAGTTAAGAGTTTCGTGTTTTACTCTAGAGACTTAGCTTAGAGTTTTAGTCTAGTTTAGTTTTACTTAAGAGTTTAGAGTTTTAGCTTAGGGTCTCAGCTTAGAGTTTTTGCTAGAGTTCTAGTTTAGTTTAGTTTTACTTAAGAGTTTAGTGTTTTTAGCTTAGAGTCTTAGTTTAGAGTTTTTGTTGAAGTTTAGTTTAGTTTTGGTTTAGAGTTTTAGCTTAGACTTAGAGTTTTAATTAGAGTTCTAGTTTAGTTTAGTTAGCTATGAGTTTAGAGTTTTAGCTTAGAGTCATAGCTTAGAGTTTTTGTTAGAGTTCTAGTTTAGTTTAGTTTTAGTTAAGAGTTTAGAGTTTTACCATAGAGTCTTAGCTTAGAGTTTTAGTTAGAGTTGAAGTTTAGTTTAGTTACTTTTATGAATTTAGAGTTTTAGCTTAGAGTCATAGCTTAGAGTTTTACTTTAAGTTATAGTTTGGTCAAGTTTTAGTTAAGAGTTTCGAGTTTTAGATGAGTCTTAGCTTAGAGTTTTTGCTAGAGTTCTAGTTTAGTTTAGTTTTAGTTCAGAGTTTAGAGTTTTACCTTAGAGTCCTAGCTTAGAGTTTTTGTTAGAGTTCTAGTTTAGTTTAATTATAGTTAAGAATTTGATATTTTACCTTTGAGTTTCAGTTAGAGTTCTAGTTTAGTTTACTTTTAGTTAAGAGTTTAGCGTTTTACCTTGGAGTCTTAGCTTAGAGTTGTAGTTAGAGTTCTAGTTTTGTTTAGTTTTAGTTAAGAGTTTAGAATTTTAGCTTAGAGTCTTAGCTCAGAGTTTTTGTTAGAGTCCTAGTTTATTTTAGTTTTAGTTAATAGTTTAGAGTTTTACATTTGAGTTTCAGTTAGAGTTCTAGTTTAGTTTTAGTTAAGAGTTTGGTGTTTTACCTTAGAGTCTTAGCTTAGAGTTTTTTGTTGGGGTTCTAGTTTAGTTTAATTTTAGTTAATAGCTTAGAGTTTTTGTTAGAGTTCTAGTTTAGTTTAATTTTATTTAAGAGTTTAGAGTTTTAGCTTAGAGTTTTTTTGTTAGAGTTCTAGTTTAGTTTAATTTTAGTCAAGAGTTTTATTTTTACCTTTGAGCTTCAATTAGAGTTCTAGTTTAGTTTTAGTTAAGAGTTTGGTGTTTTACCTTAGAGTTTCAGTTAGAGTTCTAGTTTAGTTTTAGTTAAGAGTTTGGTGTTTTACCTTAGAGTCTTAGCTTAGAGTTTTTTGTTGGGGTTCTAGTTTAGTTTAATTTTAGTTAAGAGTTTGGTGTTTACCTTAGAGTTCCAGTTAGAGTTCTAGTTTAGTTTTAGTTAAGAGTTTGATGTTTTACCTTAGGGTCTTAGCTTAGAGTTTTTAGTTAGAGTTCTAGTTTAGTTTAGTTTTGGTTAAGAATTTAGAATTTCAGCTTAGAGTCTTAGCTTAGAGTTTTTTTAGAGTTCTAGTTTATTTTAGTTTCAGTTAAGAGTTTAGTTTTTACCATAGAGTCTTAGCTTAGAGTTTTTGTTGAAGTTTTAGTTTATTTTAGTTTTAGTTAATAGTTTAGAGTTTGAGCTTAGAGTCTTAGCTTAGAGTTTTTGTTAGAGTTGAAGTTTAGTTTAGTAATAGTTAAGAGTTTGGTGTTTTACCATAGAGTCATAGCTTAGAGTTTTAGTTAGAGTTCTAGTTTAGTTTAGTTTTAGTTGAGAGTTTAGAATTTTAGCTTAGACTCTTAGCTTAGAGTTTTTGTTTGATTTCTAGTTTAGTTTAGTTTTAGTCAAGAGTTTAGAGTTTTTAGCTTAGATTCATAGCTTAGAGTTTTTGTTGAAGCTATAGTTTAGTTTAGTTTTAGTTAAGAGTTTATAGTTTTAGCTTAGAGTTTTTGTTAGAGTTTTAGTTTAGTTTAGTTTTAGTTAAGAGTTTAGAG
Source organism: Artemia sinica (assembly GCA_027921565.1). Classification (NCBI taxonomy): domain Eukaryota; kingdom Metazoa; phylum Arthropoda; class Branchiopoda; order Anostraca; family Artemiidae; genus Artemia; species Artemia sinica. Next base: position 38,844,401 of record CM051268.1, read on the forward strand.
TTTTAGCTTAGAGTATTAGCTTAGAGTTATAGTTAGAGTTGAAGTTTAGTTTAGTTATAGTTAAGAATTTAGAGTTTTTTAGCTTAGAGTCGTAGTTTAGAGTTTTTGTTATAGTTCTAGTTTAGTTTAGTTAAGAGTTTAGAGTTTTATCATAGAGTCATAGGTTAGAGTTTTTGTTGAAGTTGAAGTTTAGTTTAGTCATAGTTAAGAATTTAGAGTTTTTATCTTAGAGTCATAGCTTAGAGTTTTTGAAGTTCTAGTTTAGTTTAGTTAAGAGTTTAGAGTTCCACCTTAGAGTCTTAGCTTAGAGTTTTACTTAGAGTTGAAGTTTAGTTTACTTATAGTTAAGGGTTTAGAATTTTAGCTTGGAGTCTTAGCTTAGAGTTTTAGTTAGAGTTCTAGCTTAGTTTAGTTTTAGTTAAGAGTTTAGAGTTTTACCTTAAAGTCTTAGCTTATTGTTTTATTTAGAGTTCTAGTTTAGTTTAGTTTTAGTTAAGAGTTTTGAGTTTTACCTTAAAGTCTTAGATAAGAGTTTTAGTTAGGGTTGAAGTTTCGTTTAGTTTAGTTATAGTTAAGAGTTTATAGTTTTAGCTTAGAGTCTTAGCTTAGAGTTTTAGTTAGAGTTATTGTTTAGTTTAGTTTTAGTTAAGAGTTATAGCTTTAGCATAGAATCTTAGCTTAGAGATTTAGTTAGAGTTGAAGTTTAGTCCAAACTAGCATAACCACAAAATTACACAATATTGCATAGAAATACCAAAACCATAGGTTAGGTTAGGTCAGGTTAGAAGTCTGGTTTCTCCACGTTTAAGTTAGGTTAGATTAGGTTAGCTTATCATGAGCGCTCATGATAAGCTAACCTAATCTAACCTAACTTAAACGTGGAGAAACCAGACTTCTAACCTGACCTAACCTAACCTATGGTTTTGGTATTTCTATGCAATATTGTGTAATTTTGTGGTTATGCTAGTTTGGACTAAACTTCAACTCTAACTAAATCTCTAAGCTAAGATTCTATGCTAAAGCTATAACTCTTAACTAAAACTAAACTAAACAATAACTCTAACTAAAACTCTAAGCTAAGACTCTAAGCTAAAACTATAAACTCTTAACTATAACTAAACTAAACGAAACTTCAACCCTAACTAAAACTCTTATCTAAGACTTTAAGGTAAAACTCAAAACTCTTAACTAAAACTAAACTAAACTAGAACTCTAAATAAAACAATAAGCTAAGACTTTAAGGTAAAACTCTAAACTCTTAACTAAAACTAAACTAAGCTAGAACTCTAACTAAAACTCTAAGCTAAGACTCCAAGCTAAAATTCTAAACCCTTAACTATAAGTAAACTAAACTTCAACTCTAAGTAAAACTCCTAGCTAAGACTCTAAGGTGGAACTCTAAACTCTTAACTAAACTAAACTAGAACTTTAACAAAAACTCTAAGCTATGACTCTAAGATAAAAACTCTAAATTCTTAACTATGACTAAACTAAACTTCAACTCCAACAAAAACTCTAACCTATGACTCTATGATAAAACTCTAAACTCTTAACTAAACTAAACTAGAACTATAACAAAAGCTCTAAACTACGACTCTAAGCTAAAAAACTCTAAATTCTTAACTATAACTAAACTAAACTTCAACTCTAACTATAACTCTAAGCTAATACTCTAAGCTAAAACTCTAAACTCTTAACTAAAACTAAACTAAACTAAAACTCTAACAAAAACTCTAAGCTAAAACTCTAAACTCTTAACTAAAACTAAACTAAACTATAGCTTCAACAAAAACTCTAAGCTATGAATCTAAGCTAAAAACTCTAAACTCTTGACTAAAACTAAACTAAACTAGAAATCAAACAAAAACTCTAAGCTAAGAGTCTAAGCTAAAATTCTAAACTCTCAACTAAAACTAAACTAAACTAGAACTCTAACTAAAACTCTAAGCTATGACTCTATGGTAAAACACCAAACTCTTAACTATTACTAAACTAAACTTCAACTCTAACAAAAACTTTAAGCTAAGACTCTAAGCTCAAACTCTAAACTATTAACTAAAACTAAAATAAACTAAAACTTCAACAAAAACTCTAAGCTAAGACTCTATGGTAAAAACTAAACTCTTAACTGAAACTAAAATAAACTAGAACTCTAAAAAAACTCTAAGCTAAGACTCTAAGCTGAAATTCTAAATTCTTAACCAAAACTAAACTAAACTAGAACTCTAACTAAAAACTCTAAGCTAAGACTCTAAGGTAAAACACCAAACTCTTAACTAAAACTAAACTAGAACTCTAACTGAAACTCTAAGGTAAAACACCAAACTCTTAACTAAAACTAAACTAGAACTCTAGAACCCCAACAAAAAACTCTAAGCTAAGACTCTAAGGTAAAACACCAAACTCTTAACTAAAACTAAACTAGAACTCTAACTGAAACTCTAAGGTAAAACACCAAACTCTTAACTAAAACTAAACTAGAACTCTAATTGAAGCTCAAAGGTAAAAATAAAACTCTTGACTAAAATTAAACTAAACTAGAACTCTAACAAAAAAACTCTAAGCTAAAACTCTAAACTCTTAAATAAAATTAAACTAAACTAGAACTCTAACAAAAACTCTAAGCTATTAACTAAAACTAAACTAAACTAGAACTTCAACAAAAATTCTAAGCTAAGACTCTAAGCTAAAAACTCTAAACTCTTAACTAAAACTAAACTAAGCTAGAACTCTAACTGAAACTCAAATGTAAAACTCTAAACTATTAACTAAAACTAAAATAAACTAGGACTCTAACAAAAACTCTGAGCTAAGACTCTAAGCTAAAATTCTAAACTCTTAACTAAAACTAAACAAAACTAGAACTCTAACTAAAACTCTAAGCTAAGACTCCAAGGTAAAACGCTAAACTTTTAACTAAAAGTAAACTAAACTAGAACTCTAACTGAAACTCAAAGGTAAAATATCAAATTCTTAACTATAATTAAACTAAACTAGAACTCTAACAAAAACTCTAAGCTAGGACTCTAAGGTAAAACTCTAAACTCTGAACTAAAACTAAACTAAACTAGAACTCTAGCAAAAACTCTAAGCTAAGACTCATCTAAAACTCGAAACTCTTAACTAAAACTTGACCAAACTATAACTTAAAGTAAAACTCTAAGCTATGACTCTAAGCTAAAACTCTAAATTCATAAAAGTAACTAAACTAAACTTCAACTCTAACTAAAACTCTAAGCTAAGACTCTATGGTAAAACTCTAAACTCTTAACTAAAACTAAACTAAACTAGAACTCTAACAAAAACTCTAAGCTATGACTCTAAGCTAAAACTCTAAACTCATAGCTAACTAAACTAAACTAGAACTCTAATTAAAACTCTAAGTCTAAGCTAAAACTCTAAACCAAAACTAAACTAAACTTCAACAAAAACTCTAAACTAAGACTCTAAGCTAAAAACACTAAACTCTTAAGTAAAACTAAACTAAACTAGAACTCTAGCAAAAACTCTAAGCTGAGACCCTAAGCTAAAACTCTAAACTCTTAAGTAAAACTAAACTAGACTAAAACTCTAAGCTAAGTCTCTAGGGTAAAACACGAAACTCTTAACTATAACTAAACTAAACTAGAACTATAACAAAACTCTAAGCTATGACTCTAAGCTAAAACTCTAAACTCTTAACTAAAACTAAACTAAACTAGAACTCTAACAAAAACACTAAGCTAAGACTCTAATTTAAAACTCTAAACTCTTAACTAAAACTAAACTAAACTAGAACTCTAATTAAAACTCTAAGTCTAAGCTAAAACTCTAAACTAAACTAGAACTTCAACAAAAAACTTTAAACTAAGACTCTAAGCTTAAAACACTAAACTCTTAACTAAAACTAAACTAAACTAGAACTCTAACAAAAACTCTGAGATAAGACTCTAGGCTAAAACTCTGAACTCTTAACTAAAACTAAACTAAACTAGAACTCTAACAAAAACTCTCTGCTAAGACTCTAAGCTAAAACTATAAAATCTTAACTAAAACTAAACTAAACTAAAACTTTAAGCTAAGTCTCTATGGTAAAATACCAAACTCTTAACTATAACTAAACTAAACTAGAACTCTAACAAAAACTCTAAGCTAAGACTCCAAGCTAAAATTCTAAACTCTTAACTATTACTAAACTAAACTAGAAGTCTAAGCTAGGTCTCTAAGGTAAAACTCCAAACTCTTAACTATATGTAAACTAAACAAGAACTCTAACAAAAACTCTAAGCTAAGACTCCAAGCTAAAATTCTAAACTCTTATCTATTACTAAACTAAACTAAAATTCTAAGCTAGGTCTCTAAGGTAAAACTCCAAACTCTTAACTATATGTAAACTAAACAAGAACTCTAACAAAAACTCTAAGCTAAGACTCTATGCTAAAACTCTAAACTCTTAACTATTACTAAACTAAACTTCAACTCTAACAAAAACTCTAAGCTAAGTCCCTAGGGTAAAACTCCAAAGTCTTAACTATATCTAAAGTGAACTAGAACTCTAACAAAAACTCTAAGCTAAGACTCTAAGCTAAAAACTCTAAGCTCTTAACTAATACTAAAATAAACTTCAACTCTAACAAAAAATCTAAGCTAAGACTCTAAGCTAAAACTCTAAACTCTTAACTAAAACTAAACTAAACTAGAACTTCGACAAAAACTCTAGGCTATGACTCTCAGCTAAAAACTCTAAACTCTTAACTAAAACTAAAATAAACTAGAACTCTAACAAAAAACTCTAAGCTAAGACTCTAAGCTAAAATTCTAAACTCTTATCTAAAACTAAACTAAACTAGAACTTCAACAAAAACTCTAAGGTAAAACACCAAACTCTTAACTAAAACTAAACTAAACTAGAACTCTAACAAAAACTCTAAACTAAGACTCTATGCTAAAAAACTCTAAACTCTTAACTAAAACTAAACTAAACTAAAATTCTAAGCTAGGTCTCTAAGGTAAAACTCCAAACTCTTAACTATATGTAAACTAAACTAGAACTCTAACAAAAACTCTAAGCTAAGACTCTATGCTAAAACTCTAAACTCTTAACTATTACTAAACTAAACTTCAACTCTAACAAAAACTCTAAGCTAAAACTCTAAACTATTAACTAAAACTAAACTAAACTAGAACTTCAATAAAAACTCTAAGTTATGACTCTCAGCTAAAAACTCTAAGCTCTTAACTAAAACTAAAATAAACTAGAACTCTAACATAAAACTCTAAGCTAAGACTCTAAGCTAGAATTCTAAACTCTTAACTAAAACTAAACTAGAACTCTAACAAAAACTCTGAGATAAGACTCTAGGCTAAAACTCTAAACTCTTAACTAAAACTAAACTAAACTAGAACTCTAACAAAAACTCTCTGCTAAGACTCTAAGCTAAAACTCTAAAATCTTAACTAAAACTAAACTAAACTAAAACTATAAGCTAGGTCTCTAAGATAAAACTCTAAACTCTTAACTACATGTAAACTAAACTAGAACTCTAGCAAAAACTCTAAGCTAAGACTTTATGCTAAAACTCTAAACTCTTAACTATTAATAAACTAAACTTCAACTCTAACAAAAACTCTAAGCTAAAAACTCTAAACTATTAACTAAAACTAAAATAAACTAAAACTTCAACAAAAACCCTAAACTCTTAACTAAAACTAAGATAAACTAGAACTCTAAAAAAACTCTAAGCTAAGACTCTAAGCTAAAATTCTAAACTCTTAACCAAAACTAAACTAAACTAGAACTCTAACTAAAAACTCTAAGCTAAGACATTAAGGTAAAACACCAAACTCGTAACTAGAACTAAACTAGAACTCTAACTGAAACTCAGAGGTAAAAAATCAGACTCTTAGCTAAAATTAAACTAAACTAGAACTCTAACAAAAAAAACTCTAAGCTAAAATTCTAAAATCTTAACTAAAACTAGACTAAACTAGAACTCAAATTAAAACTCTAAGCTAAGACTCTAAGGTAAAACACCAAACTCTTAACTAAAACTAAACTAAAACTCTAACTGAAACTCAAAGGTAAAAAAATTAAACTCTTAACTAAAATTAAACTAAACTAGAACTCTAACAAAAAAACTCTAAGCTATGACTAAGCTAAAACTCTAAACTCTAAAATAAAATTAAACTAAACTAGAACGCTAACAAAAAGTCTAAGCTAAGACTCTAAGATATAACTCTAAACTATTAACTAAAACTAAACTAAACTAGAACTTCAACAAAAACTCTAAGCTACGACTCTAAGCTAAAAACTCTAAATTCTTAACTAAAACTAAACTAAGCTAGAACTCTAACTGAAACTCAAAGGTAAAACATCAAACTCTTAACTAAATTAAACTAAACTAGAACCCTAACAAAAACTCTAAGCTAAGACTCTAAGCTAAAACTCTAAACTCTTAACTAAAACTAAACTAAACTAGAACTCTAACTGAAACTCAAAGGTAAAACATCAAACTCTTAACTAAAATTAAACTAAACTAGAACTCTAACAAAAAAAACTCTAAGGTAAGACTCTAAGCTAAAACTCAAAACTCTTAACTAAAACTTAGTCAAACTATAACTTTAAGTAAAACTCTAGGCTATGACTCTAAGCTAAAACTCTAAATTCTTAACTGTAACTAAACTAAACTTCCACTCTAACTAAAACTCTAAGCTAAGACTCTAAGGTAAAACTCTAAACTATTAACTAAAACTAAACTACACAACAACTCTAACTTAAACTCTAAGCTAAGACTCTAAGCTAAAACTACAAACTCTTAACTAAAACTAAACCAAACTAAAACTCTAACTGAAACTCAAAGGTAAAACATCAATCTCTTAACTAAAATTAAACTAAACTAGAACTTCAAGAAAAACTCTAAGTTATGACTCTAAGCTAAAACACTCTATACTTTTAACTAAAACTAAACCAAGGGCTGGGTGGTCCTTTGGGAGCCCGGGGAGAGCCTTTGTGGGTCTGAAGGCCCTTGAGGACCGATTGGTCCTTTGGGAGCCTGGTGGACCTTTGGGGACCAGGGAAGGGTCTTTGGGGCCCGGGGGCCAGTTGGGAGCCTGGGGGACATTTGGGGGCCGGCTGATGGCCTTTGGGACCCCAGTGGTCTTTTGGGAGCTCGATGGGCCTTTGGGGGCCCGGGGAGGGCCTTTGGGGGTCTGGGGAGGGCCTTTGGGGGCGCCGGGGGCCCTTTGGAAGCCCAGAGAACCTTTGAGGACCGGGAGCTTCCTTCGGGGTTGGGGTAGGAGGATTGGAACCCTTTGGGTTGTGGTAGAGGACCTCACAACACTGTTCAAATGGAACTTGTGTATTATAACGAACACAGAGTTTTACCCTCAAATTCTCTCCTAAAATCTCTTCAAAAATCATATTTTAAAATGTCTCTAACTGTTTCGCCGAAATAATTCCCTAAAATGGCTAAAACGGTATCGCCCAAATAATCCCCAAACGGAATTTCAGCATGTTCCTTTTGTTTGGCATCCCTGCGCTGGCTTATTTCAATTATTTGGAAACCTTTTCGCGCGCTAAGATCAAAACATCTGCCTCGGAAACGATTCTCTTGTTAGAACTCCAAATTAATTTCCCTTTCGTGAATCAATTCTCTTTAGAACAACAAATTAATTCCCCTTTCGTGTCAATCAATCAATCATGACATCATCTGTCACGTGTAATCTAAACTTTGTCCCGGAGACAATTCTCTTTGGAAATGCATTAAAGATATTAGTTAACTTGACGTCATCTGTCAGACATTCCCTGGAAACAATTTGATTAATGACTAACAGCACAGGTGTTCCCCGGAAACTCATAACATTTGGCTCGAGCGTGCCCAAAACAACAAGAACAACAACATTGACCTTGGCATTCGCTGAGAGCGTGCCCAAAACAACAACAATAACATTGACCCCATTAACCACGTGTTCTCCCTAATGACTCTATCGCGTGCCCAAAACAAGAACAAGAACATTGACCCCATTAACCACGTGTTCTCCCTAATGACTCTATCGCGTGCCCAAAACAACAACAATAACATTGACCCCATTAACCACGTGTTCACCCTAATGACTCTATCGCGTGCCCAAAACAACAACAATAACATTGACCCCATTAACCACGTGTTCTCCCTAATGACTCTATCGCGTGCCCAAAACAACAACAAGAACATTGACCCCATTAACCACGTGTTCTCCCTAATGACTCTATCGCGTGCCCAAAACAACAACAAGAAGGAAGTGACAAAGTTCCTGTTTTTCCATTCTCACTGACAAAATCCATAAAACCGTCAAATAATCAACACACATAAACATCCATGAAAACAGACATAAATGTGACAAAGTTCCTGTTTTTTCATTCTCACTGACAAAGTCCATAGAACCATCCATAAATGTGACAAAATTCCTGTTTTTCAAATTCTCACTGACAAAGTCCATAAAAACATGCATAAATGTGACAAAATTCCTGTTTTTTCAAATTCTCACTGACAAAAACCATAAACCACGTGTTCTCCCTAGGGGGGCTATGCCCATATTTTGACCATAAACCACGTGGTGATCGTGGGAGTTTTAAAAAAAAGTGTCCGGATCGGGATTCGAAGGGGTATTGTAATCGTGGGATCAATAGGGGCATCTCTACTAATGGCTATCTAAAAATTTGGATTGGATGTTTTTGGGGAAAAGGTGGGCGTGAGAGGGGCGTTAGTTGTCCTCAAATCAGTTTCGACTATTAAAAAGGCACTAGACCTTTGAATTTTTAATCGAATGAGCCCTTTTTCAAGTTTCGAAGAAAAAATTTTCAATAAAAACCTTATATGCCCCCAGGGCATAACTTAGAACCCTTGCCCTAAAGACTGTGGGGGGAGTGTCCTGCTCAAAGGTATAATTTCCTGAAATTTAAACTGCGTGGAACGAAATAGCTCAAAATCTCAAAATTTCGATTGGATATGTTTGGGGAAATGGTGGGCGTGGAAGGGGTGTTAATTGCCTTCTAATCACTTTCGACTGTTAAAAAGGGCACGAGCCGTTTCAATTTTCAATCGAATTAGCCGTTTTTGAAGTTTCTACGACAACGCGTTTTTTAAAAACCTTAAATGCCCCCAGGGTATAACTTACAACCCTTGCCCTGAGGGCTGTGGGGGGTTGTCATCCTCAAAGACCTAATATCCAGAACTTAAAACTACGTTGAATAAAATGGATATCTCAAATTTTTTATTGGATGTGTTTGGAGAAAAGGTGAGCATGAGAGGGGGTTAATTGCCGTCCAATCACTTTCGACTCTAAAAAAGGGCACTAGCCCTTTGAATTTCCAATCGGATGAGCCGTTTTGAAGTTTCTACGACAACGCCTTCTATAAAAACCTTATATGCCCCCAGGGCACAACTTACAACCCTTGCCCTGAAGGCTGTGGGGGAGTGTCCTCCTCAAAAACATAATTTCTATCTGGAAATCAACTACGCTGAACAAAATGGCTATCTCAAAATTTTGATTGGATGTGTTTCGGGAAATGGTGGGCGCGGAAGGGGTGGTAGTTGCCTTCCAATTACCGTTGACTATTAAAAAGGGCACAAGCCACTCCAGTTTCCAATTGAATGAGCCCTTTTTGAAGTTTCTGCGACAACTTCTTCGATATGAAGTGCCCTGCTCTAAAGGAAAAAAATAATAAATAATGCATTGTGCCAACATCGTTCTTATGTACCCCAGGGCATAACTTGAAACCCTTGCCCTGAGGGTTATGGGGGAGTGTCTTCCTCAAAAACATATTTTCTATCTGGAAATCAACTACGCTGAACAAAATGGCTATCTCAAAATTTTGATTGGATGTGTTTGGGGGACTGATGGGTGTGGGGGGGGCTAGTTGCCCTCCAATCACTTTCAACTATTAAAAAGGGCACTAGCCACTCCAATTTCTAATCGAATGAGCCCTTTTCGAAGTTTCTAAGACAACTGCTTCGATACGAAGTGCCCTGGTATGGAAAAAAAAACAATACATTGTGCCAACATCCTTCTTTACTTAGGCAGCGCGCTTGCGCTGCCTGTGATTAGTCCTGTAGCAAACCGGGGTTTTCGAAGCACTATTCATGCTATTAAAGTGTAGTATTTCTGAGTCCAGTTGAAATATGCACTATTTTAGGAAATTATTTCTTTTGGGGAAGCTTTTGGTTCCTTTACGCTTGCGTAAAGGACTGAAATACCCTTACAGGCGTCTTCTTTCCTTTGATATATTTGCTTAATTGCTTATTCAGTGTAAGCAGCAAATTTATTGCAAATCCAGGGAAGAATTTTTTTAACGCTTTTGGGGTCTCATTACAAAAAATGACATTCATTGCAAAAACAAAAGTTCTTCCCACATAAGGATTTTCGTTATTAGTTAGAAAAAATTGGATTCAGAAAGCAATATATTTTCACCGTTAGTACTGTTAAGATTAGGGAAGCATCTTAAGTAATTTTCTACCTACAGAAGCTCACAAAAAATGTATTGAGAAAAAGCGATTGTAAAAGTTAAAAGATCATTTCCGTACATAAATTTCTGCCTGTTCATTTTGCACACAAGTAAGCTCAACTTATTTCAAAGTAAAAGTATATTTCCTTATTTTTATATTATCTTCTTATGCTCAAATTCCAATTGGCATCCCGCTTTTTCTGCTATAATTCGAATATTTGAATTTAATTTATACTGAACACATTGCTTTCAATGGTCCTATAGTCGAATTTAAAATCATATTCAAGAAACTTCTAACTACTGTTGAAGTTCAAACCGTGTTGATTAATATAACGTATTTACGTTGAAAATTACATTTTTTCTACTAAGTAGTACATAAATCTTAATAATTTCAATAATTTTTTATTAATCATATTTATGAGCAAGTCACAATTCCAACAGAAAAATGAGATTTTTTTTTTATTATTTCTTTGAATTCAAGCAAAACATTTTGATGGAAATCAAATTGTTTTTTACAGTGTGGTAGCGTCCTAGATTGGTAGCGGAAAAATTACCTGAGGATTAAGAAAAATTTTTCTGGCACTTGATTTTTTTTAGTAGTAACAAGCAGGGTTGCCATTTGTAGTACGAAAGTAATATTTTAGCACTATTTCATTATGTTTAGCACTGTAGCACGTGCTCAGGGTTGCTAAAATAGTGCCAAAATAGCACGAAAGGGCTATTTTGGCACTATTTTAGCACTATTACAGTCAATTTTTTTACTTTAGCACCGAAAATCACTGTGTGACACGCAAATTTTGGCAATTGTAGCACTTTAGAAACTGGCAGTGGTGGCAACCCTGGTAACAAGTAACCAGAGCAATCGAGATCATTGAAAAAAAATGAATGGCAGCAGTTTAGCTAGGATGAATTAGAAATGTGAGTAAAGTTCACGAATGAAAGAATATAGTTGTACAAGTGTTTTCCCCCTTTTCTCTAAATAGAGCAAATTTTATCATGCTGGTAACTTTTGCCGTGTTAATTAAACCTTAATGAACTTTATATATTTGGAATTATCATAAAAATTTTACTCTCTTAATGGTTTCAGGCGTTTACCCCTGGAAAATACCCCCGCAGAAAATACTCCCTCCAGAAAATACCACCCCGGAATATACCCCCCCCCCCGGAAAACACCACCCTGTGGAAAATACACCCCCAGAAAATACCCACCCGTTGAAAATACATCCCCACTGAAAGGAAATTATTCCCAAAAAAATTTTCCCCACTATAGATTCCCTCAGACAATTCCCAGCTGCAGAAAACTCCGCCATGACAAATGTCCGTATGTTTCCCAATGATGAATAATAGGCCTGTCTGTAAGCAATGGACAAATTACAAAACTTAAAAAGGCACTTAAACTTCTACAATGGGTGTCTCTGATTGTCTTGTAGTCAGGAGGGACGGAGATACCTCAAAGGGTGCATTATTTTCAGGGGGGATACAAAAGAAACTTTAAAAAATACATCAAAAATGTGAAATTGATATCTACTCCCTTATGATTTCTGGGAATATTTCTGGTCTACGCTGTTATTATGAAAGTAAGGAGTAACACCAACCCAAAACTGAGCAGAATTTACTCCTTATGGTAGGGGGTCTGCCCTTCTAAGGGAGAGACGAGGGAAAAGTGGAGGCAGAAATTGATGTACAATCCCCAGGGCCATAACCAGTTTTTTTTTTTTTTTGGGGGGGGGGTATTATTTTCAGGGGGGATACAAACGAAACTTTAAAAAATACATCAAAAATGTGAAATTGATATCTACTCCCTTATGATTTCTGGGAATATTTCTGGTCTACGCTGTTATTATGAAAGTAAGGAGTAACACCAACCCAAAACTGAGCAGAATTTACTCCTTATGGTAGGGGGTCTGCCCTTCCTCATCCACGCCTCTATCTCATGGTCGCAAAACTTCGGAGGGTGCTCATTAGATCAGAAATTGAGAGTTCTAGTCCTTTTTTAGTAAGTCGAAAGTGATTGGAGACCAACCAGACGCGGGGGGGGGGGGTATTTTCCGGGGGTATTTACCACGGGGAGAGGGGGGTATTTTCCGCAAGGGGTAACTTCCGGGTGGTATTTTCTGCTGGGCAGGGGGTAAACACCGGCCACGAAACAAGTGAATGTAATCATTTAAGGTACAAAGAAAACATTTTACTTTAATAAGAAGGCAGTTATCACCCTGCATCACCTATGTTCAGGCTAAGTCGAAATGAAGGTATATTAGAGATTAATCTATGTCTCCCCCCTCCCTCTAGCATCCTCTTCAATATTTATCTGCAGGTTCTTGGAAAGTCAGAAAATTTTAGTGCACAAATACACTTTTTAGGCATCAGGCAACTCTCCTCTACCTACCTACTCACTCTCTGGCCCTCTTCCATAATTGCCGATGCGAAATTTAGATCGCTGTTTATAATTTTTATCAAACATCAAGTAGATCAATTTGTTTAGATAAGATCTAAAATACGTGTCTGTATTGCCCGTTTATTTTATATGGACTACTTGACTATTTAGGAACGAATACGCCACCGTTCGGCATTACTACCTTTGAAACTGGGTAGTTCAATATATAGTTTCTCAATAGCTTTAAATCGATCGGCTATCACACGTTCAAACGAGCCAACTTCCCATTTTCTAGGACGAATAGTTCGACATGATAAACCCTGTAAAAAAAGAAGAAAAAAACACATCCGTAATCTTCCTTCTCGAAAAAAAATGCAATACTCTACATTTTGGTGGATGGGAGCTTGAAAACTGCAATGGAATTTACTGATGTGTTGAATTTGATGGTGTATTTATCATTAAGATCACTTAAACCTTGAGGATGTTTTCCTCGTTATTCAGAAATGGGGAAAATTTTCTCAGCCTCATAGCTTTTAATTTGTTCATAATAAGCGTCGATTTTTTGTGTTATCTTTACGTTTCATGAGTTCCAATCACCGTCAGCAGGGAGGGGGGGGGGTGAGTTTGTGGCACAGATATTGTTGATTGTATCTTCTTTGAAACTCAGGGAAAAATTTGGGGCCTATATTTTTTGTTTTACGCCAAAAATTTCTGACCTAAGATACAGCCTGCCAAATATGAGTAATTGGTTCTCTGTTCTCAAATGCAAGTTTTGAAAAGTATTGATATTTCTGAATCAGATCTAATTCGTTTATATCTGGAAAGGTCTAAGATTTACTTTTTCTTTTTTCGATTTGACAAACGATGCTTTTGTGAATAAAATGATATCCTCCATTTAGAAATATACAATGCAGCCTGCCGAAATTTATTTTCAAAAGTAAAAATAATAAGGTCTCCAAGTCTTAGTCTCTGAATATCGAGTCTTGGAGTCCCAGAAGCGAATCCTTGGACCTTGGACCCCAGGAGTGTACACCTTGACTCCAAAATCTGTATAATTCCACAAATATCTAGCAAAAACGACGGAAATTTCCTTATAGGGAGTTTAGTACCGCATAAATCCGATCAACACTGGAAAAACACTTTTGAGACGGGTATGTTTTGATAATTATTGTCCTGAATTTTGTTGATCAAACTGTTCGTGGTAACGAACTGTAAGTAAGGAGCGACCCGGCTCAATGGTAACCGAAACTCTAAAAAACGGAATTTTGATACCAATAGATACATCAAAAGAATCAGATTTTAATTCTGATTTCAAATATATAAGTTTCATGAAGTTTAATCTTACCTATCAAAAGGTACGCGCCTGAGAAAATTTGGCTGATTTTCAAAAAAAGGGGGAAAGACCCCTTAAAATTTATAGAACCTTAATGAAAATCGCACCATCATATTCAGCGTATCAGAGAACCCTACTGTAGAGGTTTCAAGCTCCTATCTAAAAAAATGTGGAATTTTCCATTTTTGGCCAGAAGAAAGATCACGGATGCGTGTTTATTTGTTTTTGTTTTTTGTTTTTTTTTTTTTTTCTTCTTTTCCCCAGGGGTGATCATATCGACCCAGTGGTCCTAGAATATCGTGGGAGGGCTCATTGGAACGGAAATTAAAAGTTCTAGTGCCCTTTTTAAGTGACCAAAAAAATGGAGGGCAACTAGGCCCCCTCCCACGCTCATTTTTTTCCCAAAGTCACCCGATCAAAATTTTGAGATAGCCATTTTGTTCAGCATGGTCGAAAATATTATAACTATGTCTTTTAGGATGACTTAATCCCTCGAAGCCCCCAGGGGGAGGGCTGAAAGTTATGAACTTTACCCAATGTTAACATATAGTATTGGTTATTGGGAAGTATACAGACGTTTTCAGGGGGAATTTTTTCTGGTAGTGGGGGGTGGGGTGGGTCGGGGGTTATATGGGAGGATCTTTTCATGAAGGAAGTTTTCATGGGGGAAGGGACATTGCTATGAAGGGGACGCCAGATTTCCATCATTATTTTTTAAAAATCAGAAATTAAATATAAAAAAACAAATTTTTCAACTGAAAGTAAGGAGCAACATCAAAACTTAAAACGAAAAAAAAAATATTAGCTATGTGATTGGGTTCACCTTCTAGTCAATGCCTCGCTCTTTAAGCCAAAGATTTTTTAGTACTTTCATAAGAGCTATTTATTCTAATTAACGGCCTTTGTGATTAAGGGGTCATTTTTAAAGAATTGGAACAAAATTCGAACTTTAGCTTAAAGAGCAAGGTATTGACTAGGGGGCAAACCCCCTAATATACGTATTAGAAATATATGAATATAGAAGTTCGTTACGTAAGTTAATTCTTAAGTTACGTATATTTATTTCTAATAAAAACGTTCGTAAATAAAATTCAACAAGTTTCGAGAAAGCCATTTAACCAAATAAAAGTAAAATTAATATGCAAATTTCGTTTTAATTATTCATGCACGGTGAGCCAAAATCAAAACCTGCATTAATTAAAAAACGTTCACAAATGAAATAAAAAAAAACAAGTTTTTTTTAACTGAAAGTAAGGAACGACGTTAAAACTTAAAACGAACAGAAATTATTCCGTATATGAAAGGGGCTGTCCCCTCCTCAACGCCTCGCTCTTTTCGCTAAAGTTGACTTTCTCACAACTCAATTTTTTTTAAACAATAAAATTTTGTTTTAATTGCAAGTTTTTTTAATTAACTTTAACGAAATTCACACCATCAGATTCAGCTTATCAACGAACATTATTAAAGAAGCTTCAAACTCCTATCTGCAAAAATGTGGAATTTTGCATTTTTAATTAACTTCAACGAAAATTACACCATCACATTCAGCTTATCAGAGAACCCTATTAAAGAAGTTTCACGCTCCTATCTGCCAAAAGGTGGAAATTTGCATTTTTTGCTCGAAGAAAGATCACGATGCGTGCGCTCCAAAAAATGGAGGGCAACTAGGCCCCCTCTCACGCTCATTTTTTTCTCAAAGTCGACCAATTAAAATTTTGAGATAGGCATTTTGTTCAGCATAGTTGAAAATCTAATAAATATGTCTTTTAGGATGACTTAATCCCCCACAGTTTCCAGGGGAAGGGCTGCAAGATATGAACTTTGCCCATTGCTTACATATTGTATTGGTTATTGGGAAGTATACAGACATTTTCAGGAAGGATTGTTTTCTGGTGGGGGGGGCTGGAGGAGGGGGTTACTCGGGAGAATATTTCCGTGGAGGATGTTTCTTTGGGGTAAGGGACATTTCTATGAAGGGTGCGCCGGATTTCCAAGCATTATTTAAAAAACGATCTGAAATTAAATAAAAAAAAACAAGTTTTTTCAACTGAAAGTAAGAAGCAACATTAGAACTTAAAACGAACAGAAATTATTACGTATATGAGGGGGTTCTCCCCCAAGTCAATACCTCGCTCTTTCCGCTACAGTTTTTTTGAGTGCTTTCAAAAGAGCTATCTATTCTAATTAAACGGCCTTTGTGATTCAGGGGTTTGTGAATAAATTTTTTTTTTGACTTTTAACGTAAAGAGCGTGGTATTGACTAAGGGGAGAACCCCCTCATATACGTAATAACATATACGTAATGCAAAAAAAACAAGCGATACGGCTCAGTAGTAATCGACACTTTTAAAAACAGAATTTTGATGTCAATAAAGGTATCATAAGAATGGGCTTATAATGCTGAGTCTAAATATATAAATTTTATTAAGTTTAGTATTACTCATCAAAGGCTACGAGCCTGAGAAAATTTACCTGATTTTTTAAAGAGGGAGGAATCATCCCCTACAAGTGAAAGAATTTTAATGAAAATCCCACCGTCAGATTCAGTGTATCAGAAAACCCTATTACATAGGTTTCAAGCTCATATCTGCAAAAATCTGCAACTATATCTGCAACGTATTTTTTGCCAGAAGAAAAATATACGAATATAGAAGTTCGTTACGTAAGTTAATTTGTAAATTACGTCAGAACCAAATTTAGAGACAGCCATTTAGCAAAAGAAGAGTAAAATTTTTATGCAAATTTTGTTTACTTATTCAATGACGGCGAGCCAAAATAAAAGCTGCATTAACTAAAAAACGATCAGAAATTAAATTAAAAAAACAAGTTTTTTAAACTGAAAGTAAGGAGCGACATTAAACTTAAAACGAACAGAAATTATTCCGTATATGAAAGGGCTGTCCCCTCCTCAACGCCTCGCTCTTTACGCTAAAGTTTAACTCTGTCTCACAACTTTATTTTTTAAAAAAATAAAAAACTTTAGCGTAAAGAGCGAGGCATTGAGGAGCGGACAGCCCCTTTCATATACGGAATAATTTCTGCTCGTTTTAAGTTTTAACGTCGTTCCTTACTTTCAGTTAAAAAAAACTTGTTTTTTTTATTTCATGAAATAAAGAATTCACGGGCGCATAGCACGAACACTTGGACATACATTTCCACATTCAGTTTACCATTTTATTCACGCTATTATTATCTGTAAAATAAAATGAAAGCAAGGAATTACTTTGAACAGTTCAAAAGAGGAATTACTTCTAAAGTTTTGCTAAATATTGCCCAGGTGAAATGGGACAACAACTCAAAAGTGAGTCAAAAATTTGAAATTGAGCGGAAGTTCGTGGATTCAGGGAATGTAGTAACCATGAGAAGAGTACCACCAGGAAATCTTCCGTTGGGCGGAGAAGTACCACCAGAAGATTCTTTAAGCAAGATTTAAAAGAGGAAATTCTCATTTCCATTCTTTGATTATATCCAGAAAATCAACGTTTGTCCAATATAAAAAGGGTACAAATTATTATGTACCGCTTTTCCAGAGTTTTCCAGAGAAGGAGCGTACGTAGCTGTGTTGGCCTCAGGCAGCTTGGTGCTGCAGTAAGTTTTTAATAGTAGTAGTAGCAGTAGTAGCAGTTTTCTAGAGAAAGAGCAATTTTAATGTTTTGCAGAAACTGCACGTTCATCTAATCTGAGATTATAAAGGTTAGATTTATTCTTTTGATTACTAAATGGATTTTAGAATTTATTTGCATATCTTTAGTTTATAGTATATTTCAGTCTTCGTTTCGAATTCACTGATTTTAAACCTGGTATTACTGGCGTTTTTATGTTCCTTTTATAGGTTTTCTTTTCGTCGTTTTCCTTTTTTGTCTCCTTTTAGACAGTGAAGACCAACAGAAGCTATTGAAGTCTGAAACACATGCAATTTCTTTTTCCTTGTTTTTTTACTTGTCTTAGTTTGAGCTGGTAATTTAAGAGCCTTCTGTTCCTTAATGTATCTATATAATTCATCATGTCGGCAACACTCGCAGAATTGCAAATCTTAAAACAATCTTGTGACATTTTGCGAGGGTATCTGAAGCGAGTATTTTTTGGTTGTAAGATCAGAGTCAGTTGGTTTCTTATTCTCACCAGAGAGTAAATGCTTTTACGCTTGTATCGGATTGGCTCTGCTATTAGTTTAATAACGACGATAACTCCCAGCTAATCTCTAATCATAATAAAAGTCATGTGGTATTATGCTAAGGTACCTGAAGCGAGTATTTCTCCATTGCAAAATCGGAGTCAAAAGGCTTCCAATCCTCAGTATGTGTTTTTATGCATGTATCCGATAGGCTCTGCTGTTGGTTTCGCAATAAAATTAACCTACTCAAGCAGAAACATTGGAAGCATGAACTTTTTTAATCACACATTTAAGGCCACTTTTAAAACCTAATTTTTACAACAAAAGCTATAGGAATTTTTGAGCAAAAAATCACTGAACCAAATCACTTAAAAGCTAAAAACTTTAAAACTTTTTCTTCCTAGTGTCAGCCATTCAAAATTCCAAGTTTTATGACGGAGCTATGGGCTGAAAGAAAAACAGATTGTTACAAGATTATAAAAATAAAAATACAAAGAATAAATCAATCAAGGATTGTAAGATACTGCTGCACTCTTCATAAAAATCAAGTAAAATCAAAAGTAGCATTGTAATACTGGTATAGTATTTTATTTTCCGAATAATAAGCAAAAAAAAATCATTATACATATTAGGTACATTAGCCTAAACATAGAAAATAGGCCTCTGTCTTCCATATATTATTATGATGGCTCTTTTTTTTTCAGCCTCATCACACAGAACGCCTAATCGCAGAAACTTTGGGGAGGGTTAATTTGATCGTAAATTAGAAACACTTGCGCTGCCTTTAAAAGTCAAGACAATGAGAGGGTAATCTGTTCTCGTTCAATGCCTCAGGTGCCCCGGGTAGCACATCCCTCCTGCCTTATATGGGACTAAAGTAAAATTTCAAAATAGCCATTTTATGCAGAATTGGTGAAAAATGTGCCTCCAGGCACAACAAGGTGAACGCAGCACAAAGGTGCATATTACACATTTTTTGCTGTTACACATTATTTAAACAGCTCAATTAAAACCAAAGGATCGTTAGTATATTCTAATATAAAAAAAAGATACACCTTGTTGAAATTAGAGTCATGCAAGGAATTTGGAATTATCAGATTAAAAGCCCTTGGGCCCATCCCCCCCACCTTTGTTTTCTTATGGGTTTCAAATCTAGATGATTTTGGGAAAAAAGTCCTTGGGCCCGTGTACCCTCAGAACCCTTCCTTCATTGTTTAAAGATTGGTGGATAGACTGCAACTTGTTGAAATGAGTCATACAAGATTTTCAATATATATGATTGAAGAACCGAGTATAAGGCCCTTGGGCCCGTAATTTCTTCATCACCAACCGTTTAATCTTTTCCTCAATAGAAAGGTAGACATGTTACTTCGTTAGTAATACGTATTTTAGTCTGTATGTTTGAGGGCCTGGATTGAGGCCGTTTGGCTCATGTCTGCTTAATACCCCGACTTCCCTCCCCTTTTTCCTAATATAAAGATAGATATGTTATACCCTGTTAAAATTAAGGTCCCTTGTACCCGTACACCCCCTCACGCATCCTCCAAATTCGAAAATATAGGTTTGTTTTATGGTGATACTTAGTAGATGCTTCGGTACCCGAGTCGGTTCTATATGAATCTAAAGTTTGGCCAGCAACCTGCTAATTTTAGTATCCAAGAAATTTAAATGAATCTAAAATCTGGTATGCCGATTGCTAAGGCCGGTGCTCAGGAAAGTCATTAAAGCACTGTAGATAATATCATAGTAAATCTGAGGGGTACCGTTGAGATCATTACTTGAAAAAAAAATTCTGCTAGGAAAACATAAGCTGATAATCTAGGTCGAAGAAAACAGGGGAAAAGCATGGACCTATGTAATGCCTCGATTCCCCTACCCCCAAGAACTAGAAATGTAAAGGAAAGAGAATGTAGTATTTAGGTGTGCAACAAAATATCCGTGGTTGCTCCAATTGATGAAAAATATTAGAAAAAATTCTGACCCACACCTCGGAACCCAAATAAAAAAGAATATCTGAACTGAAATCCAATTTATTAGATTTCCTAGGCTACCGAATTTAACAAGCTGCTATCCCCACTTCAGATACCTTAGAGTCCCGAAATTAGTGAACTGCTATCCCAAATTTAAATCCCAAAGAGCACTGGTCCGGGTACCGAAGACCCGATTGTAGTGAGAACTCTTGTTTTACCTTTTCCAACCCATGATGGATCACTTAAAAATCCTTATGATCCCGATTTGGCTTTCCTAAATCAGAAGATGTTAAGTTAGTAAATCACGAGTAAGATATCACACCTAGTTGAAATTGAAGTCTTTCTGGGATTTTCAATCTGCATAATTGGAGCCTATTGCAGGGCAATTGATTAATTTAACTGTCGCTAGAGGCACCCGTTAGGGGGGGGGGGGGTCAGGTACTGTTTGCCTTCTAGATTTTTTTGTTCTCTCTAGATTTTTAAAATATCTTTTTTCGTGTTTTCGTTGAAAAATGTCTTTTTCGGCATCTTCTTTGAAAAATTAAGGAAACTGCAAAATTGCCCCTCCCATATAGTTCCATGGACTAACGCCACTGAATTTCGCAGTATGACTGTCTCAAGTTAAAATGCAACATGTAAATATTTCTCGAACATAATTCAAAATATATCTCAAGCATAAAAATATTTCGAACGGTGTTTGATTTCCATCAAACTTGATTTAGAAGAATTTCTGAGCCTGCTGATATATAAGTCTTAACTCAAAATGCATTTACTACACACCTCACGAATTATGGACATTTGTACTGGAGAGCTTAAAGTAGGGGCATTGAGCCCATACCTCCTTCAACACCATCCCTGACTAAGAGCAAACAAAACAGTGAATTGGATTGCTATGAAGCTTTAAACAGACTAGCATCCAATGGTAACCGTACTACGCTGATGCTGGCCCTGGGACATTCTTGGATCACAGACTACGAGTTGACAGAAGAAGCAGCTAAGGCTGGTGCATCAATGACTAGTTATGGACCAGAACCTTTCATTCCCGTCTATCAGAATTACTAGAAAGCTGCCGATAGGAGACTTCAGCAGCTTTCAGATTCTGCTGAACCCTTGAAAGGGTTCAGCAGAATTGCACATAATGGCGGTATGTAAAGGAATAAAGGGAATAATTCCAAAGTTTAATCTCACGTTGAAAAAATCTCCTCTTTGACTTGTAGGGTCTGAAATACGGATGGTTACTGAAGGTTATTGAATGGTTATTGACTGGTTATTTTCAGAATCCTTTGACTAGAATCACAAGACCTGATTCGCCAATTTGCCAAAAATTTCAGATGCCCAAAACATGAAGGTATCTAATAGGAGAACTTCCAGCCGGGGCCAGATACCAGCGGGAACCAGCTGGATGTTAATCTGGAAGATGCTGCTGTGGAGTATAAAATCTGAGAACTGGCAAGGTGTACGATAAGCAAAGGAAAATTTGGCCCTTAGTCCCAAACTGTTGTTTAGCTCGTTAATTTTTTTTGGGGGGGGGTGTGTGTAAATTTTGGACCAGTATGGCCTGAGGTTGGCTCAGTTGGTGAGTCCAGCCATAATAATAATAATAGTAACACCTCTCCTCTCCATCTAAAACTTCCTTTACGTAAATAATTTCTTATACCACGAAATGGAAACATAAGTAAATAAAAATCGGGTAAAATGTTTAACTGCTACAGAGGAAAAGAAATTTAAAAATTTCCAGATATTTTGGCTCCAAGTCGGGGGAAGTCTTTACCTACAAAAAATAAAGAAAATAAGAACTGGACTTAAAATCTAAAAAAAAAAAATACAAGAAAATCAGAGACAGCGCTTTAGCACTGCCGAAGAACACAGCCATATGCGTTCAATGTATCATTATTTTTTTCCTGGCTGCTTTATATTAAAGGTGTGGTCGTAAAATTTTGGGAGGCAGAAGCGTAGCGAGGGTGTTCAGCCCCCAGGGCCAATGTCAGTTTTTGTGCCCTCTCCCGCATCATTACCACAATAGAAGTAAAAAAAAACTCAACTTAGCGCCCCCTCAGAAGCTGCATCTGGAGACAACTGTCCTCCCTGCTCTTTAGCTACGCCACTGTTCAGGAGGGGCTCGTTTGATGGGGAATTGAAAGTTCTAGTACCCTTGTCAAGAATCGGAAATGATTGAAATGCAACCAGTCCCTTTCCTATGCACTTGTTTTGCTCTAGGTATGCCTCTATAAGTATCCCTCCAGGGTCGACATCATCCCCACAGTCCCAGGGGCAATGGCCCTGAATTATGTAAACTACCTACTGTTCAAAGACAGGTTTTAGTAGAAAGGCGGTCATGTTTTGTTTTGGTTGTCCGATCATCTAGGAACTCCTAGTGATTGATCGCTAGGCGAAGATTTCCAGAGTTTTTCAAGGTTATACATTAGAAACGACACACATAACTGGACAAATCAAAAGGCGCTATGTGCGCCTGAGTTTTCAAATCGCCTGTAATTTCTTGGGAATGGCTAGGGGTATCAGGTGGAAAATTTCAGGGAGTGATGAGGAGGACAAAAGGACATTGAACTATGATTTAGGGGGAAAGGGTAGAGCTGAAAGGGTATAATTAGGGGGAAAGGGTGGACATACACAATATGCACCCAGTTCTATGTCAGTTATTTGTAACATTTCATTTAGTTTGATTAGTCTGATATGTAGTAGCCTACATATTTATCCGTTGCGTCTTCCTTTAATTTCATTCCTTTTAAATATTCAATAAATCAAATTACTAGATGAAAATTTCATTTACAGCTATCTATTTAGTTTTGAACAAATCTAATATGACACTTGAGCCTTTCAGGGGGCTTGAGGGACAATCAGTGGTGCCAAATTCACTAAAATACAGGGGTCCGCACAATATATTTTCAAAATCTTAGAGAGGGGGCAATTTTACTGTTTTTTCCTTTTATCAATGAAAATACCAAAAAAAAGGTATCTTTTAACGAAAATACCAGAAGGTTGTTTTTCAAAATTTAGAGGGACAGCAAATTGGAGGGGGAGGCATATGCTCTGCTACCATCCATATTTGTAGTAATTTACAGTCGCTTTAAGGTTGCCTTCATTTTAAAAAATCCGATTCTGATGTTTGTTTTAAGTAGTAAAAATTAATTTCTGTACTTATAGTAACCTTATCAAACAGTAAGCTGTAAGTAATGAGCGACCCGGCTCAATAGTAACCGAAACCCTAGAAAACGGAATTTCGATACGAATAGATATATCAAAAGAATTGCATTTTTATGCTGATTTTAAATATATAAATTTCATTAAGTTTAGTCTTAAGTATCAAAGGTTACCAGCCTAAGAAAATTTTTCTGATTTCCTAAAAAAGGGGTAAACACCCCCTAAAAGCCAAGGGATCTTAATGAAAACCACACCATCAGATTCAGCGTATCAGAGAACCTTACTGAATAGATTTCAAGCTCCTATCTTCAAAAATGTGAAATTTTGTATTTTTTTTTTTTTGCCAGAAGAAAGATCACGGATGCGTGTTTTTTTTTTTTTTTTTTTTTTTTTTTTTTTTTTTTTTTTTTTTTTTTTTTTTTTTTTTTTTTTTTTCCCAGGAGTGATCGTATCGACCTAGTAGTCCTAGAATATCGGGAGAGCACTTACTTGGACGGAAATTAAAAATTCTAGTGTCCTTTTTAAGTGACCAAGAAATTGGAGGGCACCTATACCCCCTCCCCCGCTCCTTTTTTCCCAAAATCATCCGACCAAAATGTCAAGACGGCCATTTTGTTAATCATAGTTGAAAGGCCCAATAATTATGTTTTTGGGTATAACATGACCCCCCCCCCCATAACCCCAGGGGAAAGGTCGTTAAGATATAAGATTTGCCCATTGTTTTTGCATAATTGTTATTGGGATGTATGCATACATTTTCGGGTGGGAAGGGGACAAATTTTCTGCTGTTTTTTTTCCATTGGGAAATTTTCATGGGAAGAGAAGTTTCCAGGGAGTGAACTTGTCAGGGGAAATTATACACTGGGGCATTTGCCAGAATTCTTATACAAAATTCTTTTTATATGTCTCGCTTTCTCTTTTCCGTCTCAATTTTACGTGCGGAGTGGTTAAGAGTAATTTTCCGGGGTAAATTTTCACCCGGGATTGAATTGTCTAGAGTATATTTCCGTGGGGAGGGGGTTTCTCCGTAGAGGTGGGGCCAGATTTCCTGGCATTATTTAAAAACCATCAGTAATTAAATAAAAAAACAAGTTTTTCAACCGAAAGTAAGGAGCAACGTTAAAATTTAAAACGAACGGAAATTATTACGAATATAAAGGGGGTTGCCCCCTCCTCAACACCTCGCTCTTTACGCAAAAGTTTGAAATTTGTCCCAATTCTATAAGAATGGCTCCTGAAACACAAGGGTCGATTAATTGGAATAATAAGACGGTTTTTAAAAGTACTAAAAAACTTTAGCGTAAGGAGTGAGGTGTTGAGGAGGAGGCAACCCCCTTTATATACGTAATAATTTCGGTTCGTTTTATGTTTTAATGTTGCTCCCTACTTTAAGTTGAAAATACTAGTTTTTCAACTAAAAAAAACTTCCAGTTGAAAAACTTTCAGTTGAAAAAAACTTGTTTTTTTTATCTAACATCTTGTATAAGCTAACATCTGCTCGATTTAAGATTTATCTTCGCTATTTATCTCTCATGGTTAACTTTTTATAATCAGGTAAGCAAAGCCGTTACTTCTAGGAAGAATGACTCGAATTTGAATTGTGTGAAGTACTGTACCAATGAACAAAAAAAGAGGATTATGAACGTGTTGAGGAGCATTCAGGGCTTGTCGTCCAAGAGACTCGGTTGATACCTTCTCTTTAAAGAATACTTTGGCTAAAATGCGAGTGTGCTAGGATATCTAGACCTGCTTTTATTTACTATATCAGACCACCCATCTGGAGAAAATTCTAACCATTCCCACGTAAGCATTAGAACTATACACTTCATGCTTTGAGGTAAATTTTTCAATTTTTTGCGACAGAAAATTCTTTCTTTTTCTTTTTGACTTTTCAATTCATTGTCTAAATGCCAAAAATACAAGAACCGTTTCTATTATACTAATCAGGTGAAGCCATGCTTTTTCTCTAGCCACAACATGTCAGCATTATACTCGGTCAAAACTACAGTCAGACTTGTCGATAGCAAGATACAAAGAAATAGTGTTAGTAGAAAATAGTTGGAAACAACCTAAAGCTTTTCAAACGATGTTCTTGCCATTCTGATTTTCTGCCTCTGAAATACGACCCTGAAGTTGATATCAAGAAAAACCCACATCAATCATAAAAATTGGCTCTGTTATTCATAGGTGTGACCATGGTGTTGCTTGGGTATTAGTTTCACGGATAGGGATGTTTTAGTAAATCATCCCATAATAAGTCGCTCGGGGCCGTCACAAGTTAATCAAAACAGAGATACAACGTCTGTTTCGTATGATTTATTTCTGGATTTATCTTATTTAATAGCAAATGATAAACGTGAAATGGCAAATTTCACCCGGGAGACATAGTTACAAGAGTAGATTCACAGCAATTGCCCATGGACTACAGCTTCTGCAGCATCTTATGGGACTTTGGCACCGAAGTTAGAACTCTGCTCACTTCACTTTTAGATGGCTCAGATGACATACTGCATAATATAGCCTGAAAAACATTTTGCAAAATATTGTAATAAGGAACAATATATTTATATTTCATTCACACTTTAAGCAACAGTACTCAGCGCCGGATTTAGAGCTTTGACCGTTCTAGGCCCAAGCGTTTTGCCGCTCCGTTTTTGCAAGATTTTCGGGGAAATCCTCGAAAATTCGGGGATAGTGAAAGCACTGATTAGAACGCAACTGAGGAGCCAAAAGTAATCAAAGAGAGAGGTGATACCGAGCTCTCAGCTGCCATTCTTGGGAGACATCTGACAGCTTATAAGCGGCAACGGAATTCCTGTGTTGTTTTAAAATCACTTCTCTGTGAATAGGCAGCACGGCAGTGGAGTGCAGTCACGCAAAAATCACGCAGTCATAATTTATTGCGCCCCCTGGCATTGTTGACCACTAGGCCCGGGTCTAGTTGGCCAATTGGTAAATCCTGACCCGACAGTGCTGTTGACATGTGAATTTGAACCGTTTCCAAACATGACTCACAAGTAAAAAAAAAAGTAGTTTCCTCTTTAATCTGTAATAATCCTCGGAAACAATCTACTGGTAATCACTGGAAGTGCACAAAACCTGTGCAGTAAATCAATGGTAGCCTCTTCTTCATTTAGTTAATTTCAACGTTTCTTTTCGTTAACAAACATTTATCGTCTAATTGATTTTTATAATAAAATATGATCTTGCTAATTATAGTCTATACTCTACAAGGAAATAAATATGTCTGACTCTTCACATTTCAGCTGTTTAATAACTACTATTTGAATCACTCGGATAGCAACTGTGAATCTGTCAAAGCAGCCCAGTTTTCTTTATCATAGGCATCGCAATAGCGCTGCCTAAGTAAAGAACGATGTTGGCACAATGTATGATTTTTTTTCCATACCCGGGCACTTCGTATCGAAGGAGTTGTCGTAGAAACTTCAAAAAGTGCCCATTCGATTGGAAATTGGAGAGGCTAGTGCCCTTTTTAATAGTCGAAAGTGATTGGAGGGCAACTAGCCCCCCCCCCCGCACCCATCATTCCCCCAAACATATACAATCAAAATTTTGAGATAGCCATTTTGTTCAGCGTAGTTGATTTCCAGATAGAAAATATATTTTTGAGGAGGACACTCCCCCACAACCCTCGGGGCAAGCGGTGTAAGTTATGCCCTGAGGGCATATAAGAACGATGTTGGTACAATGTATTATTTATTATTTTTCCTTTAGAGCAGGGCACTTCACATCGAAAAAGTTGTCGTAGAAACTTCGAAAAGGGCTTATTCAATTGGAAATTGGAGTGGCGTGTGCCCTTTTTAATATTCGAAAGTGTTTGGAAGGCAACTAACACCCCTTCCACGCCGACCATTTCCTAAAACACATCCAATGAAAATTTTGAGATAGCCATTTGTTTCCAGATAGAAATTATGGTTTTGAGGAGGACACTCTCCCGCAGCCTTCAGGGCAAGGGTTGTAAGTTATGCCCTGGGGGAAAATAAGGTTTTTATAGAATGCGAAATTTTTGTCGTAGAAACTTGAAAAAAATGCTCATTCGATTTGAAATTCAAAGGGCTAGTACCCTTTTTAATAGTCGAAAGTGATTTGAGGGCAACTAACCTCCCTCTCACTCCCACCTTTTCCCCAAAAAATCCAATCAAAATTTTTAGATAGCCATTTTATTCAACGTAGATGAAAGTTTTGGAAATTAGGTCTTTAGGGATGACAATCCTTCCCCCCACAGCCCTCAGGGCAAGGGTTGTAAGTTATGCCGTGGGGGCATATAAAGTTTTTATTGAAAGCGTTGTCGTAGAAACTTCAAAAAGGCTCATTCAATTGGAAATTGAAAGGGCTAGTGCCTTTCTTAATAGATGAAAGTGATTGGATTTCGACTAATGCCCTTCTTACGCCCTGTCATCTGTCAAAGCAGCCCAGTTTCCTTTATCATATAAATGTTAGGTCCTCCCTTCTATTTAAGATAAGAAACTAAGAACAAGATATAAACTAGTAACAAAGTTATAAGACTGAAAAGTGATAATAAAAGGTGGAGTTTTTTTCTTGAGGAGAGTAACCATCATCGCCCCAACACTCTCCTTAGACATGTTCAAGGTACTGAATGATGGAGAGCATGGATTTGAATGTGTCGACAAAATCTCTCCATTTCAAACAAAACTAAAAGAAGAATTGAAGATATTACTAACCTAGTTTCAGCCATCCGACCAAAGCTTGCGGATTCCATCCAGATATGCTCAAAGCATACACTAATAAAGGTAAATTATGACTCTCGAGTCTCATATTTCTCTGCAAGTCAAGTAGTACTGCCTTCATGAAATCATCAAAAGAAGATGAGACTAGCAGAGGAAGGGGTTCGCTTCTTAATGTACCGGGTGAAATCATGGTTGAAACATCATTTATGAAACATTGATGTAAATTAAGTAGTTTTCCTTCGACAGGTGACCGAAGGTGGCTCGGTGGATCCAACTGGATCTCTCTTGTTCCTGGATGGAGGAATTGGGTCTGAGATGGTTTATTTTGAGGTATATTTTGATCTATATGTAAGGATTCAAGCCTAGAAACAGACGGCTGACTCATTATAAGAGAAGAGGTTGATGTCACAACTAACGAATTTTGTGGATCTGATGTCCTCGTGTGAGCAGGTATAGAAACGTCATTTGTTTTTGACGAATAAGAAATAGAGGTGAAGACTCCATTTTCTTCGTCCTGCTTAAGAGCTCGACGATTTGCAACTTGAGCAGCCATTACCCGTTGTTTATCGACAGTTAGGACGCACAGTTTACATGAACAAGCTCTAAACCGACAATAGCGTTTGTGTCCTCTTAGTTTAGTTATCTTTCCGTGGTTGCGGCACCTCGCGCATGTCGGTACTCGTGTCCGAGTTGATTTATGTGACAAACCTGAAAAAAGATATCCTCAATAAGGCAAACTGTTTAAACAGAGCAGTTAAAAAGCTATCTTTTTTTTAGGAGAACAATCAACTGTGGGTCTTAGGGACTCAAACCCAAGACCTCCTGTATAATAGGCTGGTGTCTAAGTGCCTGGTGTTACAAAGGGCGTGCCTTTCATTATGGTATAATTAAAAAAGGGAAGGAAACTTCCCTCGCGTTTTAACGAGGGAAGTAAAGAGCGAAATTGAAACTTAGAACGAACAAAAATTATTACTTCACAGCCTATCTAACATATATCAATAAAACTAATGCAAATTAATCACTTGGTGATATTTCCCTATGTTTGTAACATTACAGAGAACTAACGCTTTACTGAAAACAGAAAAGCCAAGCATTAAAACAAGAATATTGATTTAGAAGTCAAAAGTAAATGCGTAGCCTCACAACAGCAAACTAATCTTTAACGCTTTTCATAGTCCAACAGGAGCCGTGACATCAGTAACTTTCAGTATACAATTAAAATTATCTTAAAAACTTTGGCAGAAAAATAACAAGTTTAAAGTCATTACACAGCATATAAAATAATGGATTGATTTATCAGGTAATACCTTGGTCTCACCTAGTATTACTCGAAATGAAGAACATATCAACCGTAATATGAACTCTGGAAATCCAGTTATTTCTCTCTATAAAACTGAGAACTTTAAGTTGTGATACAAATTCTAAAGCGAGTCTGTAGTGACACTTCTAATCTGTCTACAATATAATCATGAAATGTACTTTTCAGATCCAAAACGACAGTCAATCTTTGAACTGAGATCATTGTGCAGAAGCGAAGCCAAACTAAACGAAAAAAATTAAGCAACAATCTAAAAATACTTTACTTTTATACTGTTAAAAGTTCCCTTAAAAGGTTTACTTTTGCTGTATCAAAACTCCTATTTGTTTTGTGTTTTCAGTAAAGCGCTAGTTTTCTGTAATGTTACAAACATAGGGAAATATCACCAGTTTATTTAATTGCATTAGTTTCTATTGCTGTATGTTAGATAGGCTGTGAAGTACTAATTTTTGTTCGTTTTAAGTTTCATCTTCGCTCTTTACTTCCCTCGGAAAAACTTTTTTTTTAATTAATCTATGCTCGGTTTTGATTAAAATTTAATTTAGAAACAACACTGCTATGACATCTTTTATTTATACGGAATAATTTCTGTTTGTTTCAAGTTTTATTGTTGGTCCTTAGTTTCAGTTCAAAACTTTCTAACCACCTCCAATCTAGGGGAGATAAGATATATCAACCCTTATTAAGGAGCAGAACTAGGAAGCCGTAAAAGAACAGAAGGAAAAAAATAAGTTTAGAGTGGAAAAAAATCAAAACATAGTTTCGTTTCT
This sequence comes from Artemia sinica, assembly GCA_027921565.1. Taxonomy (NCBI): domain Eukaryota; kingdom Metazoa; phylum Arthropoda; class Branchiopoda; order Anostraca; family Artemiidae; genus Artemia; species Artemia sinica. The sequence continues at coordinate 38,874,610 of CM051268.1, forward strand.
TTTTGTAAAAAAAAAAGAAAAAAGAAGAAATAGATCTTTAATTCTTTGTTTTAAGCATTAAATTTAGTAGCACTTAAGAGAGTAGCTCCAGGCGAGTAGCTACGACACAAAAGGTTAAGTGAGCGGACAGGTTTGTGCATCGACATACTTGCTCAACAGAAATGTCCCTTTAGGCTTAGGGATTTATTTGACCTATCCCTCAATAAAAAACCACTCATTACTCAGAAATGATGGAAATTTCAAAAAAAGATCATTTCTTGTGTAGTTACGATATATGGTATTATAAACTTTGTTTGTTTTCATTTCAAAAATGTTGGGAAGAGTACCCTGAATTCTCCTAGAGAACTATTTCATTTGTCTTTCTTCCTCTTTGGATGCACAATCTTACGTATGGAGAAAATATTACGGTGGAATTGTCAAGTAAATAATTTGAATAAGTAAGCGTAACAATAAGTGATCCTTCTTTTAATATACAACTTTGAGCGGTTCCAGAACCACATGCCTACACTTCTCCATCCACTTACTGGCAAGGAGTTGGGGTCAGGGGCATAATTTTTTATGGGGTAGAGGGGGGAACTTTCCCTCCCAGACCTCAGTTTTCCTCTAGACCCCAGTTTCCCCCCCCCTCCCAGGTGAAATTTAGTTTCTCCAAAAATGTTGTCAAAACTAAGATAAGCCTGCATAATTCAGGCATCGACTGAAACAGGTCATTTTCTTTAGTACATCTTTACCTTTTTTATTACTATACGGCTCGTTTTTTTCAGTTTTCTCTGTCATTTTCACCTGATTTAGGAAAATTTCCTCAAACGTTGAACCCACCCCCTACAGGATTTGACAAAATTACGCCATTCGTTGGGGTATAGATTTAGTGATATACTCAGAATGTCGTTGCAAACCATTGACTGGATAACCTCTATTTCCTTTTGAATCAAAATGCTTAACCAAATACCTTCCTGGGACATGCATTAAAAATGAGTGCATCACATTTGCAAAAATAGTGAAATTATCTGAAAATGATCGTATAGAATGGAGAAAACCATGATTAAAAAAAAAAAAAACAAGCAGGAGTCGAACGCAAGCCACTCTAATTCCAAGTCGAATGCTTCACCAACAGAATCAAACCTCTAATAATCTAATTTAATATATTAATTCTTGTACCTTAATTGCCTAGTTTATTAAGGGGGCTTGGAGGAGGAACATACGGGAGGTATTCTTGAAAACCACCGGTTAAGAGTTTTGGGCCATGATTACTACAATGGTGATATCGTTTTACACTTCCAAGCTTTTCTACTTAAGAAGTGACATCAAAAGTGTTTTTTTAGTGATGTATCACACTTACGGATGGTAGAGTTGATAAACATCACGTATATATGAAAAATAGCTTTCAAATGAGCCATTAAACGTCACTCTAAAAAGTACTGGTAGCCCACTAGCCCTAGCTTTCCTACTTGAGACATGGCACCAAAAGTGCCATTTTTAGTGCCATTTGGAACTTGCTGATGGTGGAATTTACAGGAAGGACGTAGAAAGGAGCATAATTTGTTATGGTGCAGGGTTGGGAGGGGGCAACTGCCTCCTCCAGACCCAAGTTTGCCCCCATCAGAAATTTAGTCAAAACTAAGATAAGCCTGCATAATTCAAGTATCCAGAAAAACAGGTCAGTTTTCTTTAGTATATCTTTGCCTCTATGGCAATATATGGATCATTTTTCAATTTTAACCATCATTTTCACTTGATTTTAGAAAATTGGCTCCAAATTTGCCCCCACCCTCCCAAGGATTTTGACGAAATAACGCCACTGGACGTAGATATGAGAAATATCTTTTGAATGAGCTATTAAAATCAGTCTAGATACCTGCGACACCAATACGCCCAATAACAATACGCTCATACCGATACGCGTGATATAAATACGTCCGATATCGAGACAGTGTGCAACCCTTTTCCCAGGGACTATGGAGGGTCATATCATCAAAACCAAAGATAATGGCCTTTGAACTATGTTGAACAAAATGGCTATATCAAAATTGTGATTAGATGACTTTGGGGGAGGGGGCCTTTAAGGAGGGGGGCTAGTTACTCTCCATTTTTTGTTCACTTAAAAAAGACCCTAGCAAGTTTAATCTCCGTTTGAATGAGCTATTACACACCTCTCTATGATGTTCTGGTCACCCCCTAGCATTGCTAGAAAAAAAAAAAAAAAAATCGAGAGACAGATCAACGCTGCTACCCATGCAGAAAAGTGATTTTCCTTGTTGTTCAAGGAGGGGGACTCGCAATAAACTTTTACTTTTAAGACAAACCAACATAAAAGTTATGATTCCTGAATCAGTGTTACATGACAATTTTTTCACTAGGTAGTTTTTTTCAAAACGCGTTTTTAACTTTCGGTTACTATGGACCGTAGTTCGCTCTTTACTAGCTTGCAGCTACCGCTGCAACCATGATAATTATGATTTCCAACATTTTAAGACAACCAAGATCAGTTTTGCAAAAACTAGGGGTAGGGGCAAAAACGATCTAGGGAGCAAATGCCCCTCTGCCCTCTCCCAATCGACCTCATTAACCGCAACAATGTCTTCGCCCTTCCAGGAGTACTGAAGGACCAGAGAGCATTCCAGCATATCGTAATTGGTTGACTGGCGGCTGTTACTAACACTTCCTTCATCCCTGGCCGGATTTCAATATGGCCAAGCAAGTCGTCGTTTTTTTTTTTTTTTTTTTTTTTTTTTTTTTTTTTTTTTTTTTTTTTTTTTTTTTTTTTTTTTTTTGACTGGTCAAAGTCCTCAGGGTCAACTTCCTTTTTCCAGAGGCTGAAAAAAGTAATAGATTCTGCTTTCATAATTAAATATGGCCCGAGATAATGCCCTTTTTCTTTCGAGTGGCGGGGTGGTGGAAAGCTGGCCTGTGGTGAAGATTTGTCCACCTCCATTTTCGTCTTAAGGAGTGAGATAAGAGAGCCTGGGTAGGACAAAAAACACCTTTTTGTTTCAATAGCAATCCTCAGTTTGACAAGCAGCTTTCTGGGGCTACCAAGCTGAACTACCCAGTATGGGGCTACCCTGCTTTCTGTCCGTTCGAAGAGTTTGAAAAATTGTAAGAAGAACGGGAACCTTTTCTTATTATTTCTTTTTATTTATTTTACACTTTTTCCACCTGAAGGACTAAGGTGAACATCTACTTAGCACAAATGTGAAGCCTATCCACTGGTCTTGAACGAAAGGAGGGGAAAAGGCCCTTGCCTCCAACTGTATATTTGTCTTCACAAGCATAACTAGGGCTGGTGGTACGGCTGTAGCTTTTGTGCATCAAATAATCAGTTGTTCTAAATATATTATGTTTTAATTATAGTTTTTTTTAGTTTAAATATTTTTTCATATTTTACGCTACGTTATATCCATATATACTTGGCGAGGGGATGCAAATATAATCTTTGGTCCATAGAGTATATGATATGGTTAAGGGGTAGGGCGATATAGATAATAAATCTTACTCAGGCAGGGAGAGGGGGTTTTCACTAGCTTTTGGGGTATTCATCTATTTTTTACGAATTTTTTTTGTACAAAATTAAGATATAGGAAGGTTAAAAAAATTATCTGATATGTCTTATATTGCCTACGCGGACGACCTGCTAATTTTAAGCCGAACCAAGTCTATTTTAAACGAATTTCTATGAGTTTCGGAATGTTGGTCTCTTTTTGAATGTTGATAAATGCAAATATTTAATTTTCAATCCCAAATCATCAGCTCATAATTTGTCCTTTGGATCCTCAGTAATTCGCAGTGTTGCGAGTTTACGGTGGTTAGGGATTTGTATTTGTTCTACACTCCCTTTTTTGTGACTTCAGGTTCTGAGAGATGTTAAAGAAAAGCTGAAGATTGGACATGCGAAAATTGTACCTAACCGTAGAAAATATTCACGCCGAGCTTTAGTTAAAATGTATTCCACATATCGTGACCATTCTGTCTTGTTTTTAAGTGGTATGAATTCGTTATTGAATAAGAATGATTTGTGCCAGATCCGAATTGCTTATTTTAGATATTGCAAATTTTACTGTTTTCCCGCTTCATATAGTAATACACGTAGGCCTATTATGAGAAGTATGGTGCTACCGACATTGTCCAATCCTTTGAATTACTTAGTGCTAATTTAACAAGACATACCTTTGTGTCCCTAGGCCCAAACCATAATATTATCCGTGTGTTTTTGTATGAGATTAAATAATAAAAAACAAGTTTTTTTTAACTGAAAGTAAGGAGCGACATTAAAACGAACAGAAATTATTCCGTATATGAAAGGGGCTGTCCCCTCCTCAATACCTCGCTCTTTACGCTAAAGTTTTTTATTGTTTTAAAAAATAAAATAGTGTGACAGATTCAAACTTTAGCGTAAAGAGCGAGGTATTGAGGAGGGGACAGCTCCTTTCATATACGAAATAATTTCTGTTCATTTTAAGTTTTGATGTCGCTCCTTACTTTCAGTTAAAAAAACTTGTTGTTTTTTTTTATTTAATTTCTGAACGTTTTTCAATTAATGCAGCTTTGATTTCGGTTCACCATACATGAATAATTAAAACGAAATTTGCATATTGGTTTTACCTTTTTGGCTAAATGGCTTTCTCGAAATTTTGTTCTGACGTAACTTACGAATTAACTTACGTAACGAACTTCTATATTCGTATGCTTTATTACTTATATTAGGGAGTTTGCCCCTAGTCAATACCTTGCTCTATACGCTAAAGTTCGAATTTTGTTCGAATCACAAACCTCTGAATCACAAAGGTCAGTTAATTAGAATAGATAGCCCTTTTGAAAGTGCTAAAAAAAACTTTAGCGAAAGGGCGAGGTATTGAATAGGGGGCGAAGCCCCTCATATACTTAATAATTTCTGTTTGTTTTTAGTTTTAATGTTGCTCCTTACTTTCAGTTGAAAAAAAAAGTATTTTTTTTTTATTTAATTTCTGATCTTTTTTTAAATAATGCTGGGAAATCCGGCGCCCCCTTCATAGAAATGTCCCTTCCCCCAAGGAAACATCCTCCATGGAAGGATCCTCCCTCGTAAGCCCCTCCTCCGATACCCCCATCAGAAAAAATCCGTCCTGAAACGTCTTTATACTTCCCATTAACCAATACTATATGTAAACAATGGGCAAAGTTCATAACTTCCAGCCCTTCCCCCGGGAACTGTGGGGGATTAAGTCATCCTCAAAGACATATTTATTAGATTTTTGACTATGCTCAACAAAATGGTTATCTCAATTTTGACTGGGTGACTTTGGGAAAAAAATGAGCGTGGGAGGGGGCCAAGTTGTCCTCCAATTTTTTTGGTCTCTTAAAAAGGGCACTAGAACTTTTAATTTCCGTTCAAATGAGCCCTCTTACGATATTCTAGGACTGGATTGTTACGATCACCCCTGGAAAAAAAAAAAAAAAAAAAAAAAAAAACACGATCCGTGATCTTTCTTCTGACAAAAAATACAAAATTCCACATTTTTTATGATAGGAGCTTGAAACTTCCACAGTGGGGTTTTCTGATACGCTGAATCCGATGGTGTGATTTTCATTAAATTCTTTTTGGGGGTGTTTCCCCCTTTTTTCGAAAATAAGGCAAATTTTCTCAGGCGCATAACTTTTGATGGGTAAAACTAAATTTAATGAAACTTATATATTTGAAATCAGCATAAAAATTTGATTCTATTGATGTATCTATGGGAGTCAAAATTCCGGTTTTTAGAGTTTCGGTTGCTATTGAGCCGGGTCGCTCCTTACTTACAGTTCGTTACCACGAACTGTTTGACAAAGGTTTCAGTTATCTATGTGTCAGTGTATTTGATTTTTCTTCCTTTTTAGTGTAATTACGGCTACTACGCTTGTTTTGTGGTTAGTGGGTTATAAATAAATTATTATTGCAGAAATGTATATTTAAAAAAAAGAAATTTACAATCCTCGGGCATTTGTTTTTCAAAGAGTAAATAGACTATTAAAATGAGTAATGTATGAAGTTCGTTTTACTCAAGACACTTGTTGGCAACATGAGTCCTCTGTGCGGGCTTCAGCTCTATAAGAAACCCCGCCCCCCGAATGCATCCCTGTGTATAATAAAGGGGTAATCCTGATTGCACCTATAAATATGTTAACTGATTTTCTTATTTGCTTCTAAGCTACATTCCAAGTTCTTGACCAGTTATTGCTGATCATATTGGTTTCCATTTATTCAAATGTACTTTGATTATTTGCATAAACAATTTTAGACAATGAAGTTTCAAACGACGTATAAAAACTGTTTGTCACGAACATGCTATCAAAAAAGGTTTTGAAAATGAGTGGATACTAAAAGTAAGAATCTAATTCTTGACTGAAAATTATAGCATTTTTTACTATTCATTTCCTTCGGTAATGTCGTAAAACGACAGGAGTAGGCAGGCCTTGGGAAAGCAAAGCATAAGATCAAATTTTAATTGACTTTGTAAAAATACAACACCTTCTCTGGGCCCATTTTGGGCCGTAAATCATTTCCTGAAAATCTCTTGACACACAGCAACCGTAAGATGACTTTTTGAAAAACCACTCTTCCTAATTATTACCGTTGTGATTAGACCCCGGCGCCGCACCGGCGGATCGACCGAACGCCGCCGACGAGAGGCCCGGTCGAACGCCGCCGAAGTGTCGTAACGCCGCCGGTGCGCCGCAGGCACGCCGCCGCCGGCAGAGGCGGCGGCGTTCGGTCGACTTTAAATTATTTTTACGGCAATTCATTATTGCGTCAACCGCAAAGTCGGGGTTTTCCTTCTCGTGTGGTTTAGTATTTCGATTTTCCTGATTAGAAATCAAGGAGAGCTTGCACCATCCCCGAATTTTCGGGTATTTCCCCGAAAATCTCTGCGTCACCCCAAAAAAAAATTTGGTTCCCCGAATACCCGAAAATCACGCAATCACGGTGCCACCCCTAGTGATTTATCACCAGTGACTTTCCCTGCCAAATATTACTTTGTATACCATAATTCTTCACTGCTCTCTTGTTCATTAATTTTCGTCTCTTTTGTTACTTTGCAAAAAAACCAGACAGATGCAATATGCTCTTGCAAATATTGCAATATACATAGTTCTTCATATGTTGACAAAAAAAGTATCGTCGTTATGAAATGAGTTTAAATAATTTCGAATGCAGTTTCCCAATCGCTATTTCTTACATCATTCGTAGTCAAGAATTTTATTTTCAAGTTGAATAGAATTATAGAACGCATTCACTACTATACAGCTTCAGCCTTTTGTTAGATTTTGAAATTGACGGCCGACAGATTGTTTCTACAGCTGAATTGTAAGTTTGCAGATTTTTTTTGCTATTTTTAGATAAGATTTTCTTAATGTTTAATACTCAATTATTGAACACCTGATAGAAAATACAATCTTCTTTCTGGAACATTTTTACCCCCCCCCCCTCCAAAAAAAAAACAGCCTTCGGTTGAGACAAAATTTAGCTATAGACTAAGCTATGTACAAGGTTGGGGAATTAAAGATTGAAGCGGAAGTTACCCCAAAAATATGATCCATAAATAAATTGTAAATTATTGCATATAGGGGAGGGGGATAGGGGGCTATCATTTTTAAATGATAATACCTCATTTTTTTTTTTATTGAAAGCAGGGATACCAAAAAGATAATTATTTTTTTCATTTAAAGTGGAGATAGAAGAAAATGACATCAAATTCCCTGGGAAACTATTGAAATATTTTGATAGACCCAGGGCCCTCCATTAGGACTTGTTCATTGTCTTGGGTATTTTACGATTTCTCATAGGCTACTGGCCTTATTTGGCTTTTGTGTGTGCTCCCTTTTAATTCGATTCTTTGGATCTTATGGAATGCCATGGCGTATCTGTCACTCAGTTTTCCAATAATTTGAGGTATATCTGAATAATTTCGACATTTTTGTTGTTGTCTTTGTACCCCTTTACTCATACCTTCAATTTTTTTTTCAAGGAACACTAAGCTGTTTAATGTTATTTTGCGTGTTTTTTTGAAGCATATAGTGACCTTGTTAATTATTCAGTAAATTATTTTTCTAATGAATGCTGAGACGGTATCCTATCAAGGTGGTATCCAGAGGGGGGGGGGGGGGTAGGGAGGTATTATAGAGGGGGGGGGGGGTAGGTGACGAACTAGGATGAACATTTCCAACATCTTCCTGGAGGTACTTCAGTCTGCATATTATTTCATTTAAATACACTTAAAACGGATGAGCTTTTCATTTTTTTACCTAAGAAAATAGCTGGCACTTCATTTTTCTTCATAGCGAATAAACTATTAAGTGTTTTTGTGTCATTGTAATTGAAGTGTTCTCATGTGAAGTGTTCATCGTTTATTTTTCAATTTGATAAATTTACTCCTTTTAGATACAGTTTATAATTTGACTGATATTAGGTATTTATCAGTGTATAATTTGGAATGAATCCCCAAAAGAAAAAATGAATAATATCCAAAAGAGCAGCCAAAAGCGATAAAAAAAAGCAGCAGTTCAGCCTTAGCCTACATGACATATATTCTATAAAGAAGCCAAAAAAAAACTTTAAAATGCATTTTTTTAAAATTGTGATTAAAAACCAGTTTTTAATACAAGAAGGCTTCTTAGGAATCCAAAAGAGCAAAAAAAAAAACAATCAATATCAAAGTCGCCCATTTCAACTGTTTTAAATGTGACAAAACAGATATAGGCAAAGGGCATTATGAAAAAATTAAGCTTTTAAGTTCAAAGTTATATTCAAAGTTTTTACCCAGATAACTTACGAATTTTGTGATATGGTATTTTGAAGTTTTATATGCAGTAATGCTCGATGAAAAAAACCACTAATTTTGATAATTATTTATGTTAAGAATACATAGCTAATAGATACTTCAACTACTCCTATTATGCAAGGGTTCTGAAACGCCACAGCCATTTTGTTTCTACCAGATATCTACTTCTCTTGATGAATAACGAAGAAGACCAGTTTCCAGCCAGCGACTTGTGAATTTTTGAACTCATGAATAGGCTCGAATCTGTTGTAAATTTAAGCTGTGATTTGAGAAAGACTGATGAAAACATTAATGTTTGCGGTCAACATTGATCCCGCTGGCGGCGCGCCACCGACATCTTACCGGCGGCGTGGCGGGGCGTGTTGTTTTTGGCCCCGCCGCCGCCGGTCTTCCCTCATCGGCGCGGCGCCGGGGTCTAGTTGTGATTATTACTTGTCACATAAAGAGCTATCGTTCTTTCACACTACATCGTACAGCCTTTCACATTAGCATAATTTACAACGTAATTTTACGTCATGTTGTCATACGTAGCAAATTTTGTTCGTAACTTAGGCAGTGGCAAGCAAGCTCGAGCTCTGTTTAGAACATTACGCTACGTAAGTTTTTATTACGCAAAGGAAAGGTCGATATAGCAGCTGCAAGATAGAATTTCAGAATGAGCAATTAATTAATTATGAAAATAAATTTACAAAATTTATATATTTCCCTAGAAAGCCTTTCGGGTGTCATCAGAGCTTGAATCCCCATTCCATATTTTTAATTTTCGAATAGTTTGGTTATGAACACTCTGCTGACTTTAGACGGCGATTATATTGGTTTTATGGATTTTATCGTTATCCCAGTGTGAAGGAACTTGTTTAAGCTTGAAAGGTCGTAGTTCAAGTAACGTAACTTAACCACTTAGCATAGAAAATTGTTCATGTAGTGTGAAAGCCGCTTTAGGGGGGGGGGGGGAGTGAGTAATATGCTGTAAGCTAGTATATTTTTTACGCCACTACTATGACTGTTTTCTTTTAAATAGGAAAGGAGAAGAAAGATCCTAGTTATGTTAACCAGACCTGTTTGCCGAGAAGGCAGCGCATAGTAAATAATGACTAAGGGTCTAAGACCACCTTTCCGTTATAACGAATGCTTTTACATTACATTCATTAGCTAATATTCAATCAGTCTTTTCTACAGTTCACTCTCTTTAAAACTCCTTCATTGCAGTTTTCTTTTTATTGTTGGTACAACACTCAGTTATATTTATTAGACCTGCCAGCAAAGATTTATGTCTGAAGGAGGGGGAGAAGATACAACAGTTTTTAAGCTCGTGCATAGGTTGCTTGCTACCTTAAGAGGATCTTTCAACAATTAAAAGTAATTTTTAAAAACACTCTATAAACCAAAATTAACTTGTAGATATTGCAAGGAGTAAATATGCGCTCAGGAGTAAAGGGGGAGGGTCTCTTTTGGTGGAGAAGAAAAGCTGTTGCTTTGAAAGAGGGAGCTTTTAGCAAAACTATCTAGCTTTCACAACCGTTAGTGTGTTAACTCTATAAACTACCCCATAGAGGGATGGAGGCCATCCAGGAGCGAATCTAGAACAAAATCTAGGAGGGGGCCCAATGTGACAAGGGTGTCAATAAGCAAGATCTTGGGGGCCAATGTGACAAGGGTGCCAATAATTGATTGACAAATTTATTTAAAAAAAAAAGTGAAAACAGAAAAAAAAACAAGGAATGAGGGCGCCAGAAAACCAGTGGGGTCATCTTCAGTCATATCTTAAGTACCCTCTGCACTAATCTAGCCTATTGTATGTGCAGACTTTTGGCTAATGAAAAGGTTTTGCTTGGTTCTTTTTGAAATTCCCAAGAAGCATTCAAAATAGGATTTTTAAATCAATTTTTCCGAAGAGTCTTTTGGATATTTAAGCGATGTATGATAATAATTAAACAACAGGTCAAATATAAACGATTTATAAAATCTGTAGAAAATTGATTACCTTCAGAAATTTCAGTCAGATCTGAAAGTGACTCGTCTTCCAAAGAGCTTTGGTAGCTTATTGACATTGAGCATGATTCTTCTGAGCATAAAACAAAGTTTGAGCGAGTAGCCACACTTTCCTTAAAAAAAAATGCAAAGTTCTAATGTTCAATGTTGACTTAGTTTTAAAATGTGAAGCCAGCTCGTAATTGAATCTTGAAGGTGAAGATCAACTCTTCTATACTATTACAATATTTAGTAAAAATGTATATTGTTTAGTTCTCTTCAATAAAATTAAATAAGAAAACAAATTGTTTCAACTAAACGTAAGGAACAACATTAAAATTTAAAACAAACAGAAATTAATCCGTATATGAGGGGGGGGGGGGCTGCCCCTTCTAAGTTCTTAAAAACACACCTCATTCAAATTCTACGGCCCTTGTATTTGAGAAGTCCTTCTTAAACAATTGTGACAAAAGTCAAACTTTAGCATAAAGAGTGAGGGTTGAAAACTTGAAAAAACTGTTTTTTTTATTTAATTTCTTGTCATTTTCCAAATCCTGCCGGGATTTGGAAAATGACCTTGTGTAAAATTTTCCACCTTGTGTAAAATTTTCCCTGGAAAAACTCTCCCGGGAACTTTCCTCCCCGTGGAAATACCACCGCAGAAAATACTCACTTCCCCCCCCCCAAAAAAAAAGAAGAATCCGTATATTTCCAAGTAAAAGATACTATAGTAAACTATGGGCAAATTGCGTAAACCACTGCCCTTTTTCCAGGGACTAGAGGGGTCATGTCATTCCCAAGGGCATAGTTATTGGATCTTTAAACTATGCTGAATAAAATGGCTATCTAAGAATTTGATCGGATGTCTTTGAGGAAAAAAAGGGGCATGGGAGGCATTTTTTGATCACTCATAAAGGGCACTAGACTGTTGATTTCTGACCAATTGAGCCCTCATCCGATATTCCAGGATCACTGGTTCGATACGGTCAACCCTGGAAAATAAAATGAAATAAACACAAATCCATGATTTTCCTACTGATACTGACATCCAGTTTTACTACTGATGACGGTCACTGCATATTTTACCGAAATATCTAGTATTTTTATGAATTTCTATCACTGTTATTATCATCAGTTTCTATTAAAAGGATTTTATTCCTATTTGAACTTTTATTTATCGTCCGAAATTATCTACATGATCTTTACCTTACAGATTCACTGGGGTTTGATACCACAGTGAAGTTTTTCGGGTCCCATTTCCCAGGCAATATCCGCCTTTTTTTTCTTTTTTTTCTCTCTCTTTTTAGATGGCAAATTTCTTATTTTGGGTTTGGTAATCAAGCCTTTCCAACAACAGCCTCCTTCAGACGGTGCCAAGTAATTTTATTTTCCCATTACTGTACAAAATTTAAGGCACTAAATGCGGTTACAGAATTGTGGAGTCAGCTTCTTGCTGATCTCTATTTAATTAGAATAATTGTGTATTCCCTCTCTAATAAAACACAAGTTATCAAATATATATATATGCATATTGTGATCCCCTCCCAATTTACAATGGTGTGCTGCAGGGAACTCCCTTGAGCCCAGTTCCATTTCTTGCAATGATAAACAAACTTGGTGGCGATTTCTTGGATGGATGGAAATGTGTTTATGATCTAACTATCTTAGAGAATCGGTCAATAATTTTAACAATTGATTTGCTGAAGACTCCCCTTCCCCCTCTTTGACCTGCCCAATCCCCTTGAAATGTCAGTCAATATTATGAAATTATTGGTATTATCATCTCAGGCGAATTAAAAGGGATTACCATATTAATATAAATCTTATCTTGAATGGAACACATTTATGAACTCATTGATGATTTTGGCCCAATATTTTCCAGTAGGTACATCCAGCCCTGCCTGAAAAAACAAAAAAAACGTTTTTGCGTTTTCGTTGTTGTTTTTTTTTGTATGTTTTCCTTGCATTGAGCCAAAAACCAAATCCGTTTCCTGTAATGGAATTAGTCTTCAACTTAAAAGCAAGAAAGTCAAGTCTGAATTTACACCCTGCCAGAAATGGAGAATCTCAATGGCACGAAAACTGGTAATGAGCTGTAGGAGCCAATCGCCCCCTTGGAAGCAATAAATCATTATGAAAATGTATAAAAATAGGAAAACGAGAAATTTTTCCATTTATATCTTGGTAAAAACAAAGCTCCTGATAGCACTTGCCTTTCTCCCTCCTTGGGAGTTTTTCTGGCGGTATTCGTGGTCAACGTCAGAGTTAATATGTTTTTTTTTGTGAATGACCATCGCTAGAATTTTGTAATTTTTCTGACTGTGCCCTTTTTTTTTTTTTTTTTTTTTTTTTTTTTTTTTTTCCTGTAAAGATAATTGTCTTTTTCTGTTTAAACCAGCGTTATTATGTAATTTACATTTAGTAATCTAAGAATCTGCTGGTCTGTTAGTGGGACTTGTAATTTACCTTAAATGCATTTCATGCGACCTGATTGATTCCAGATTTTACAACCAAGCTCAAATTTTTGTATTTTCATTCAAAAGAAATCAGGGACAGTGTATTTTCATGCAAAAAAAAAAAAAAAAAAAAAAAATCCGTTCAGGATGACCAGTCTAATAACTGGGACCTTGAACGGGGTGCACCTCCAAATTTAAATATGCGAAATATGTCTTACTGCTTTATGTTAAGATAAGTGTCTTATTGTCAGAATCACAATGCACACTCAGTAAAGAGTGAATCACGTCCAATAGTAAAACAAACTGGAAAAACTGAAAAACTGAGGAATGTGTAATCACACGTTTTCCAAGTTTTTTACTAATTTTTAAATCCAGACCAAATAACAAAAGTGGATAAATTGAAAACGTATAATTGTAATTCTTGAAAATACACATGAACATCGTGTCTTTCTTAGGATATATAAGAAAGGCTCCCAAATTGGTTAAATTTTAAGTGTTGAAACTTTTTAATGCACATGTAGAGCCTTGGATCATAAGTGTATTTTGCCCGTTCCCTGTTGTTCCTTGATTCTAAATTTTACACACTAGCTCAAAGAGTATGGGTAACTTGCAAGAGCGGAAACTGGCACCAGTGTAAAAAAAAATCATTAACACCATCTAGTGTTTAGCGTTTTTGGCAATTTTTCAAGCTTCGTAACTTTTTTTTTCAGAAACTGACATAAAAAAAACTTATTACTAGGCTAGTTTTGCGAATTACACTAATTACACTGATTTTGCCTTATTATTACATAAAAATAAAAGCCGAAAAATACTAGACCCTAGATAGTGTTGGTGATTTTTTTCAACGCTAGCGCCAATTTCCACTCTTCTAAGTTACCCATACTTTATGCACCACCTCAAGTCTAGAAGATGGATATGTTTTTAATAAAAATGTTGCCATCTAGCTGACAATTCAGCACTGGAAGAAAACTGAAAGGTGTGACATTTTTTTTTCTGGCTGAGTAATAGACTGATTAAGCTTAAATTGAAGTAGTAAACGAATATTTGACGAAAAAATGGGGATTTCTACACTCCTATAGAAAAAACTCTTATTTTGATATTTACGCAATAGCAAAATAATATATATTGTTTCTTATCTAATTTGCAAAAACTGAATATTAAAGTTTGATCGTAAAATTAGAAAAAAATTTTTAACTTATTTTCACAGTGAATTTTAAGAGCGATTTTGTAATGGTTAAAAAAAATAAAATTTTATAAGATGTGTCTTCATTGGACGCGGTACGAATAAAGTAATGAAGATTGGCACATATTAGTACAAGGAAGCGCATACGGGCGGGGAGGATGTCAGAGGTGGTTCTAGGCCTGATCAGGGAGGGGGTAGCTGCCCCCCTACAGTTTTACTGACATCTGACATTAAGTTCCTTTTTTGTCATATATTTTAGACTCCTATGGTATACCTTGCCCCCCTCCAGATTATGAGGCATAAAACTGCTACTGGAGGATGGGGGGGGTGGAAGTTAGGAATACTTTATCCAAATTATGTAAAGATATTTCATTGAAATAAACTGAATTTATCAAAAGTTGATTTAAGAAAAATAACAAAAAAAAAACAATATTCATAATACGGGCTGACGCAGTTTCCAGATAAAGAAAAGAGATAATGAAAACGATGAAATAACAAGTAAAATCTTAGAACCTATTATTCCTTCATTAAACTCAAGGATGTGGAAACTAACCCAAACGGTGCTTATTATCTAAATTATAAGTGTGATGCAAAATATAATTTGTAAAGCATGCAACAATTTTGAAACAGTTGTTAGTTAACAAAATGTGTCTATTGTGACAGAGAATTTCTCACTAAATCACACGAAGTTTGTTACGGTTGATTATCAATTTGGTGCATTGCCAAAGTACAGTTCTTATCAAATGTTTGCAAAAATTTTAAAGCCTTGCCAAAATACGTTTATGGTTAAAGATTTGCATAACCCATAATGGCACATAAACCGGCTGTGTAGTTTTTTAGAACAATATTATACAAATTTATCTAACAAGCTGTTGAAGACTGTAAAAAAAATACCCCCGGCAAAAACAATTTTAGAATCCCCATTCCTGTGTGCAGATAAGTTCGACAGCACATGTTGGATCATTGGTCAATTTTCAGAGAAGTTGTTCGAGGACAATTTTAGGCGTAAAGGTCGGTGATGAGCTGCAAGACATCGAACAAGCGCATAGACAAGTACTCACTTTAGGGGGAGATAAAATTCCATGAGGGAGGAAGGGTTGAAAATGCCAAAAAGAGGAAAAAACTGATGAAAACTATTGATAAATAAGGGTCAGAGGGTAGAGTGCTTGAGGTTTAAGGGGAGAGTCATGGGCTCGGTAGCCCTTCCCTATGCGTGTGATGATCATAAATTTCCTCCACTTTGTTACATATGTTTTAGATTTTGTCCCTGATAAATGCTTGCCAATCCCACAGAAACTACCCCTGTTCATCCAGTGCGTACTGTCAACTTAGGGTTCTCACTAAAATCGAATTTTCGGTACGCGGACTGCTGCTCTTCGGAATCTACAATCGGAATAGCAGTCTGCTAGTTTCTAGACCTAAAGGCATCTAAAGTCGAGATAGCAGCTTGGTCATTCGGGTACCTTAGGAATATCCGATAAACTGCATGTTTAGTTCTTGCTTTCTTTTTGAATTGGGTTCCGAGGGGTGGGCCAATTTTTTTCTCTGTCATTTTTCCTCCGTTGAAGCAACCAGGGAGACTTGTTGCTTATATAAGTATTGTTTGTTATGGCTCGTGTATTACATTTATAACTCTTGGAGGGATATTACATAAAGGGTTATTTGTTTGGGAGATAGAAAGCTAACCTGTTATTGACTTATGTCCACATAGCAGAATAGGGTTTCCTCAAGTAATGATCATATGGGTACCTATCAGATGTACGCCCAATAATGTTTTTTACATCGCATAACTAATGTTCCTGGGCACCGGCCTTAGCAATTGGCATACCCAATTTTAGATACCTTTAAATTTATTGGATGCCGATATTAGAAAATTGGTATCCCAACTTTAGATCAATAGAGAGCCCACTCGGGTACCGAAGCACTAACTTTAGTTACACCGTCAACGGAGAGTCATAGTGGAAAAAAACGATATTTCTGTCATATGAATGAGAATGATGATTATGTAAAATATTGTTATTCCAAAGTGTGTGTCAGAGGTTTACTGGAGCTGAAGCTATTCAACTTTCTAAATCTTCGGCTAGATTTTAAAAAATTAGATTTTGAGATTAAGCTCTCTGAGGGGCAGGCGTACCTCAGGACCTGTCACACCAAATATTCCAGTGCCTTGAGCTCCTTTTATTTGATGTCTTGATAAATTGGGTAAACCCCCTCTCTCGGAAAAAAACATATATTGACCTGTCGTGTAAATTTCGAATGCTTTAAAATAAAGCCATTGTAACTATTGAATGCTGGGTTAGATTAATTGACTCTTCAGAGACAATAGTCGTATTTCGATGCCACTGTGCATATTTTTTCGGTCCTCCTTTTTGGAGAAGGAAATTTATAAAATGGGAGAATATATTCAAATTCACCGAAGTGAATTAACTATGTAGGCAGTAGACGAGACCGTCCCTTATTTAAACAAAAATGTTTTAGTATCCTGTAAGATGTTCATGCTCAAATAAGAAATTGGCCGAGCAAAGCTTTTAAAAACTTTATTTTGATTTACTTTAAGATAGGTGAAACTAGACTGAATACCTTTAACCAAACCAGGATTTACCACTAGGCCCACTAGACCTGGGGCGCACAATGCTAGGGGACGCAATAAATTATCACTGAGCGATTCTTTTCTTAACAAAAACTGGAGTGATGTTAGCATCAGGGTTGCCACGGGTAATACCAAAGTACTATTTTAATACTTTTTGATCAAAATAGTAGCGGTACTTATGTATATACCGCCGACACTCAAGTTTACGCTGCGTAAAACTCGAGAACAAACGGGTTTTATTTGTCTGTATTAAGAAACAATTAGATTACGCTCAGTGGGAAACGGGTGACAGAATACATTAGAATTATGTAGATCAAGCTATATATTTGCAAATTACGGGTGGGAGAGGTTAGATTACCCCCCCCCCCCTAATTTGTAAATATATAGCCCAAATTTGTTTCTAAAATATCATATTTTCATCATAATTTGGTATTTTTTATTAGGATTAACCTAACTTCACTTCTCGAGTGTTGGCGGCATAATACACAAGTTACCGTAGTAGTCTACTTTTCGAACTCTTTCTGTAAAAGTAGTAATTTTTCTCAAGGTTATTTTCTTAATGAAAATTGACCCTCCCTCATATGGTATGAATAAGGAGCGGCAATAACTTGGCCTATAAGTGTCACAGCTTTAAATCCGGCCCTGCCTTTAACTACGGAGATTTATAACTTATTAAGGCGGTTTTACCACTTCAGATAACCATTCCAAAACTAAATTCTTGTAAATCTTTTTATTTCTTGCTTGGCATCAAATCCACTTCAATCATTGTTGTTAGTTAGATGAAGTAGCTTCCAATTTTGCTATTTTATTAATGAGTATATGACAACTTTAAACCAATTTATTGGCTTTTAACTTAATACATTCAAGGTTTAGGTATTCTTACGCCTAGCTCTCACACAAACAATAGCATGGCAACTGTACAAAGAGAAAGAAAAACAGATGAATTCTCTGTCACTCTTAAATAATTGTCTTTAGACATGTGATTTATGACCTAAATGCTTTGACTAGTTTTTTGTACTAACACAAGGATTGCATCTTCTTTTTTACCAGTAACCTTTTAAATTTCAATGCTCGGGAGCAGAAGAGAATTGTTGTCATTTTTTCTTTAACTCTTTATAATATTTTAGAAGCGAAAAGACATCGAAATATAAAACCATATTTCAGCTATTCTAACAAATACAATTGTTTTTACTCAATGTTGGTTCCCAGAGCATTACCAAGGCCCCGACCCAGAGGCGTAGTTTTCTATGGGGCAGGTGGAAAACTGACCCCCCCCCCAGAACCCAGTTCCCCCCTCCAGCTGAAATTAAGCTTCTACGAAAATATTGTCAAAACTATGATAAGTCTGCATAATTCAAGCATCCACAAAAACAGGTCAGTTTTCTTCAGTATATCATTGGCTTTATGGTATTACGTGGCTCATTTTTCAGTTTTCACTGTCATTTTCACTTGACTTGGGAAACTTTACTCCAAATTTGCCCCTCCCCCCTCCCCCGCCCTAGGATTTTGAAGAACTTATGCCACTGCCGCAGCAAGGGGGATGACTACTGAGTTTGAACCCCCCGAATTTTTATCTGACTCGTAATGAAGTAAAACAAATAACAAATTTTTGATGCGTTTTATAATTTTTTCAACTCCCCTCCCCCAACAAAAATCATGGATACGCCCTTCGCAGAAACATAAACTATAGAAAATGAACGCATACGACGTAAAGTTGAATCTTGTGTTAAAGAAAGTAATCCTATGGTTATTTAAACAACGCTGAACATAAAAAATGGTGAAAAGAAGCTGTGTGTACAAGGCCAAGTACATAAAAAGTACGCGAAATCGATTGTAGGAAAAAAAATAAGTAACTTGATATTACTCAAGGCTGATTGCGCTGGGGCTTAAGAGATACAAATTTAAATAAGCCCGGTATTCTGATATGGCTCTTCGTGGCAGTTTTTATGGATTTTGTATCAGGTTTTGGGTTTCAAAAGCCAAAAAACTTGACTCGAATAAAAGCTACATGTCATTTGGATACTATCATAATACCGGTTTATCGGTAGAAGTTATGAAGTACCGATTTATCAAAGGTAGTAAAAAAAATTACTTTTAAGGACATCATCTGCGAAGCTTCTGAATTTGAAATGGGATGATCACTTAAAACATCAATGAAGTAAGGCCAAAAGGCACGAAAGGGCATTTTTAAACTTACATGAGACGGGAAAGCGAATATGTTGGAAATTAAACTATAAACGATTATTGGGCCTTCTTAATAAGGAGGATTTGTATTATAGTGGATCAAGTCAATTTTTTGACAATTTAAAAGTGTTGATACCTCAAGATAGTTTCAATTCAATATTTTCCAGCGTGCTACTACAGTACGTGTGTACTTTTGTATGTCTTGGAAAAACGCAAGCATAATAAAACACACTCAGGTAAATTCAGATAAGATACGTAAATTTATCAACAAAGCAACTTTTACAACATCCGTCAAGAACATCACGATGGGTTGTTAATTGAGCTGTTAAAACATATATCCGTTCCATGTTGGGCAAAGGGAGCAAATCTCATCTTTCCCTCTAAGTACATATCTGCTTACAAGTAGCGATTTTTTCCATCCATGTTTTTCTGTACTCTTGGTCAGTGCGTCAATTGGGGGGGGGGGGCTGGTGGAGGAGGGCTGTTACGCCCCTAGGTATTTTGCCCCCGCCTAGATTTCGTAAAATCCCTTTTTTGTGATATTTTCTAAGAAAAATACCATTTTATGGTATTTTCATTGAAAATTGAAGTTGGTATTTTGATTAGAAAATTGAAGAAAATGATAAATTTGACCCAACCCCCGCCCCCAGAACTTTTAAAAAGTACATTTTGCCCCTTCTAAATTTTGGTAAATTAAAAGCATTGCACTTACGTGATCAACGGTAATTAGGCTCATTAAACGCATAGTAGATATAGAAAGAAGCGCACTGGACAATTAGGAACACGTGGTCAGCTAAACTAGGACATCCAAATGTTAGAAGCAAACGTCGGTAAAATAAAAATAAAAGCACCATAAAAAAAAATCAGGAAAAGTAGATAACTATAGATGAAAATGCATTCTCTTTTCTGTTCTGTTTTTCAATAAAAAAAAAACAAAAGCAGAAAAAAATAGTGAGTATAAATACAGTTAAACCGGTATCTGTTTTCTTGAGAACACAAAACAGTGAAAATGCTGACACCAAAGTATCAGTTACAGAAGTTTCCTGCAGCACAGCACCCACAGTTCAAGCAACTCATATTCAATTCTTACCTTACCCTCCGATTGTGCGTCACTAACCATCTTAATCGAATCTACCACTCTGTTGTCCCAGTTTGATTGGCTATGTGTTTCTGATTGTTCTAGCATGTTTCTTTCCATATCTGCTCTTTGTTTGAGTGATTTAATCACCATTGCTCACTAAAGAGTAAAGAGGAAAAAACAATGAATGAAAGAAAGTCATTACTTAAACATACAGGGAGAAGATAGCTTTAGCCCACCACACAAAAAAATATATCAAGATTTGTACAGGATTTCAAATATTTCTCCTGCTTTTTGTGTGTATTTTTACAAACTTCCTCTGCCTCTTCCCCTCTTAGAGTAGGGACCTAATCACCAAGGTCGCACCCAGGATTTTTTTCGGAGGGGGTTTTACTCAAAGATTTTTTTCGGGGGTAGGAGGGGGGTTTACACAAAAAAACTCAAAAAGCGCATACAAAATTTTTTTATATCCATTTTTGTTACGTTTTTACGAGTCAAAAAACATTTCGGGAGGGGTTCAAACCCCGTAACCCCCCCCCTCTGTATACGGCCTTTCTAATCACCATCGCTCACTAAAGAGTAAAGAGAAAAAAAAACAATGAATGAAAAAAAAAATCCTTACCTGAAACATACAGGGAGAAGAGAGATTTAGCCCACCAGAAAAAAGAAATATCAAGATTTATACAGGTTTTCAAATATTTCTCCTGCTTTTGTATGTGTTTTTTCAAACTTGCTCTGTCTCTCCCCCTCTTAGAATAGGGACCTAATCACCATTGCTCACTAAAGAGTAAAGAAAAAAAACAATGAATGAAACAAAAAATACAGGGGGAAAAGAGCTTTAGCCCACCACAAAAAAACAAAAATATCAAGAGTTGTACAGGATTTCCAATATTTCTCCTTTTTTGTGTATTTTTTCAAAGTTGCTTTACCCCTCCCCCTCCTATAATGGTGTACCCGCTCAAAAGAAATGTCCGTGTATGTGTCTGCCTGTATAAAGTTTATTTACATAATTTAATACTCATATTGGTAAACACTATTCCTAGAGATGTTCCAGGGAAACACTTTTCGGAATCTCTTTCTAGAGAATGAATAAGACGCCCTAACCTCCCCCAAAAGTAGATTTCTTTGTCATTCTTCTATTATTTAATATAACATGACTATTTTTTACTGTTATTCTGTGGAGTCGTGACCCCCCTCCCTACTCTAAATATTCCCCCATCTTTCCCCGAAACAAAATTCTTTGCCGTTCCGGCCATTATGTTACTAATATTAATTAATTCTGACGTCCTAACCTCCCCCAAAAATAGATTTCTTTGCCATTCTTCTATTATTTAATATAACGTGACTATTTTTTTTATTATTCAGTGGAGTCGTGACCCCCCTCCCTACTCTAAATATTCCCCCACCTTTCCCCGAAGCAAAATTCTTTGCCGTGCCGGCTATTATGTTACTAATATTCATTAATTTTGACGCCCTAATCTCCCCCAAAAATAGATTTCTTTGCCATACTTCTATTATTTAATATAACGTGACTATTTTTTTTATTATTCTGTGGAGTCGTGACCCCCCTCCCTACTCTAAATATTCCCCCACCTTTCCCCGAGACAAATTCTTTGCCGTGCCGGCTATTATGTTACTAATATTCATTAATTTTTTCACCCAATCTACTATCAGAAAGTTATACCTACGGCCATGATAAAACCCAACTAACATTTTTTTTTTTTTTAGGAAAAACGCATTTGAGGAGTCTCAAATTGCGCTGCAACTCTGACTTAAGGACATGGGATCTGAAACCTCTCGGTGCCAACAGCCACTGGAAGACCAAAAATATATGTAAAATGTAATATTTTTTTAAAAATAATACGATACTGTTCTCAAAGAAAGATTTTTTTTTCTTGATGTTTCTTGGGGAAAATTTTCCGCAGTGTTCGCGAATTTCCGAATTTGTCGTTTTTTTTTCAGGTACATTATTAAAACATTTAGCATTGCCGGTACATCATAAACATTGTCGGTACATCATGTTTTCGTCAGGTACATCATAATTATATTAAATTATAACATTGCAAAAACTTTGTCGTTTTTTTGTCAGGTATATTACAAAAACATATAACGATGGTTTATATAATGTAACTGAGATAAACTATGGTAAAATATGTCATAAGACTCTCTGAATCCACAACACGCTTACTTCCTATAAAAAGAAAACCATTGAAAGATATAGGCTAAAATAAATGGCCTTAAGAATATACCCTATGAAAAGGATTTTGACTGCAGTTAGTTAACTTCGAAAGCTCATTTTTCGCCATTGTTTTTTTTCTTATTGGTCCGGTACAATTACAGGCCTTCTGTTTTTGTCTCACTGGTTGATAAGGTCATATTGAAAACATTGAAATTTTAGTTACCTTTATATGACTTACAATCATAGAACGTTACAAAATAGCCTCATGTAAATTTTCTAAAGCAACAGCACACTAGAATATCTCTCTCCAAAGTTCCTTGAGAAATGAACAAAAATGTTGGTTGATTCACAGCGCAAACACTGATGAGCGTACACCTCCGAAAACATTATTCTCATTGGCTGAGCTTCGAAAATTGTTCTTTTTAAATTTTAAAATTCGTTGGAGATACATACCTTCAATCAGTACATTATTTGCTATTTTTTTGTAATTGTTAAAATTTACTTGTTTGGACAAAGTGAAAATGTAAGGAAACTGACCCTGTGACTTATGGTCAATCTCCTTCCCACTTTACTAAGATTAAGTCGACAATGGGTTATGTCAGTTGTCAAAAACCAAAATATCAACAGCTGTCCAACGATAAGTCCGGCTGTTTAAATTACTTATTTATCTATCTTTCTAAATAGCCTGATGTCTTTTTGTATCGAATTGAAAACACAATATGTTTCCCACAAAAATAGCAGAATGTTTAGGAGATTATGAAAAAATCCCAAAAATAATCAGATTCAGGGAGTAGCTTCAATTTCAAAACAGAAGAGGAGGTACAATATGTGGAATTTATATTGAAAAACTAAACTTTGTATACAAATAAAGAGCGACTAAAATGAGTGCCTGCTGTCTCCCTCCACCCAAAACAAAGCGTACTAGGATATGGTTTATCTGTTACCTAAAACAGGAAACAAAAAAAGAATATGTTGGAACTATGACAAAAGTTTTTCTCTGATTAAATTTTTCATCTAGCGTTTTAAATAAAGTCAAAATTCCTAGCCTACCGTGCTTTGGTGATCGTTGAAGGGCGTGGCAGCCCTCTTGCGATACTTGAAGTTTTTCTCCATTTTAAGCTTTAATCGCTCCCCACATGCATACAAAATAACTTCGTTTCCTTGTTTAATTATTTGAGTTGGAGTGATTTATTTTAATGCAGATAAAAACGGTTATATTATTTAAGACTCTTTAAATTCTAAGGCTAAGCCATTTACATAATTAAAGGGAGGGGGGCACATATATCGAGTCCAAATTATCTTTTAGGGCGAAAAATAGTGAAAAAACACAAGTTGTTGTGGCGTGGTAATTACCTTAGTTTATTAAAAAAAGAAACTGGTCTAAAAATTTCGCTCAAATGAGCTCTATGCTGGATTTTTACAACCATCAGTTGGTATGTGTAAGATCTAAGTAGGTAATTTCAGGAAGAAGACACTCCGATTTATCTTATACATTAAATAAATAAAAAAAAGTTATTTTCAACTGAAAGTAAGGAGCAACGTTAAAACTAACAGCAATTATACGTATATGAGAGGGTTCGCCCCCTCGTCAATACCTCGTTCTTTACGCTAAAGTTTGAGTTTTGTTCCAATTCTTTAAGAATGACCCCTGAATCACAAAGGCCGTTTAATTAGAATAAATAGCTCTTTTGAAAGTACTACGAATACATTAGCGTAAAGGGCGAGGTATTGACGAGGGGGCGAACCCCCTCACATACGTAATCATTTCTGTTCGTTTTAAGTTTTAGTGTGCTCCTTTTTTTATTTAATTTCTGATTTTTAAATAATGCTGGGAAATCCAGCACCCCTTCATGGAAAATTTTCTTCCCCCATGACAAATTCCTCCATGGAAAGATTCTCTAACGTAACCCCCTTCCCCCAACCCCCCATCAGAAAAAAATCCCTCCTGAAAACGTCTGTATACTTCCCAATAAACAATAGTATATCTAAACAATTGGCAAAGTTCATAACTTGCAGCCCTTCCCCCGGAGACTGTGGGGGAATAAGTCGTCCTCAGACATAGTTATTATATTTTTCGACTATGCTGAACAAAATGGTTATCTCAAAATTTTGGTCCGGTGACTTTGGGGAAAAATGAGCGTTGGAGGGGGCCAAGTTGCCCCCCAATTTTTTGGCCACTTAAAAAGGACACTAAAACTTTTAACTTCCATTCGAATGAGCCATCTTGCGACATTATAGGACCACTGGGCCGATACGATCATCCCTGGGGAAAAAAACAACAAATAAACACGCATCCGTGATCTTTCTTCTGGCAACAAATACAAAATTTCACATTTTGGCAGATAGGATCTTGAAACCTCTTCAGTAGGGCTCTCTGATACGCTGGGTGCTTCTCCCTTTTTCCCAAAATAAGGAAACCTATCTCAGGCTAGTAACTTTTGATGGGTAAGACTAAACTTGATGAAACTTATATATTTAAAATCAGCATAAAACTAGGATTCTTTTGATGTATCTATTGGTATCAAAATTCCGTTGTTTAGAGTTTCGGTTACTATTGATCCGGGTCGTTCCATGCTTACAGTTTGTTACCACGGACTGTTTGATAATCGTTTTTTCTGAAATGTAAAGACAATATCATGCCACTTTTTGTTAATTAGCCTTACCAAAGAAAATGGCTCCCGCTTCATAAAACCACATGACACCACCTATTACGTTGATATAAAAAATGTAGATTGTGGGGGCAGAGTGGACGTGATTTTTACCACAGAAAAGGCATCTCCCTTTGCTATCGTTGGGTTTAGGAAAGATTGTAGGAAGTTTTTGATCGTACTCTGTGATGAGATACGTTTTTTTTTTTTTTTAATCTAGGTATTCATCAACAGTAAACTTTAATAGGTTTCATCCATGCAATGCTATGGGAGAAGGATGGCCGACCTTTAACCCCCCCCCCTTGTAAAATGTCCCCTGGAAAATACCCCCGCAGAAGATATTCCAGTACTCCAGTATAAACAGAGCTAATTTACAAACCCCTAAAGGTGTGTCACATTTCACAATTGCTGTCTCATTTTGTTCTCTGCATATGATTTCAGATATTTTTTCCATTTTTGAAACGATTAAATTTTTTTTATATCTGACGTCACTTATCCTCAGTAATCCTCTATTTTCAAGGGTTAGCACGTATAACTTATCTGATAACGAATTTAAATCGTTTCGAGTAGTAATCTTACTACCCTCTGACGTCATTTACATCTCGTAAAACGGTAAGGATAAGCTATTGGGCGTGTCGGAGAAGTAATCTTGCAGTGTTCGAATGCACTATTAGTGACGATGAAGCGTTCTCGGGGGGGGGGGGGGGGGTACCACTGCTTCTAGCATTTTTTTTCATTGTCGAGTGTTTTTTTTTTGCTAGTGTTTTTCAGTGATTTTTGTAGAAAACTGGTGATTTTTTCCTGAATCCAGTGATTCTTTGAAGAGGCACATAAATTAAAGCGAATAAATTATCCAAGAAACTAATTATTGAAAGCAAAATGGATTTTTTAGCGGAAACTTTACCAAAAGCAAAGAAAACCAAAAACTATTATCTTTGTCTTATCAACTCGGCCCAAATAGCAGCCAAAACTCTAAAAAAGGGAATTTTTATAACATTTAATGCATCAAAAAAAATAGTTTTTTATAATAACTCTAAATACATAACATTCATTAAGTTTAACATGACTCGTCAAAAGAGTTGGAACTTCGAAAATTTACCTGATTTTCGAAAAAGTGGGAAAACACTCCCAAAAGTCAAGTGATCTTAATGAAAATCACACCATCAGATTCAGCATATCAGGTAACCCGACCGTATAGGTTTCAAGCTTTTATTTTGAAAAACGTGAATTTTGTACTTTTGGCCAGAAGATACACATCATGGATGTTTTTTTTTTCAAGGAATAATTGTTTCGAACCAATGGGCTTAGAAAATCAAGAGAGGGCTCATTCGAATGGATACTAAAAGTTCTAGTGCCCTTTTTACGCCGATAAAAAGATTGGAGAATAACTAGCCCTCTTTCACACCCTTTTCCCCTAAAAACAACCGTTCAAAATTTTGAAATAACCATTTGATCAGCATAGTTGAAAGGTCCAATAACCATGCCTCTGGGGATGACATGACCCCAAAGCCCTTGGGGAAAAGGTTGTAAGCTATGCAATTTGCCTACTGTTTACATATAGTGTTTGTTATTGGTAAATTAAAAAAAGGGTGAGGATATTTTCTGCGGGGCAGATTTTCCATGCGGAGAATTTTCTGTGGGGAGGAAAGTTTCTGCGGGGGGAGGATTTTCCAAGGCAAATTTTACATGAAGGGGGCAGGGGCAATCTCTGGAATTCAGATATCGAATTCTTTTTATTGTTTTGTCTTACTTTCTTGTTGGCCGCCAAATTTTACATTTAGAGAGAAAATCCCGGGAAAATTTTTCAGTGGAGAGGGAATTGTCTGTGAGGATTATTCTGTGGGGGGATTTCCAGGGAAGGAACTTTCAAAGTGGGGTTAGACATTCTACAAGGGAGGTGTGGGCTCCGGCACAAATTGAAAAAGATAAGAAAATAAACAAAAAAAGTTGAAAGCAAGGAGAATTTTCCGAGGGGAGTTGCCGGGGAAATGTTTATCGAGGAGGGAATTATCCGGAGGGAATTTTTCGGGACATGAGTAAATTTAGGTGGGAGGAATTTTCTATAGAGAATTTTGCGGAGGAGAAATTTCCAGGGAAATTCTTAACGGAGATGATAGGCAAATTTTCGTTATGATTTGAAAAACGATCAGAAACTAAACATAAGAAACAAGTCTTCTTCAACTAAGAGTAAGGAACAACATTAAAAATTAAAACGGGCAGATAGTATTCCGCATGTGAGGGGTCCTGCCCCCTTTCCAATCCCTCGATCTTTAAGCTAAAGTTCGTATTTTTATCCCGATTCTATAATAGCACTTTTCTGAAATATAAGGGGGGCCGTTTGATTGGGGTAATAAAGTTTTTTAAAGCACTAAAAGCTTTAACGTAAAGAGTGAAGGATTGAGGAGGTGGCAATTACTTTAATATATGGAATAACTTATGTTCGTTTTAAGTTTTAGTGTTATTCCTTTCTGTCAGTTGAAAAAAAACTTGCTTTTTTCATTTAATACACAGGGGCTATCCATTACTTCATTATTATTTGCGTCATTTTGTCACGTGAAAATCTTTATTTTTCACGTTTGATTGGAATAAGAAACTTTTCTAGAGCACTAAAACTTTAGTGAAGGATTGAGGAGGTGGCAATTACTTTAATATATGGAATAACTTATGTTCGTTTTAAGTTTTAGTGTTATTCCTTTCTGTCAGTTGAAAAAAAACTTGCTTTTTTCATTTAATACACAGGGGCTATCCATTACTTCATTATTATTTGCGTCATTTTGTCACGTGAAAATCTTTATTTTTCACGTTTGATTGGAATAAGAAACTTTTCTAGAGCACTAAAACTTTAACGTAAAGAGTGACGGGTTGAGCAGGGGGAAATCTCTCTTATATATGGAATAATTTCTGTTCGTTTTAAATTTTAGTGTTAGTCCTTGCTGTCAGTTGAAATAAAACTTGCTTTTTTTTTTATTTAATACACAGGGGCTATTCATTATTTCATTATTATTTGCGTAATTTTGTCACGTGAAAATCTTTATTTAGGACATGTACCCTTTAAAAGTTTTATAGCGCCAATTTGTAGAACATTGGGGGATGGTGGGGGGTCAACTGTCTTCTCTGTATTTCAAAAACTACTTATTTATCTTCAGTATTATTAAATATAAAAAATCCTTGTATTTTTAGCAATTTTATGAATTAGCACCATTAACAGTTGTCGTTCTTAATGATAGACATGCACAATGGTGTCAGTTTCGAGATTTTGTTGAGTGTTCACCGAATAAATTTTCCAAAATCTAGGGGGGGGTATCGATTTTTCAATTAAGACGCTCGAAATTATTTTTCCCAATCCTAGCTGGCACCCCAGCCCCAGTAATTTTACAAGCTCAACTATAATAAAAAGAAAATAGGTTTTAATTTGTAGGTATTTAAAATTAACAAGGAAAAAATCCTAAAAGGGTAAACATACTGGTTAGACCACCACTAGCCAAGATTCACTGATCGGTGGGATAAGCCAAGAGTGCCGATTCGGAAAAAAGGTATTTATGAAGATACAAAATCTTTTCATAATCCAGGGCGATTTTGCTTACGCCAAAATAAAACACCAATAGAAAGGTATATTTGAAAATCTAGTGAGGGGGAGTTCCAATCCTTCTCCCATTGGTGCCTCTGTGTTGAACATGCTAAAAAAAACATATTGATAAGACAACTATAACCGGCGATTTCAAAAGATAAAACTATTTTGTCTGCTGAAGCAGCTAAAACCCAATTTGATTTGTTTTTTTTTTTTGCTGATTTAGTGATTTTTTCAAGAATCCGGTGATTTTTTTCGCTGATTTAGTTGTTTTTTCTTTCAAGAATCTAGTGATTTTTTTATTTGCCGACAATCCAGCGGTCGGCAACATCGCTCTCAGCGTTGCCACGCTAATGATTTATCACCTAGTGATTTTTTGTGTTGCCTAGTGCTAGTGATTTCCGTTCGAAAACTAGGGATTTTTTCCTAAATCTAGTGATTTTTCACGATATAGTGCGTAGATTCATGATTCAATCGAATAAATCATATAAGAAGCTAACTACTAAAAAAAAAAGACAAAATAGTGATTCACTACAGTTACCTAATATTAGCAGTTATGCAACCACCTTTGAAACTTCCAATTTCCCACCATAGGTCAATATCAGATATAACCCCAGAGCGTTATCATCAAGATAATAGGTGAACTAGTTAATCAAAAAATTGCAAGAATGTTCTATACTTCCTATTTTATGACATTTGCTCAGGTCGAAAAATAAGATGGTAGGTAGCCTATACATTAAATATAATTTTCTAAATAAAAAAAGGAAATTATTGAAAATAAAATAGGATTTAGTCCTTTTTATAATAGGATTTGTAATATAAATAGATAGATTAAATCGATTGTAGTTTGATGATTGAAGTCGGTTGGATGTAAGGGGGAGGGAGAGGGGTATCTACTCTGTGAATGGTCTGATGATTTTAATTTCTGCTTCTAATATCTAATCAAAACCCCAATAATTCTCCAAATTCTCTTATTTGTAATTGAAACATTTAATAAACGTAGATAACGTCCTATTCTTTAACTTTTTGGATTGTTGTGCTAATTTATCAAACAGATTGCGGTAACGAACAGTAAGAATAGAACTACAAGGCTCAATAGTAATCGAAATTCTTGAAACGGAGTTTTGACATCAATCAATATATCATCTGCTTATTAAGTTGATTCCAAATATATAAGATTCATTAAGCTTAGTTTTACCCATAAACGGCTAAGAAACTGTGAAAATTTGCCTTAGTTTTGAAAGAGGGAGGAAACACCCACTAAAAGTGAAAGAATTTTAATTAAAATAAAATCATTAGATTCGGTGTATCAAAGAACCCTACTGTAGAGATTTCAAGCTCCTATATCTGCAAAATGTTGAATTTTGTATGATTTGCCAGAAGAAAAATCACAGATGCGTGTTAATTTCCTTTTTTCCCTAAGGGTGATTGTATCGAACCAACGGTTCCAGAACATCGGGAGAGGGCTCATTTGAACGGAAAATAGAATTTCTGGTGTCCCTTTTATTTGACCTAAAAGATCGGACGGCTACTAGCCCCCTCTCACGTCCTTTTTTCCCCGAAAATTGTTCGATCAAAAGTTTGAGATAGCCATTTTGTTTAGCATAGTTGAAAGGTTCCAAAACTATACCTTTAGATTCAACATGACCCACGTAACCCCTGAGGATAGGTCTTGGGATGAAAGTGAACTAATGATAATTTGCTAAGGATAATAAGGATAACGTACGATCTATGAAAACCAGTTTCACAGCCACAAAGACAAATAACAGGTGACAGAATGGATTGGACTTATATAACTTGGGCTATATATTTGCACATTAGGGGGTGGGGGTAAAGTTAGGTTACTTAGCGCCCACACCTCCCTAATGTGGAACTATATAGCCCAAATTATATTATTATATAAACTAAAGTATTGAATTTTCATCATATTCTGGCATATTTAATTAGGATTAGCATGACTTTACTTCTTGGGTGTGTTCCGGATAATTAACAAGTGTCTCTTTATTTATAAGAAGCAATAGATTCGATGCTTATCGAAATTTGTGAAGATTGGGACACATTTTTTCCATAGAATTATAAAAAGGTCATTTTTTAAATTGTCGCTGGTATTCCAGTAGTTATAATAGTTCAACTAGAGTAAAAAGAAAAACAGTTTCTATATTTTTTGGGAAAAAAAAACTGGGGTTTTGGATGGACAAGGAAAAAATTAAAAAGAAAAAGCAAATGTTTCAATTAGATCACCTATAACCAATTTTCAGTGATTGGAGTATAAGCCAAGGGTACCTATTCGGGAACAGGGAGGAAGCAAAGATTTTGTTCCATTCTCCGCATAAAGAAACAAAAAGGCATTTGTCAAAATTTCAAGGGTATTTTTCGTTTGAGAAAAAAAACCCTAAAACTAAAGGTATTTCTCCACATCTAGGGGGTAATTTTACCCACTTCCTGTAGCTGGGCCTGTATAGAACATGGTAAAGAAACAAAACAATTATTAATTACAATAGTAGAGTATTATAATTCTAGTTATTTCTGGTAAATAATCTAGTTTATTTTTCTTACAGTCGGCAACCCTGATGCTGATTGCAGCACTAATTTAGAAATCTATATATAATGTTTTACAATTTTTTATTGGCAATTCACGTTCAGAAGAAGGTTACAACTATTTAGAAGCAGGCAATTGGTTTAGCGTAAGATTAACTGATAATTTTTAATTAGCTTATGGGTATATGCAATTAATTCTTTGGCCCACCCTTTCACAGAACACTGACTGCAGCCTAGCCTGTGATAGCCTAAACTTAGGCTATTTTTAATAAATTTTCCAATTAACTGAATATTTAGATAGTTAAGAAATTGTCACTTTTAGCATCAGAATTTACCTAATCCTGAATACAAATATGACATTCATTTGCAATGGCAAAGGAATTTCATACCTTTGAAGGTGTGTGTTACATCCTATATGAAGATTCCTTGTGAAAATGAAACACTATAAAACTATTGTAGCTAAATATTGGTCCTATTCAACATTTTCTAAATGCAATATTCCCTACCATGACAATTGTGCCCCTCTCCCTAGCCTAACCTTAGGCTATAGCCTAGGCTCTACAGAACTCCTGAAGAAACACTGTTGAGACAAAATTTGTGTATTATGATGAGCAGAAAATTTTTTACTGGTTAGGTTTTCAAAATCATTTGTATTTAACATAAAGCCTAAAGGACACCTTATATCTTTTGGATCATGCTTTTCAATAATTTTCTTTGATGTTATGAAACAGTCTAATATATGTATCCATTGCTTCCTGAGACCCCCCCCCCCTCCTAGGTTATCGATAACTTAAAACAAATATATACTAGATATGTCTGAAAAAGCAGATGGTTAAAAAAAAGGTATATGGCTAAAAAAGCAGTTGAGAAAAGATACATGGTTGAAAAAGGTGAAAATAAGCAGTTGAAATGACAGAATAAAAGTCAAACAAGAAGCAATTATCCATAATGTCTTGGAAAGATTTAGCTCTAGGCTGAGGCACACATAGCTGACTTCTAGAACTGATTTCCAAATCAGCACCAATTTTAAAAGAAATTGGTGTTGATTTGAGCTTGAAAAATTTTCTAGTTTTTGGTGCCAATTTACAAAATCAGCACTGATTTTCATCATCATCATCATCACAAAAAATAAGGATACAAATAAATAGTCAGCCAGAGATGTCTGTGGTGAAAGACCCTGCTACTGAGCTGAGAACTAAGCTGAGATGAATCATGCAATTATTAATAAACTCCAGTTGACTATTTGTGTCCATGATTTTTTGTTTTGAAAATCTCATGCAATACATTTCTTTTTTTCACCATTTTTTTTTTACTGCTATTGTTTGTTCACTGATGCTGAAAGCAGTTCCCAAAATCAGCTATGTGTGCCCAGCCCTTAATCCAAGAAGATTAGTGCTGAGGCTTATTGATGATTTTTGGTGATTACTTATTAATAAAGATTTCATAGGTATGTTAGAACTTGCTGGCAATCTAAGGTTTTGTGAACTGTCAATATAACTTCAGCTTCCCTACCCTTCATCACAGAATCAACCCCCCCCCCCTGGACAAGAAGCTATGTACACCTGTGATTGGTACTACTTTTACTGTCACTACTTTTGTCAAGTAGCTATAAAAATTGGGCATAACTTTAGGGTCTATTTAAGGGTTTTAAATTGAATTTGCCAGTGATTCAATTAATGTACTTGGAAATAGCATTAAAAAAAAAAAAAAAAATGTAAATTAAAAGAGCATCCCTAGGTAAATGGGATGAAATGGAGAAATCTGTTTATTCACCCTACAGTATTCTATTCACTTTTTGGGGTTGGCATTATTTCTGAAGTTGAAAGCCTTTAGCATTTTTTTTTATTTATGTATAGTTTTGGTGACTTAAGGAACTTTAATTTTCAGTGATTAGTATACTAGCCTAATTAATGAAAAATCTGGCACATTGCACAGGATCTGGTACATTGTCCTTTTCCAAAGTTTTCCCCTTATTTTCTTGAAAAACACTGTTGTTCAGATGTTTACCTTAGACTTGACAAATAAGAAAAAACAAATCTCAAGCATTCATGTTTCTTTTTTGAAGAAATGCCAGTCCCACATTGCATCTTTTGGGAAATGAAAATACAAGACTCTGGTAATGGATTATTATAGCAAAATTGATTATTTGAAATAATGCTCCACCAGATGTTTCTTCAAGATGCAAAAAATTCCAGAATAGGACCAACAGCTCTTTCCCTATTTATTTATCTTAGTAGCTGCAAGAAGTGCTCATGTCAATTATTTCCTACATTTATTAGTATTACAGCATGACTATTTCTTGTTTCTGTCTATGCCTTAGACCCTTCTATATATGCAGATTCAACTAAGAGCACCTTCTTGAGCCTATCTTCCTACTTGGGTTCCCAGAATGTATTGGGAATACATTTTTTTAAAGCTATCATGAGGACAGTTGCAGTAGATACTGTTTGATGTAAAAATCAGATATTGTCTTAAGCATGCCAATCAATCCCCATGGTTGCACTATCTGACTAAGAAAATATTTGATTTTTATGTCAAACAGTATCTATGGGAATTGTCCTTATGAAATGACCTTGAGGCATTTATGCAGAGATTGTAGCTTCACTCACTTTAGTCCATTAAGCAATTATATATTTGGGTGTTTGTGTTAGTGCACTCCCTCAAAATTTATTGAGGATTCCCTTTTGTTTTCACAAAGTTGTGCAAATAAAGCAAATCAGGGTGGATTACCATTTAGGATCCAGTAGGTGAGAATTGCCTCTCCTCAATTACTGTTATAAGTTCAAGAAGGCAAATTTAGCTTATCTAGTTGAGAGGGATATGGATTGTTAGAAAAACTTTTAATATGCTTATTCTCACCCATCTCTGCACTAATTCTAAGGCTTGCTTATCTGGTTTATTTTCTGGAGTGCCTGCACACATTTTCAGCTCAAGAATAGGATGAGAAAGTCCTTCTAAAAACTTGGTAACTACCTAGGTAGCACAACTGTTCAAGAATTACTCAAAAATCAAAGGATCTTACTTCTTTAGCAACTGCAGCCTGAGCATACATATCAAATTTTCAACTTTTGTTAACAAGTTTGTTTTCAATTCTACTGCTGTCACTGTATTGTTGAAACCCATTATTTGAAATCCCAAGGAACTTGTGTTAAGGGTTCCTTGTATTTTCATTATTGAATTCAATCAATAATCATCAGCTATATACCTTGCTTTGCTTTTGTAAATTGGGGTAATATAAGCCATCTGGCAGTCAGAGGGAACTTGTCTTGCATCAAGCAATCTGTGGAAAATCATGGACAAGGGTAGTGATAACTCAAAACAAATTTCATTGAGAAGGTAGAAATGAATGCTGTTGGATCTGACAGATTTATTCAGGCTAATCTTCTTTAAATGGTTTTCTGGGTCAATTGTGTCAATAATTATTCAGGGCATTAGTTTTGGTGTTTTGAAGGAATTGCAAGAAGGTTCATATGAAGCCCTTATAAGATGATGGATCATTACAGGAAATATCTTGGGGTTCTTTTGAAAGTTTTAGTTCATTTGAGACTTAACTCATTGCATATAATGTGTTAAAGGTAATTATTTGGTGAGAATAAAAATACTGTTTTCCTACTTTAGCAATTAAGACTGATAAGCACTTGAATGAAGCTTTTACCCTACTCATCCATCGAGTCACCTAAGAAAAACAGTACAACCAGTCACAATGAACGAAAAAGAAGGATCCATTGCTTTTTCTTACCCCCTTGCAGGCACTGATAGGCTACTGAATTAAAATGCTCATTACTGAAAGTTTGGGTTTTTAAATATATATCTACCACATCTAGTGTGGTACAATAGCATACTGATTGTGCTTGTCTTTTGTAGGGTATTATTCCATGGAGCAGAGTATCAAGCCTGTGGTTCTAGTCACTGGCTTTGGTCCATTTCGTGAGCACAAGGTCAATGCAAGCTGGGAAGCAGTGAAATGCCTATCAAATCTTAAGAATATAGAAATGGATCTTGGAATAAAATTAATTACAAAAGAAATACCTGTAGAATATAACTATGTTTTGGAATGCATTCCAGAATTGTGGTGTGAGATCTGTCCAGACATAACCATTCATGTTGGAGTTTCTTCGTCTGCTCAAAAAGTTAATATTGAAAGATGCGGGGGAAATTATGGGTATAGTTCTGTGGATGTTGCTGGATGTTTACCTGCAAATAATGTGTGTTTAATTGATGGATGTGAAGTAATCAACACTGGTATTGATATTGATGCAATCGTTTCTGCTGTTAATTGCAATGCCAATTCAGAGGTTTGCAGTGCATCTGGCCATGCAGGAAGATATCTTTGTGATTTCACATATTACAGATCACTATCTATTGATAGGGATAAATGTTTATTTGTTCATGTTCCACCTATGTCAGAGGAATTTCCATCAAGCTATGTTGGATTCCTCTTAAGAATTATTATTATGGAAATGCTGAAACAAGTTTCAAAATGATCTAGAATCCTGACCTTCTAAACTCTTGGTTTAAGATGCTTTCAAAAAGCGTCATAATTTGATGTGGCTATTTTAAGTTTTATCTATTCAGTTCATTCTAGTCTTTTAGAGGTGATTGTATGTATGGGGCTGTTTGTCCACACTTTGTCTCTGTGCCATTTACCTGTTCTTTGTCTATATTTATATGCATCAAAATATAAAACTTGCTGTTTATTTATATGTTGACAATACCAGTCCAGCTTTTATTACAAATTGATGGATTCAACACAGGTACTAGAATCTTAGGTGCAAGGTTGTTAAATCAGAGGGGAGATGATAGAAATATGTAATATCAAACCCTTGAATCAGAATGGAATGCAAATTTTCTAGATAATTATAGGGGGGGGTGGTGGATGCAAGGACATAATTTGTATTATTGTCCTGGACTCTGAAATTGATAAAAAGGAGACAATCATTCTGTAAGGTTATACTTACAGTGACTGTGCTCTCCTGATCTTCAGCCTAGTTTTCCAAGAAAAGCTCAAATTGATGATTGTGTCTTGAATGTTGCTATAAGGATACCTCAACCATTTTTTTGACACTTGCTTAATCCACTACTAGCACCCGCTCTCAGGGGCGTCAATAAGTTTTTTTTTTTGGGGGGGGGAGTGGGCAAAATGCGTTTTTTTTCAAAATTTAGGGGCCATGACAAGGTTTTTTTATTTTCAATAAATTCCCCTGCCTTCTGTTCTCCAGATTCAGGAGTTATGATGCTCAGTATCTTCAAGGAAATCAATATCATATCTCCATTGACCATCCTTTCACAGAGGATTAATTCAACTTCTCCCTGCCTCCATCATGAAGATACGTTCCTTCCTCACAAAGATGCATGTAAGGCTGACGGGAGTGTCTATTTTTGTAGATCTCCTCTCTACTTTCGTCAACACTCGTGAAAACTGGCACCCCACATCACAGGAATTTTTAGTTCAGACCAAACTCTACCCAGTTCTTGCTGCATATGATTCCATGTATCAGACAACTGAAACTTTCTACGAAGGGCT
The DNA here is from genome assembly GCA_027921565.1 of Artemia sinica. Taxonomy (NCBI): domain Eukaryota; kingdom Metazoa; phylum Arthropoda; class Branchiopoda; order Anostraca; family Artemiidae; genus Artemia; species Artemia sinica. Next base: position 38,911,321 of record CM051268.1, read on the forward strand.
AGCCCCCTCGTTAAAAACTTCATATGCCAAAATTATATTCCACCTATCAAATCCGAAAATCTCGAGTCAGAGCCTGTTTTGTGGAATTAAAATACAAGCTCAAGGAGTTGTTGAGCTATATTTCTAATGTTATTTTCAATTCACAAAACAAAATTTTTGAATTCAGTTGAACGCTGTAAATCATGCTAATATTTTTACCGTTCTTTTCCAGTGGTCAGTGTTTTGGTTGCGCCAATTCTCACGCTAAGGTACCCTCATCCGTTTTTCTACCTCCTATAAGAAAATCCACGAGTACATAAATGATTAAAATTGTAAGAATCAACCTGGTCCACTCACCCTTTTTTAGTGCGTTGTAGCCATGCAAAGAATTCCCCTCTGAGGTCTTGAAACAAAACTTGGTTGATGATCTGTTTGTCTTGAGACATGTTGCAAAAATATATTAAAAAGATATGAGATGAAGCTGTTGCTACCAATATGGTGGTCATTCATTCAAAGCCAAATATCTTAACAACTAATTCCCTTAAAACTCTCCCATCATTCACTCACTCAATCCTACTGAAAAGTCTATAAAAACTATGAAATTGCTGGGTGTTACCATCTCAAGTGATTTAAGATGGGATAACAATATCAATGATATTTTACAATATGCAAATATCCATGAACGGATAGACATAATAGAGGCAGTCCAAATAGAAAAGATACCTAAGAATTATCTTTAATGAGGGAAGAGTCCCCTGTATCTTCCTTCTTTGTAGAACCAATCTGGTTACCCTTCCAGAAAGAAGAACAAAAATAGCCTTTTGTTTCACCAATAGTGCTTTTCCACAGCCCCTAGATAATTTTACTTTTCCCGAGTTTGTAAACGTCTGCTGATTCTTTCCTTTGACAGATAAACTTCTAGGGAAAATGTCCTCAGGAAGATCGTTTCAAACCGAAGTGCACCGTCGAAAAAATCTGTTCTTCAAGTGCTCAGTTCTTAGCGTGTCAACCTTAAGATGATTGTACCGAGCTGTTTGCCTTCGTATCTGTCTTTTCGGTTGGACAATGGGGGGGGGGGAAAATACCGAGAAAGCTCTACAGAAAGAACTGAATTCATACACTTGTTTGTTATGGGACTGGATATATTCATGGGTAAAGACTGAACCTGCCCTACTAGTCCTATTCTGGATTTTCTGAAGTTAAGCACAGAGCATTTTCAGAGCACCAGCATACAATGGGCATCCAAATTCCTTAAATTTTTATAGTAATCATTTTATGTATGACATATTTTGTTTTAGTTTGTTTTTAAGGTTCAATCGTTGCCCTTTAAGTAAGAAGCAATGCGGCTCAATTTTGACTTGAAATTATCAAGTATTTTACAGTGGGTTGCATCAAGACATGGCTAATTGTAGAAAGAGAAAAGCCAAGACAGATAGTCCAAGTAATTGAGGTGGCAAATTTTTAAATGGCTGCAGCACGGGTAAATGGCGGGAGTAAGTATGACTCTTATTGGACACATACTTGTTTGTTAGTTTTTGGAAAGGCACGCCTGCCAAAACTGTCAAGGGCTCCAAGTTATGAACTTTGTCCATTGGTTACATATAGTATTGGCTATTGGGAAGTATAAAGATATTTTAGAGGGGTGGGGGAGGATTTCCGGCGGGAGTGCTTGCGTAGGAGGATTTTTTCATAGAGGAGTTTTCGTGGGGGAAGGGAATTTTCCATAGAGGGAAAGCTGGATTTCGCGGAATTAGTTAAAAAACTATCATAAATTAAATAAAAAAAAAACAGTTTTTCCAACTGAAAGTAAGCAGCACATTAAAACTTAAAACAAACAGTTTTTAAGGTTCGATCGTTACTCTTTAAGTAAGGAGTAATGCGGCTCAATAGTAACCGAAACTGTAAGAAACAATCTTGATGATAAAACATACATAAAAAGAATCGAATTTCGATGCTTATTCAAAATATATAAAATTCATGAAGTTTAATGTTACCCATCAAAAGTTACAAGTCTGAGAAAAGTTGCCTAATTATTGAAAAAGAGGGGAAACACCCCTAAAAAACTCAAGCGATCTAAATGAAAATGACACCATGAAATTCAGCATATCAGAGAACCCTACTGTAGAGGTTTCAAGCAGCTATATACAAAAATGTGGAATTTTGAATTTTTGCCAGAAGCAAGATCATGGATGGCGTGTTTATTTGTTTTTTTTTTTTTTTCCAGGGGTGATTGTTTGTAACCAGTGACCCTAAAAGATCGAGAGAGGGCTCATTCGATCGGAAATCAAAAGTTATAGCGCTCTTTTTAAGTGACCAAAAATATTGGAGGACAGCTAGCCCCTCTCCCACCCACCTTTTTTTTTACCCAAACTTGTCCAATCAAAATTTTGAGATACCCGTTTTCTTCAGCATGGTCAAAAAATCTAATAAATGTCTTTGAGGATGACGTGACCTCCCACAGCCCCTGGGGGAAGGGCTGCAAGTTATGAACTTTGCCCATTGCTTACATATAGTATTGGCTATCGGGAATTATAAAGATATTTTTGAGGGGGAGGGAGAGGATTTCCGGCGTGGGTGCTTGCGTAGGAGGATTTTTCCATAGAGGAGTTTTCGTGGGAGAAAGGAATTTTCTATAGAGGGAGAGCTGGATTTCCTGGAATTAGTTAAAAAACTATCATAAATTGAATAAATAAAAAAAAAACAGTTTTTCCAACTGAAAGTAAGGAGCACAATAAAACTTAAAACAAACACAAATTATTAGGTATGTGAAGGGGGATGTGTCCTCCTCAGTACTTCGCTCTTTATACTAAAGTGTTTTTTGAATTTTTAAAAAAGCTTATTATTTCAATTAAGCAGTCATTGTGTGTCAGAAGCCATTCTGAAATGATTGGAAAAACCTAAACTTCAGCGTAAAGAGCGTGGTATTGAGGAGGGGGCAACCCCCCTCATATACTAATAATTTCTGTTCGTTTTAATTTCTAATGTTGCTCCTTACTTTCAGTTGAAAAAACTTGCTTTTTTATTTAATCGTATTCATATAGACCTATTACTGGTAAAGTTTATAATTCAGCAAAGGTAATTAAAAAATTGCTTTGACTTAACTTGGTGCTGGGTCTGCATCAAGGTTTCTCAGGATGATATCTCTTCAGAATCTGTCAATGCCTGCTCGGCCATTGTGTGCAGGGCTCATCTCACCTGGGTCGAAATCTCGTATCTAGGTTTACCGTAGTATTATGTGCATATATTTGTTTTGGTAGAAAACGGTGGCTGGCGTTTACCCCCCCCCCCCCGTGGAAAATAAGGCTTTCCAAATTTGAGAATTTTATTTGAGTTTTATTTCCGTAGGGGAAGGAATTTTGGTACTTGTGTATTATGCGCCACTCACTCAAGTTTACGCTGTGTAAAATTCGAGAACAAACCGGTTTTTCGTTAGTTTCTTCGTTACTTTAGAAATAAATTTGGGCTATATATTTGCACATTAGGAGGGGGGCGTAAAGTATAGCGGGTCTGCATGCAGAATGTGTTTGGCACAATTATTCTGCATATTAGATAGATAGATAAATAAGTGTATTTTAAAGCCAAATTTACGGCCATAAACACAGTAAAATAACATAAATGAAAGGCATAAATAACAAACTTTGATCAGCGATCATCATAAAACACTTAAATGAAACATTACATTGACTTTATACTGGGATTTTTTTTTTTTTTTTTTTTTTTTTTTTTTTTTTTTTTTTTTTTTAGTTAACAAAATTTCCAAATACCTCGCTATTCTTCTGTAATTTTTAAGTGGTCATATACCTAGAAATAATTGTTTTCTGTCTTCAAAGTATCCAAATACTTTATCCCCCCCCCTATGTGCAAATATATAGCCCAAATTATATATTTCCCATATATTCTGTCACTTGTCTTTGTCTTGTCTCGCGCCAAGCTGAAAAAAAAAAACTAACGAAGAAACCGGTTTTGTTCTTGAGTTTAAAAAAGCGTAAACTTGAGTGAGTTGCCCATAATACACAGAGATTACAATAAATAACCTATTCAAACTCAAAATAGCAACAATTAGCAAGCGTAGGGCTGACGACCCCACACCTCCTCAAGACCAAAACATAATTTGCACTTTACTGAAAACAAAATACATATTAAGTGTTTTCACTTTTTTGACTTTAACAAATAAAAAGCATTAAGACTATAAGGAATAGATATCAGAATATGTATATCAAACTGACAATACACAGTTATTTTTTTTATTGTTTTTTTTTTTCTTTTTTAAGTAAAGCGCAAATTATTTTCTGGTCTGAAGAAGACATGGGTGTTGTCAGCCATACTCCTTTTACTTTTTGCTCGTTTTGAGTTTGACTAGGCTATCTATTGTAATTTCTGTTAGTTTTGGGTTTCATTTATTTGTTAATGCTGATTTGTGGTAGTTTTACACTAGGAAGATAAGAAAAACAAACTCGTAGAATTTGACTACGATTTTTTCATAGAGGAGTTTTCGTGGGGGAAGGGAATTTTCCACAGAGGGAAAGCTGGATTTCCCGGAATTAGTTAAAAAACTATCATAAATTAAATTAAAAAAAACAGTTTTTCCAACTGAAAGTAAGGAGCACATTAAAACTTAAAACAAACACAAATTTTAATTTCTGTTTGTTTTCCTTAAAAACAAACAGTTTTTAAGGTTCGATCGTTGCTCTTTAAGTAAGGAGTAATGCGGCTCAATACTAACCGAAACTGTAAGAAACAATCTTGATGATAAAACATACATAAAAAGAATCAAATTTCGATGCTTATTCAAAATATATAAAATTCATGAAGTTTAATGTTACCCATCAAAAATTACAAGTCTGAGAAAAGTTGCCTAATTATTGAAAAAGAGGGGAAACACCCCTAAAAAACTCAAGCGATCTAAATGAAAATGACACCATGAAATTCCGCATATCAGAGAACCCTACTGTAGAGGTTTCAAGCAGCTATATACAGAAATGTGGAATTTTGAATTTTTGCCAGAAGCAAGATCATGGATGGCGTGTTTATTTTTTTTTTTTTTTCCAGGGGTGATTGTTTCTAACCAGTGACCCTAAAAGATCGAGAGAGGGCTCATTCGATCGGAAATCAAAAGTTATAGTGCTCTTTTTAAGTGACCAAAAATATTGGAGGACAGCTAGCCCCTCGCCCATCCACCTTTTTTACCCAAACTTGTCCGATCAAAATTTTGAGATACCCGTTTTCTTCAGCATGGTCAAAAAATCTAATAAATGTCTTTGAGGATGACGTAACTCCCCACAGCCCCTGGGGGAAGGGCTGCAAGTTATGAACTTCGCCCATTGCTTACATATAGTATTGGCTGTTGGGAATTATAAAGATATTTTTGAGGGGGAGGGAGAGGATTTCCGACGGGGGTGCTTGCGTAGGAGGATTTTTCCATAGAGGAGTTTTCGTGGGAGAAAGGAATTTTCTATAGAGGGAGAGCTGGATTTCCCGGAATTAGTTAAAAAACTATCATAAATTAAATAAATAAAAAAAAACAGTTTTTCAAACTGAAAGTAAGGAGCACAATAAAACTTAAAACAAACACAAATTATTAGGTATGTGAAGGGGGTTGCGTCCTCCTCAGTACTTCGCTCTTTATACTAAAGTGTTTTTTGAATTTTTAAAAAAGCTTATTATTTCAATTAAGCGGTCATTGTGTATCAGGAGCCATTCTGAAATGATTGTAAAAACCCAAACTTCAGCGTAAAGAGCGTGGTATTGAGGAGGGGGCAACCCCCCTCATATACTAATAATTTCTGTTCGTTTTAATTTCTAATGTTGTTCCTTACTTTCAGTTGAAAAAAACTTACTTTTTTATTTAATCGTATTCATATAGACCTATTACTGGTAAAGTTTATAATTCAGCAAAGGTAATTAAAAAATTGCTTTGATTTAACTTGGTGCTGGGTCTTCATCAAGGTTTCTCAGGATGACATCTCTTCAGAATCTGTCAATGCCCGCTCGGCCATTGTCTGCAGCTCTCATCTCACCTGGATCGAAATCTCGTATCTAGGTTTACCGAAGTATTATGTGCATATATTTGTTTTGGTAAAAACGGTGGCCGGCGTTTACCCCCCCCCTCCCCCCGTGGAAAATAAGGCTTTCCAAATTTGATAATTTTATTTGAGTTTTATTTTTTTATTTCCGTAGGGGAAGGAATTTTGGTACTTGTGTATTATGCGCCACTCACTCAAGTTAACGCTGTGTAAAATTCGAGACCAAACCGGTTTTTCGTTAGTTTCTTCGTTACTTTAGAAATAAATTTGGGCTATAGATTTGCACATTAGGAGGGGGGGCGTAAAGTATAGCGGGTCTGCATGCAGAATGTGTTTGGCACAATTATTCTGCATATTAGATAGATAGATAAATAAGTGTATTTTAAAGCCAAATATACGGCCATAAACACAGTAAAATAACATAAATGAAAGGCATAAATAACATAAACTTTGATCAGCGATCATCATAAAACACTTAAATGAAACATTACATTTACTTTATGATGGGATTTTTTTTTTTTTTTTTTTTTTTTTTTTTTTTTTTTTTTTAGTTAAAAAAAATTTCCAAATACCTCGCTATTCTTCTGTAATTTTTTAGTGGTCATATACCTAGAAATATTTGTTTTCTGACTTCAAAGTATCCAAATACTTTATCCCCCCCCCCCCTATGTGCAAATATATAGCCCAAATTATATATTTCCCATATATTCTGTCAATTGTCTTTGTCTTGTCTCGCGCCAAGCTGAAAAAAAAAACTAACGAAGAAACCGGTTTTGTTCTTGAGTTTAAAACAGCGTAAACTTGAGTGAGTTGCCCATAATACATAAGTAACAAAACTCCTTCCCCATACGGAAATTAAAAAAAAATAAAACTCAAATAAAATTCTCACATTTGGAAAACCTTCTTTTCCACGGGGGGGGGGTAAAGTATTTGGACAGTTTGAAGTCAGAAAAAAATTCTTTCTAGGTATATAGCAACTAAAAAAATACAGAAGAATAGCGAGGTATCTGGAATACTGGAAGTTTTGTTAACTAAAAAAAAAAGAAAAAAAAGAATCCCAGTATAAAGTAAATGTAATGTTTCATTTAAGTGGGTTTTTCCAAGTGTTAGGTGTTTTTTTTTTTCAGTGACCGTTTTTCCAAGTATTAAATAGCCTACTACTATTAGGTTAATGTAGTGTTTCATTTTCTAAGCGTAAAACTACAACAGATCACCATAAATATATGGATTGAACCCAAAACGATCAGAGATTACAATAAATAACCTATACAAACTCAAAATAGCAACAATTAGCATGCGTAGGGCTGACGACCCCCACACCTCCTCAAGACCAAAACATAATTTGCACTTTACTGAAAACAAAATACATATTAAGTGTTTTCACTTTTTTGACTTTAACAAATAAAGAAGCATTAAGACTATAAGTAATAGATATCAGCATATGTATATCAAACTGACAATACACGGTTATTTTTTCTTATTGTTTTTTTTTTTTTTTTTTTTTTTTTTTTTTTTTTTTTTTTTTTTTTTTTTTTTTTTTTTTTTTTTAAGTAAAGCGCAAATTATTTCTGGTCTGAAGAAGACATGGGTGTTGTCAGCCATACTCCTTTTACTTTTTGCTCGTTTTGAGTTTGACTAGGCTATCTATTGTAATTTCTGTTAGTTTTGGGTTTCATTTATTTGTTAATGCTGATTTGTGGTAGTTTTACACTAGGAATATAAGAAAAACAAACTCGTAGAATTTGACATTACACTTTCGTCCGTAAAAACTTAAATAATTTATAATTTGTTGGTTTCCACAGGCAACTATCCTTTCAAAGGATAGCCAAACCTTCTTAAACTTTTTGGTGCCATATGTTTTAGCTTAATTTTGATGATTGTTCGCCTATATTTTTTTCTTCTTCAATTTTTTTTTATTTGGCACCCGCTACTGAAAAATTAAGTTTTTAAGATACTTCTGGTGTGTAAATTCCTCATTTTCCCGTTCCTTACCACTTTTCAACAAAACTAAAAAAAAACTCAAACAAAAGTTTCAAATTTAGAAACCTATTTCCTACAGGGGGGGGGAGGGTATTTTCCTCGGGGGTTACTTTCCGTGGGGGGGGGGAGTATTTTTCGTGGGGTTAACCCCCCCCCCCCCCATTCACTATATTCATTTGTTATTTTACTGAATTCATGGCCGTATATTTGGCTTTAAAATACACTTATTTATCGATCTATCTAATATGCAGAATAATTGTACCAAACACATTTTGCATGCAGACCCGCTATACTTTACCCCCCCCCCCCTAATGTGCAAATCTATATCCCAAATTTATTTCTAAAGTAATGAAGAAACTAACAAAAAAAAACGGAGTGTTACCGAATTTTACACAGCGTAAACTTGAGCGAGTGGCGCATAATACACAAGTTCCAAAATTTCTTCTTTCCCCTACGGAAATTAAAAAATAAAACTAAAATAAAATTCTCAAATTTGGAAAGCCTTATTTTCCAAGGGGGGGGGATAAACGTTTAGAACCGGTAAATACATCTGTTGTTTGGACTCATTAAAATAAAATAATGTTAGTAATCAATAGGCCAATCTACCCTACCAGTTTTCGTTATCTGTCAAAACCCTAATTGATCAGTTTCTTGTCTTATTAAGTTTTTCCTGTGAAAGCACGAGTTGCGATCTTCATCCCCCTCCCCTCCCTTCAACCTGCATTTGAGACTTACTCTGGTCCCGTAGTTGCCAGAGTTAGAACAAATAATATTCATTTTTAGAAGTTGTGCGTTAAGACAATAATTATTGTGCCAAATTTGCATTTAGCTCTATTTTGCTAATGATGTAACTTCAAGCACATTTAACTGACCGCTGGTCTTACTACTTATCAGGCATTCTTACATTATGATCTGTGCGCAATATCAAATCAGGTTTGCCTTAAATGCAGTGATACTTAATTATTTTTAGAGAAAAATCAATATCAATAATTCAATTAAAAATTACTTGAGCATCTCCGAAAAGAATAGTACCCAGTACTTTTTAAAAGGACGAATGTATTTAATATACAGTATCTTTTAGAATTTTGTAGCTTCGATCTCCTTTTACTCTCTAACATTGTTATAATTATATTTTGCAATACGTTGGCTGTCCAAAATCAGAATAAATGGAATGTATGCCTAAGGAAAACCAAAGTTTTGAGTAATCAAGAGCCTGAAGTTACTTGATTTAATTGAAAGTGTCTATAAAGGTTGTATTTCAAGACAATATCTAACCTATCTTCGGTTGTCACCAATCCCTACAGAAAGAATGGTAATTATATATAGTATTTTGGATGCAGTAATTCAAAAGGCGAATGTTGCACAGCATAATTTGGCAGGAGAGCAAAAAGCTGAAAATGTGTCCTTTTTTTTTACTGTTACTAATCAACAGTTGTTAGACAGAACAAAGATTTGGTTGGACATCTATCATACCATGAAAAAATTTCATATCAAGAATGGCAATTTCAAATTGTTTCTATGGGCAAGGCAAGAGACACTAAAATTTTGAAAAAAAAGAAGAAAAACTTTCTAAATATCTTAAGGACAAATAAGATACGAGAAAACAGACCGAACCAATCGAGAGAACCGGTTTTGTTTGAGGGGTAAGATTTAAACCCGACTTTTCTAAAAAGCTGGATAATGGCTTTTGAACTAGCATGACATCTATTTTTCTCTCTTTTTGTCTAGTAGTATTCCTTGTTATTTATGATGCATTTATCGTCCAAGTGAGTTGAAATCATATTTCACCAGTACCCCCGTACAAACTGAGTAGTTAGAGGCTAGTTTCGAATTCTTTCTTCTCCGTTATTTATACGAACTTTCAACAAACTAATCCCATATGCAATAACTTTATTTAATTTTAACAGGCAGCATTAAAAAACGTAAAAAACGATTACAACAAAACAAAAATATATATATATACAAATATATATACATGTACAAATTAAGTGGTAACATTCATATACAAGTTTCTACAAAGGGTTTCACCAGGTAAAAATACCAACGTTCCAAATTCGCCATCAAAATCAGCGATAAGAGATCGGAAAAAAATGTGAACATGCGTCATACCATGGAAACATAAGTAGATGTATACCTTACCAACTACAGCTAAGTGCTTACAGAACGCGGATCTTCTGACTCATGCACGATTCCCTAGCTCCAAGTGGATAAAAGGGAGAAGAATACGTTTTTAGTGTTACTTGTTAGATGCAAGTCATTGTCGAGAAAAGTCAGAAACGCTAGGCGAAGAATTGACACGTTCTATGGGCAATTAGCTCAACGATCTTTTTCAGTGTCGGGTTATGCCATAAATAAAAAGAAACAATTAAATGAATGCTTCGTTTCAGAACTTGAGAGATTATTCTCCGAGTTAACCTGTTAGTCAACCTCCGGGGAGAATAACACGATTGTCGCGCGTTTACAACGTATGTTCTAGAGTGTAAACTTTTTTTTTAGAAGAAAATCACAATTTGGCCCTTTTCCTGTTAGTCAAAAATATTAAAAATACCCTAGAAAAATCCAGGAAACCAGGCTTATTGCACAGGAATTGCACAGGGGAAGGGTCTTCGGAATTACAGATAGACAGCGTTTTATATATTAAAAATTAAAGGAACAATTGTTATGTCGGGAACTGTGAAAAGAGTATCCCACGGCGAATGTGCCGGTAAAGAATCATCATAATTTTTTTGATTTCTCTGATATAAAATAATTAGAATGTCCTTAGTGCCTCTTAGTGAAAACCTTTTAAAGAATCATCTTCCTTTTTCTTTTTTTTCTCTCAATTCTTTTTACGACACTTTTCAGCTCGACAAATTTGAAAATGGAGAAATCATCAATTAAATGTCATCAAAATAGCCTGGGACATAATGTGGAATGAACGACCGCGATAGTTACTTTTCTACAAGAATCACAACGGAATCAGACATTCACGAGGTAATCCCGACCGATCCGTTTCAGCTGGGAAATAGCAAGGATGTGTAATCCAAATTTATGGAAGAATAGTCTCTCAACTTCAAGAAAGCAGTATGAAATTCAATTTTAATATAACTAAATATAGATAAATTTGTCACGATAACAAAACACGTCCATAATCTGATTACAGCGTGAACCGATAAAATAACTAAAACACATATTTATCTCTAAAAAAAAATACACTCCTTTTATTGAGATAAAGGGTACAAGTTTTTAATTGTAGGTGGAACTGTAATTTGAGTCCGCAGCTTTTAATATTTGTTAAATTAATATTGCACGTCGAGTACAATTGTCTTTACACATAAACCTTTCTCTTGAATTAAAGAAAGGGGAGAGCAACTGAAACAGATACGAATACTTCAAATAGGAGAAACTAAGTTACAAGTTCTTTCTATCTGATAAGATGATCAATTGGATCTTCATTTGAGTGATACTATTTCCCGATCTTCACATATGAAGGGACAGAACTCTCCTCTCCCTCCCCTCCTGCGAGAAAGAAATGAAAGATTTTCGCATTAAATAAGTTTTCTGGGCATTTTTTATACGCTTTTAAGGAAAGAAAATCCTCAGATGAACTCCAAACATTTAGACTGTATGTCCCAATGGCATTTCACAAAAACTTGAAAGGGGACTGGGACGTATACCATAGCCGACAGTTCCATGATATGCTCTTTTATTCCTAAAAGACGCAAGTAAACGTCAAAAGGCGAAGAAAAGGAACTAAATATTGATTACTTTTGTGATGTTTACTGTTACCTTCACTAGATAAGAAATCGGCCCTATTAGCTTTTATGCTTTTGGTTAAAATACTTGTTAAAGCGTGAAATCTTTTAAATTCTCCTACTCCAGTCCATATACCAAAATAATAATTGTGATTTCGCCATGCGTCAAACCAAAGACCGCACCTCACACTGTTTGAGCCCTCTTTGCTACGGAGCATTAGTCATATGTCAATTCCCTGACTAATCGAATGTTTGGACAAACTAAGGCGAAAACTTTTTTAGTCAATATTTGTGCTTCCCAGCATCAATAGAACAATTATTGGAACACATGCATTCTCAAGACGCCAAATAAGAGAGCAACTTGTAGCTGCTACATAAAAAAGTATATTAAGATCCACATTTGGTTTAAAACGGCACCTTAAACATGGCTCAATTTTTACAAACTAACGTGACTTAGACAAATCGCCTCTTACTACTCAAAAGGCGTTAAGCACTACAATGTAAAGTTTTAAAAGAGAGCGGGAAACAAGGAAAATGGGCTTCGTTTTATTTTTATTATTGTTAAGGACCAGCCATTTTATGAGCTGGATGGCTCTTTCAAGCATCCAAGATATGACAGAAATAATGGCGACACCGTAGGAGACCCGTTTCCCCAAATTTTCGAGAAGAAAACAGGTTCTCGGAAATCTCTTCGAAAATTAACAACTGTTATTCGTGTTAATGTTCGTATTTTTTCGTTCATGTAATGTTAACGTTTATTTTCTACTTTAGAAAAAGAGGCACTTCTAAAATATCTTGAGAACTAAATAAGATAGAACAGAACGGATTGTACTAATCAACAAACATTTCCCATCTCGAGGGGTTGAGCTATTTTACAAAAAATAAAGATAATTTGACACCAGTTAAATTACTGCAGTGGAAAAATTCTCACAAAAATAATTATTTCCTGAGATTTTGGCAAAAACACAATACGGGCGAAGAACCTGAAGTAGGCAACAAGAATAAACTAATTGTAGCAACACCTCCATAAATGATTTATTCTAAATCAGTAATGACCGTTTTATAATATATTATATTTAAAATCTTCCAGATTATCAGGATTTTTGGAAGCTATAAAAAGAAATTGTATAGTTAACACTTTAACATGAATTAAAAATGAAATATGGTCAATCTCTAAAAGTAAAATTAGATTTATCTTAAAATGAAAATCAAAAATAGAAGATCAAAATAGGCAACAAGAATAAACTAATTGTAGCAACACCTCCATAAATGATTTATTCTAAATCAGTAATGACCGTTTTATAAGATATTATATTTAAAATCTTCCGGATTATCAGGATTTTTGGAAGCTATAAAAAGAAATTGTATAGTTAACACTTTAACATGAATTAAAAATGAAATATGGTCAATCTCTAAAAGTAACATTAGATTTATCTTAAAATGAAAATCAAAAATAGAAGATCAAAAATTTAGAACTGGGAAAGTTATATATTACTAATAGGGAGTAGCAATCAATGATTTACATGTTGGTTTTGCTTATTTTGTGTCAATCATCTGGTGGAAGAAATTTTCCTTTTTTTTAGCAAAGAAAGGTTTTCAGGATGTATTCGAGTATACTTGAATATAAATTGGTGACATCGGTTTCTAAAAAAAATTATTACTGGATCATTCCAATTACATGAAGTCATGCTTGTTTGTTGAGCCAATGTGACTCAAGTCAGGGAAGTATCAGGTAGCCTACTGTTTCCCTTTGGCCTTTGGATCCATCCCTTACCCACCTCTACCTCTTCCCAAGTCTCATAATGTTTTACAATTTCCCTTATATTTTTCATACTATTTTCTTTTGTTCCGTTTTTTTTTTAACAAGGTAAAGAGAATAGCTGGTTGGCATGAAGCTTCATGCGACTGTGCAGGAGATCAAGATACAGATTATATAGACCATAATAATAGCATGATAAGAAAGCTAAAATAGAACCAAAAACACTCTCCAAGAGGAAGTGCCTAGTTCAAATGAGTAAACTAGAGGAAAAGCGAACGCTTGAACAAAACAGGGTATCGGCATACCTCCTATCAGATATACATGCAAAGATATACTTTGAATACTCCAACGAATACAGTGAAGAGGGGGAGGGCAGCATAAGTGCTCAGTCATATTTTTCAACATCATGTAAGGGGTAGGGGACAATATTTTGAGTAGCAGGGGCCCAACGATTTCCAAATCTGCAATTGACGAGGAGCAATAGTTCTACGGTAGACTTCCTACAGTAATGGTATAATACCTATCTAGAATGTTCATTCCGGGAGAAAATTCGGTGTTTGTTTCGTGACTTATCGTTCCACAAGTTATTTTCATCGTTTGCCAAGTAACTATGGAGCTTTCGATGACTGCATAAACAGCCAAGCTCTACAAAGCCGTTTATGGGTTTTTGATAGAAACCTGACTTCAACAAAGCAGAAGTCTTTCATTTTTTAATTTTGAACAAACCTCAAGAATGATCTAGTAGAGCTTAGCTATTGTTATAGTGGATAAAAGCTGCTTTTCTCCATTACTGGTTTATGAATAGTCAATGACAGCTCTATAGTGGCTTGGTAAAAAAAAATAAAAAATGAAAAGACTTATGAACCAAGTGTAAGATACCCATACCGAAATTCGACCTTCCATTCTTTTTCAATGATCTTACTCATAAATACATTGCACATTTACACATTCATATGTCTACCTGATTAAATATTTCTACTTCAAAATAGGTGTAATATTCCTTGTAAACATGCAATGAAGTTGTATATTTATATTTTAAATATTTTAGCACGAGTGGAGATACTATGCTATTCCTTACTGTTAAGTAACATGAAATTAAGAAAAATATTCTTATAATAACAATAATGAAGATAGTTTAACTAGATACATAACAGTTTTAAAGTTACAGAAAAGTCAGCAGTTCCTTTGTTAAATTTTCAGCTTATATTTTGTAGGTAGCCATACTAGAATTAATTCACTCAACATAGAATGTAAAATGATATCGCTACTTGAGAACAGAACCGTATCTGAAAAGCGATATCTGTCTTTACGAATTTATACTTTAAAAAATGGGTCAACTTTTTTTCCAGTTAACAACGGGAAAAATAATTCTGCTACACATTAAGCTGAAATTAGTACTTGAGGGATGTTACTAACTGCAAGTTACTGACGGGGTCATAATTCTTGACATAACAATAATATTGAGACTGAGCAATAGGTAAATAAATGAAGCATAATAAACCTTATTTAAATATTTTGAAAGAAACTTTTATTTTTCTCCAGAGCATTTTTGTTCATCGTAAGCAGTTCCTAAAATTGAGCAGAAAAACTCTTGTCTTGAATCTTTTCCACAAAAACCTTGCCTTTATTTTCTTTTGGTGACGCTACGCTGTTAAAGCGTCCATAAGCATTACAAATTTGAGTTTTAATATACAGAATTGATAAAGAATATCTGTAAAAAAAACGTGTTTCAATTTATTGACAAGTCTACTTTAACTATATGCCTTTTTTGAATTTGGAATAATAAATTAATTTTTCCCCCCAGAAACCAGGACCAACTAAAATAAGGAAGATTCTTTTCTCAAGATTTTACTTAAAAGAAAAGATCTGATTTGCTAGACAACATTCTCAAATTCTTGGTTAACGCAAAACTATCTGTAAAAATAATCTCTGGGATTTTGGTTACACAAAATGTCAGTTTTGTTTAAAACTTCGGAAACTTCATTTATATGGGGAAAGTTAATACAAGTCACAGGGAATGGTTGTTGAGATCCTCAAGTTTATATGCGCAAAAAAAATAACAATTATTGTGATTGAACAAACAAAAATTTGTTCTAACACAACTCTTGCCATATTTTTTCAGGGCAACTTCGCTATTTTTCCACTACATTGGCTACATAATTTAGATTAAAAAAAGCGAAAGAAAACTGATAAATTAAAAAAACTATTGATGGACTCACTTCTGAAACAAACTTAAAAAATTAACAGAGCAAAAACAGTTTTCAGACATAATTTGGTTTAGACGTGTATTAATGAGAACCACATCTTGGACTGAGTATCATATGTAATCAACTGGTATTTGCTTCGTCACGTTCAGATTATTAGCCAGTGGCATCAACTGAAGGGGTATAGGGATGAGCCTGTGCCCCCCTTGATTTAAAAAATACTTTTTTGGGGGTATTTTCATTCAAAATGAATTTTTTGGTGCTTTCATTGAAAAATTGAAAAAACGAAAAATAACACATATCATTCATAAATTCTGGCTATTTTATTGAGGGGCACTATGGTGTGGGTTGGGCATTACAAAGTTTTCAGTTCTTCGACGCTAACCAAAATATCAAGTTGGGAACTAGTGCAGTCATATTGATCGATTTATAAATAAGTACCAGTGCTAATTATTCTCCTCGCAGTTTCTCTAAACATTAAAAGAAGAATTATTGTAATTCGCGGAAACTGTGTACATTTTAGCTAGTTTGATTGCCAGACACCAGTCCATTTAAAACAAAATAAATTCAGAGAGTGTAACACTTACTTTACTATGGTTTTAGTCTATCTAAACGTTATCTTAATTTTAGAATCATTAAAGCTGTCTCAGTTTAACTAACTTTACGTCAAACTTTCAAACAATAAGCAAGTCGGTTCTTTATCCTTGTAGATGAAAGATATCCAAAAAATAATAATATGGGAACTTGCCCTGAAGTTTTAGAGCAACGGTAAAATTCAGGCAAATAAATCTTTTTCTTCTAATGGACATTGAAAGCCTTCTAACGATATTTCAAGTCTCTTTTAAGGGCCATGTTCTTCATACACATATCCAGAATTTTATTTCCACAGGGAGGGGGGGGGAAGAGATAAAAAAAATGTAAAAGATATATTATTTGAAAAAATAAGACTTTATGGGGGAAACTGTAAAAATTCTGATGTATACGAAGGAAACATGATTTACATAAATTACTAAAGAGGTAAATAAAGATGCGACAGAATCTTAGGAAAATATTTAAGCAGTAGATGTATTTCTAATTTGGGAGGAAGCGGTAAGAAATAGATTAAATTCTACACAAATCCAAACTGTAGCACGCAAAAATTAAAGCTATTTCGGGAGAGTGACCAAGAGCGTTACCTTTTTCTAAGAAGACTGTTTTCCCATGTAAAATTCACTTTACCTGAAATAGGGAGAGGGGACTGTCACTGCTATAAACCTAACATAAGCGAAATCGTTGGGAAGAGCCGAATAGCCGGTTCGGGATGGAGGTACAAAACAGGAATGTGAATCAATTCCATGGTTTTCGCCATTAATATATTGTGCTGAAGAGAAAAAGGCCACGAGAGCGAAGTATATAATGATTGACCAATACGCTTAGACAACAGCTGGATTAGGATTTATTTACATTTATCTCATTCAAGCTATGTCTATTATAAAGACTAAACTTTGAGCAATGAAAATGTTACTGGGAAAATTGCTACTTCCGAAGGTTATTCTTATTTGCCGCACTTGTCCTCGCCATAGTTGTCAATTGCAGTTTTATTACAAAACAGGTAAGTCACGAAACATTATGGTGAAAAAATAATAATCACTTAAGAAAGTTGCTTTTTTCGAATTTTATTTTGAATTAGCCATTTATTCTTTCGTATTAATATATAAACAATATGAAAAGGGATAGATTTCATATTTTTTATCCCAAATAACCCTCAGAGCAATTAAATGCGACTTAGTGTTTTATGAGAGAAAAACACAGGACAAATCTCTGTGCTTTCTAAGATTAGTACACCGTTTCTTTGAGACTCTTTCAAACGTAGCCTCTTGCTATGCAAATAGAAATCATAGCTTATAAGAATTCAAACGACTTCTGAAAATAAACTGAGAAAATAAATACTATTTCTTTGGAATACTCTAAATATACAAGTGTTTTTTTCTTTACGTGATTAATGCAGATTTTGAGTCAAATTATTTAAACATCAACTGTTAAATGAACACGTAAAGAACGCAACGATAAATAGTTGGTCTTTTCATGCATAGACTCGTCTTTTCTGGGAAGCAAGTCGCAATCGGTTGTCTGAAACACAGTATTTTGTATGAGGGACATATTCTGTGTATGAAAACACATATTCATTGAACAGCCTTCAACGTCAATTTGATAAAAGAATGATAAAAATCAACATCTTTGCTGTCAGTAGGATATAGGATAACCACCACTGTCAAACAGCGAAAGTGAAAATATGGGAAGGGGGGGGGTGTCTGCTGTATTTTTTGGTTCAGATGTACACATCTTTAGTGGTATTTTCTAACCTTAATCTGGTCTTGGGCCCGTTCGACAATTATGAAGGTAAAATAATAAAAATTATTTAATAATAAAGGGCACCATTAGTAATTATGACGCAGTGGGCGATTGTTTTTTTGCAAAAAAATCTTATTTTTGTACACAAAAGAGTTCTAAGTTACTCCAAAGATTGCATTTAACTAACAAAATACGCCATCAACTACCTCAAAATAAGATACAAATTTGCGGCGACTAATTGGAGGAAAATTTCAAGTGAGAATGCTGCTTGTATTAATGCACATTAAAAAAAAAAAATTCGAGCGATTGCTAAAAAATCACTTGTAGAGGAATGAGGCTAGTGTTATGTGTAAAGATGAATTACTCAAATTGAATAATTGCCCTTTGCTTCTATTCAAAGATGCAGAGATAATCCTAGTCGCTACATTTTATCTGAGTCATAAGCTCAGTTTCTTGGGTGCTAATTTAAAATATAATTTAGCTTTTGAATATTACTCCTCTTCTCCCCTACTGTGGGCTTTCGATGATTTTGAAAGAATACACAAATTTGTTTCAAGGCCCATTCTTTCTTTTCTGAAAAAAAGGTTTTTGGTGATCGATGTCCAACTAGGTTATTTCCAAGCACATATACTTCTGGAGTAAAGAAAATACGAGATCAAATAGCAAAATTTCTGCCCATTTGGTGTTTGAATTTAGTATATATATATATATATATATATATATATAATATATATATGATATATATATAATATATATATATAATATATATATATATATATATATAGATATATATATATATATATATATAATATATATATATAATATATATATATATATATATATTATATATATATATATATATATATATATATATTATATATATATATATATATATATATATATATGTATATATTGGACTCTTTCATGGTGTTATTTTTACAACCATCATCAATCTTTGGATTATCTCTCCTGGTTAATCAAGAGCAAAGAAGGAGTATATAAGAGATCTAATAAGCCCATAGAAGACTGGTCAAAGTAGAAATACCACTTTCTAACAAACAGGTCTCAATAAAATCCACCCAAACCACATAATAAAGTGAAATCAACAACTTTTCAAAACACAACCATGAGCGTGTGTATCATTACTCGTATGAACTAAAATAATTTTCCTGATAGGAAAAAAGATATCGTTTTTCCCAAAACCAATGGGCGTGTCTATTACCTTCCAAGGATGAATTTTATCTTGCGATTCTTTACCGACTGGGTGCATTTGCAGAGGCGCGTTTACTTCTTAAAAGGTAAGTGGAGATTGACCGTCTTTGGGATGACAAAATAAGGAAGTGTACGATTCTAACTCAACGACTGCCTTACACATTTTTTTCCACACTTTCTTTTTCTTAATTAGACCCCAAAGAGGCTACTCCTACGAATTTTTAAATCTTATTTTCAACTAGTCCTTCCATTGTCTCGGAGATTTCCCCAAATTTCCCGGAAAGAAAATTGGCTCCTCTGAGATATCCTCAAAAAATTTTATTCGTAAATACACAAACGTTAACACAGAATACAAACAGTTAAATTTCTTTAAGATTAATTTTCAGAGATTTCGGAAAATCAAATTGCCTTTCCGCGAAATTCGGGAAAAACCTTAAAAATTTACTTTCACTTAGGTTAATTTTCATGGAGATTTCTGGCAACCAAATTGTCTTTCCGGAAGATTCCATAAAACCCCGAAGAAATTTTGAAAATGGAAATACTGCTTTCAACTTCCGGCAAAATTACGCAGCCAGAAACGAATCTTGGTTTTGGGGAAGACGATACATAAAAATTGAAACAAAATCGCTAAATCAACAAAATATTATGTTTGTCGTATAAACCTTTGAAATCAAACTGCTAAATAATCATAATTATGGCAGTTAGAAGTAGAATGAGTAAATATCTTAAAGTGAGTTTGATATTAAGATTCCTGCCTGTAAATGGCACTGGATATCTGTAAAAGCAATCATCCGCCTTGTCAAGGCCGATACTGAAGAATGAAAGGGTAAGAATCGTTATCAAGGTACATAGTACATATTCATTTGTATCAGTTGGATTTTTCTTTCTTTCTTTTTCTTTACGTTCTATGCAGGATATCCCAATTAATAAAAGTTTGTTTTTATTATCTGAAGTCTTGTTTCCATTAATTAATGACGATAGAATCTACCTTAGAGAAGCAAGCCTTATTCAGAAAGTATCATACTTTCCAGGCATCTCTAACTTTTAAAAAACGCAGAAAACATTTCTCTAAAAATTTAATTCCAAAAATTCGAAGTTCATCTCTACCTCTCTCTCTCATACACACATATATACAAAGATCCATATTTTCAAGTTGCATCGTTTATATTAGTACACTACCCATTGTCATACCAGAATTTTTTTTATTTTTTTTTTTTTGGGGGGGGGGGTTCTTCTAGGAATTTGTTTTGTCCTTATACAATAAAAAGTAAGCATTTTATTATAATCGTTTCTTTTGATTTTCCAAACTTAGGGACGAAGTGCCAATTACTACCCTGACTATGCCCCTGATATTGGAATGTTTCTTATATTTATACACAGGTTTCTACAAAATTATATTTTTTGTGTGTATGACCTTTTGGCTTTCAGTTCAAGCTAGAAAAAAATTTAAACTGTTAAATTTTTTTTTAAATAAGTGGTTTAAGTTTTAAAACGGTTTTAATAATTTCTTATGATTATAAATATATTGCTCTATACTACATAGATTACAGCAAGATCTTTTATATCGATCAGTTATTTTGTCTATGAAGCTTGGCCGGTTCGAACAGTATTCTGATATTTTACTTAATATATATATATATATATATATATATATATATATATATATATATATATATATATATATATATATATATATATATATATATATATTATATATATAGTATATATATTATATATATATATAGTATATATATATATATATAATATATAGTATATATATATATATATATAATATATATTATATATATATATATATATATATATATATATATATATATATATATATAGATATATATATATATATATATATATATATATCTATATATATATATTATATATATATATATATATATATATATATATATATATATATATATATATATATACATATCATATTTTGTTTTCAGCAAAGCAAAAATGATGCTATAGCTTTTGGCTGTTTTGAAGGGAGGAAGGGCAGCACCCCCATTTTATGTGGTAATTAATGTTGACTTGGGTTTGACTTCTTACATTAGTTAATTTCTTAGTTTATAAGCTAAAACATCGCTCTTTTTGTTGAGAAGATTTTAGTTTAATTTAGTTTTCATTTTTTAATAGGTATAGATTTTATTCTATGAAATGGAGACAGATTACTCGCGGAGTGGTAGGAGTAGTTGTGTGGCAGTAGTAGCTGTAGTAGTACGAATAGTGATCACATCAGCAGTCCTGTTGAAGAAATTGTGGTAGCAGAGGCAGTAATCGTGGAGACAGTGGCAGTAGTCGCGTTAAAAGTGGTAGTGGTAGTAACAATAGAGTCGGATGCTTTGAAGAGAACATTTAGAATAAAGTGAAGTCTTTAAAGCCACGCTGTTCTTCATCGATGCATTAGCAGATGGGTTCAAGTTACTTAGGTTAATCAGGAAGTAAAATTCGCAACTCTTTGGCAATAGCTTGGATATTGACAAAAGCGAAAAAGTAAACTAAAGAATTTCATTACTAATTAGAGTAACAGTTAAAAATAAGGGATATTTTGCAAACTTAAAGAGCATCGTAATCATCCAGAGGTTCCCAGACATAGCTTCTTTTGATGAAAATAAGGCTCTTTTATAAATACTCCGGTTCTGTCTCCTTTTTTTCACTGCTACAGCAGCAAAACATGCAAATATATGAGAAGACAACCAAACGCTATACTAAGCTGTAATTTTGAATCAGCTTTAATCGAAGCTACATCCTGTAATTTTGAATCAATTTTAATCGAAGCTCAATAAGTAAAAAATTATTTTAAACAATAAAATTTAAGTAAAATAGACAGGACAGTACATGATTTTGATTTGGAGGGAGAAGGGCTTAGTCCCAAAATCTTAGATTAGCTCCCTTTCTCAAGACGAAACTTGTCCACAACCTTTTAAATCAATACATTCCCTTTTAAAGCTAAATTAAAGCATATCGAGGACGTTCATTACTTCTGGAAAGATCTCAAAGGCCCCTCTTTGAATGTCTAATTTGGAAACCTATAAAGTTATATTTTTGTAATAAGTAAAAATTTCTAAAAGCTGTTTTGGCGAGGTTCCCGAAACTAAAACGGCTTACACACTAACTTCACTAAATAAAAGATAGTCGAGCGATACAGGGCGATGCCACACGGTCTAGCAACATAAAGTTTTTAAAATTTTCAAATTTTTCACTAGGAGGAAGAGGCGAGGAGTTCAAAAGAGAAATCCGTTTGAACTCCTCCCCTTTAGGGAGAGGGGCTGGAAATGTCAAGTAATTTATAACCGCTGTTAGTATTTTTTTTGTGAATTCTGAAACTTGAGTGCCCCCCCCCGGTCAAATGAAAATGACGCCCTTGTCCAATATCTATCGTATTACCTCAAACATGCATTACATATTAAACGTTTCGAAAGAAAAGACAAAGATGGACTATGAAATTTTGCAAATGTTTCTATTTTTTAGGTTATTTGAGGATCTGCCCTGACTGCTGCCGTAACCCTTTTTAGCCGGAGAGGTTGAAACTAAGAGTTTAAAAAGAAAAGAAGGAAAGAACACGTCTGATCCGGTTCATATTAAAATTAAGTCAATCATACAAATTTCAAATCATTGTATTTCTTACCCTTTCATTTTTAATACAAAAACACAACTCTCAGATAAGAAAAAAAAAAAACAGACCCTCACCTAAAACACTAAAGATCATTTGGATTTGGCATACAAGAATTAAAATGATAAAAACAACATAAGGTGAACTCTTTAGAAGAAATAAAAAGAAAAATATCACAGCGTTAAAGAAACAAGCAATTCATACACTTCAAAATTTAAATTGCACACCAATTGAGAAATCAATACAATGATATTTAAAGGACCGCTCAATTCAAGACGACAATAACAAAGATAATAAAATATAGAATTCTAATCATGAACACAAAGTAGTAATTTTTAAGAGTATCCTATGTTATTCGTCATTCATGAAAAATGAGTTCAGTCAAAGAATTTATCGCACGATTCCTATTAAGCAAAATTGAATTTTTTAGTAGCAGACAAAGAGACATTTCACAAATTATACAGAAAATACTTAAAAATAGATTAATATGCAGAGCCAAGGCTACTTTTTAAAATGTGCACATTATAACATTTTGGGAATAGTGGTTCTTTATCTTTGGCCCTATGCCCAAACAGCTTTTAAGACAATCCAACTAATATTTGTTAATGCTTTTATAATTTACTTTAAAATATTTTAAGCAGCGCTAGACATCACTGGGATTTTTTCACCTTTTCCTCTTTTATCAACTTCCCATACTTTTCTGTGAACACACAATGAAGCCTCTTTAGTTCTCTGTTTTTCCTAATTTTTCCTTGCATATTGTAAAACTCGGTACGTCTTTTTTGGTTGAAAAAAAAAAAAAAAAAAAAAAAAAAAAAAAAAAAAAAAAAAAAAAAAAAAAAAAAAAAAAAAAAAAAAAAAAAACAGTTCACATTTGAAATTGCTTTAAAAGCAAAGATCAACTGTTTCCAGCAAAAAACTTTCAAAAAGGCGATT
Organism: Artemia sinica; assembly: GCA_027921565.1. Taxonomy (NCBI): domain Eukaryota; kingdom Metazoa; phylum Arthropoda; class Branchiopoda; order Anostraca; family Artemiidae; genus Artemia; species Artemia sinica. The sequence goes on from CM051268.1 coordinate 38,935,113, forward strand.
TTTAATTCAATGGTTTTGACAAAATAAAAATAAAAAATATGCTTTCAGTGGTGATTTATCATTTTTAGTAATATTTTCATTAGCCAAGTCATTTTAGGACAATAATAGGCTATTATTGATAGATAGTTGAAAGGGAAATACCGTATAGAATTGTGTATTATTATTGTCATTATATTTCCCTGAGACAGTACAAAAGTTTATCAATAGCTCTAATTTATTTTTGTTAATAATTACGTTTGGGAATTTCTTTTTTACACATATCGGTCGATTTAATTTATTCATGTGCAAAATAAGAATTCCAGAAATTCTAGAATCGGCATTCTATACTATTTACATACTTTGAGAAACACTTTTAGGAAAACAAAGTCTTAAATTAAAGAAAAACATGCTAGTTATTTTGAATAACTAATTAACAAGGATTTAAATCAAAAGATGAACAACCAAACACTTGAGGAAATACATCTAAGCCTTTATTAGCTTTGTTATTGCCCATTAAGCGGTCCTTAAAACTCACTTGCGGACAACAGATGTTATCTGGGTGGTTCGCTAATACGTTCATTATGGACTTTAGTTAATTCTTCAGCTACTTCGACCATATTCTCTTCCCGCAGAGCTTTGTATAGATGGCCAACTGTACATTGACGGGGCATAATACCTTTCCATGTCATGAGCATTTGAAAAACACATTCTCGGGTACCAGCTTGTCTGTGCAAAAAGGAACACAATATTATTTGACTTAACACAAAGAAAAACAAATCCTCACATTGTTGATAATATAAACGTTTTTTGCGACTATCCTATCCACGCACAGGCCATAAGGGTACGGGGGGGGGGCATTCCTGGATATTTTGATCTCTTAAGAGCTAATACAGTTTTAAATGATGGCTAGTTCATTTGAATTATAATTTCGTCACTTTCAAGACAATAGCCAAAATTCAACGGTATATAAAGACGTTGATTAACAGCTGATAGAGAACAAGAGTTGCGGTTTTCCGAAATACTAAGGAGAGACATAAAAGAAGGAAGAAGGAAGGGTAGCCAACAAAATTAGGACGTACCCCTCACAGCTCCTATGGTAACCCGATTATGGGTATGGTAGATATAAAATGACAGCATGTATCTCCGATGCTCAAGCCCTTTCATCCAAACAGCATCTAGATATTCATTAAAAGAGGATGTGGAACATATACGGGGAAATTTATAAGATCATACTTAAAATGAAACTTCCTTCCTAAATTAGTTTTTTGTTTCCTAGAAGTGTGCTCTTATGGTCTTCATACAGTGGGGGGGGGACCTGAGGAGACGGTATTTTTACCACATTTTTGTAATTAAACATACGTATTTGGGTATACCTTAAAATAGTGACCAATACAACAGAGCGAATCGTCAGAGACGTTCGAAAATATGTTTAAACAATCAACTTGTAATAGAAAAACATCTACAGATACTTTGCATTGCTGTTTTTTTTTTGGTTTTTGTTTGTTTGTTTTTTTTTGAAGAAAAAAATTATTCGAACATCAAATAGTCGTAATCTACTATAAATATCTTAAGAATAACCAATACAAAAGGACATGTACAAAGCGTCAGGTTTCTTGGAGACTTCCAAGAACTCCTTCTTTAATAATCGTTTTATCATAGAATAAAATCAAGTACTATTTTACAGTTTAGTCACCAAAAACTATTATCGCAAACAACTCTAGATACCTTACTCTCACTATCCCATGTTAATTCGAGAATAGCAGATGCGCCCTTTCGTTTTGGGGCCTACAATATATGGCACACCAAATATATTCTAAGTATTCCAGACTGCCCTAAAAAATTTTCACAGCATGTCGCTAAAAACAAAGAAAGCTCAAATTGGACAGTAAGAACTTTAAGTAATAGCATTCTACTGCAGTTTGAAAACAATGTTAATAACTAACTTCACTCAGGTATGTTTTCCATAGCATGTGAGAGTTGTTGGGCTGTCAAATCAATCAACTTCATAAACAGCACAGAAAACAAAATGGAAGATAAGCCCTGGTTTTAATCGATACGAACTAAAAGTTTGGCTCAAATTGGTTTGAAAAAAATTCTTAGTGGCTCAATAGCCAAATTTAATTCTTTTTTTATTGACATATATTTTTGGAAAAGTTAGGGTTGCACAAAGTTAGGTTCAATCAATCACTTTTACTTGGGATTAATAATTAATTGTATGCAACATCTATTTTTGCCATTGGAAAAACTAGGGTTCAAACAACATCATGTTTAGACACTAAAAGAAATACTGGTAAAAGACGGAACAGAAAAGGAAGAGACTCACTTGTGAGATTCTTGAAGGTTGACTAGTTCAGCTTCTTCAATGCCCAAAGTTCGCCCAAGGGCTTTCCAGTCTGCTTTACGCATAAAATTCGAGATCCTCCAAATATCTTGCTGATCCAGGGGTCGTGACTCTTGCCTATTAAGAAAAAAAAACATTTGAAAAAAATATGTAGGTTACTTTGGAACTTGATATAACGGAATGTAAATACCACAGACAGAGTATACAGTTAAACATAATTTCTTTTTAACCTTTGAATCCTACACATTTTTATCAAAGTGTTACTGTTTGCTCACATGTAACTGCTTTGACTACGTTATTCTGCATGGTGATCGCGTCGCACTCACATTTGCTCACATAAAATATTTACTTCATTAAGTTTGAATACAAAACTTTCTTTTCTCGAATTGAAGTTTTTGGAACTACACCATCACTATTTTGAATCACATTATATACTACTGTTTATATATCATAAGTAACTCACAGTATTGCAAATCCTTCGATGGCACCTCCATCGATTATAAAACCTTGTTTTTTTCGCTATCTTTGTACAATATATTAAGAAAAGTTCCATGAACTGTTTAAAACGGATGAGACAATTTAGCTAATAAAAATGAGCTAAAAAAAGTCAAAATTATATTTTATCCCATAAGTTTCTTCAAAGAAACACAGGCAAAAAAAAAGAGAACATTAATTTTGGTCCGCAGTCTAAAGTGTTACGGCTATCCATAAATAAGGAATTGCACAGTTTCCAAATTCCAAGAAATTTGATATACTATAAGAGGGTCTCTTCAAGTAGGGTCTCAGTGATACAACAAACCACAAAACTTTCTTAATCACAAAAAGGCACAGACACAAGTTTCATAAGATAAAGAGTTACACAGAAAAACGGGATCTTTGGATACCAGTACTAGCGGTTATGTACAGTTGGAAACTAAAAAACAGGGTCCACGAGCAGTAATCACTCTGGCCACATTATTAATCATGGAACTGGATAATGTGGCATCGCACACTGCTATGTAATCAATGACAGCTATTGTTTGATAATAATCATCTTAAGATTCGATGACATTTCGTTGCCCTCAAGATCGCCGAGAGTGTCTGTTTATGCTTTTTCCCTTGGAATTTTCATGAATAGCTATGCAAAAATTGTGCTGGGTTTAATTTTTTTTTTCTAACAAGTTCCCATTTTTATGCCACCCTTTGATTTTCCACATCTTAAGACATTATTATCTCTTTTTTTTCGAAATTTCCCATTTGTCTTGCATTCTCAACGATTTGCATCATGTTTCCAACATACAGGGAAAAAATTAGTTTTGAATCATTTAAATATGATCTAAGTCTGAAAAAGACAAAAAAAGGCTGGCGGAAAGTCATGGTTGGCCCCTTAGGCTCAAAGAAGTAAAGAAGGAACCTGTCAAGCGAGGAAGAATCGCCATTTAACCTGATTCACCATTTTGAATATTTTTTAAGACTGACAAAGAAAATAAAACTTGTAGAAACAGATTTGGTTTTCCAAAGAAGTTTCGGAGGCAAAGCGCACATTGACTGTACGAAGGTATAGAAGACAAGCTTTATAAGCCAGTATTGAACAAAAATCCAGAAAAAAAAAGATACTCGACCATGTAATCGAGGTAGGAAATTCATATGATCTTTTAAACATTTTTTCATATTGTCCGCATTTAACTCAGTTCTAATTTTTTTGTTTCTTTATTTTAATAAATCATTTAAGTTTGCTTTTATTTTGAAAACAATTGCATCTTACAATGTCATTCTAATTGGTATAATTTTTATGCTCCACCATTTTCTTCTGCATTCATCTGATGGGTTTTCAATAAATAATAATAGAAAGACTTGCATCATTTTCACAACTGATCCTTGACTCGATGACTTCCTATCCTGAGCATCATCAGGGCCACCTGGTCCACTAGCATCCCCATCTGCTCTAGTTGCCATCATGGCCGTCATCTTCACTCTTTTCGTCAGATGATCCATCTCTTCGTCAGAACTTGATGTGATTGTTTCAGATGCATCGGAAAAATTCCTCCGGGGTCGTTTCTTAATACCAATACTTCCCTCTTTGCTTAAGTCGTTACGCCGACGTTTCGGTGGTGGTGGGTCCATAGGTCTTGATGCTAAAAGTAATTAATTTTGCAAATAATGAATGTCTAATCATTTTTTAATTCTAAGATAGAAGAATAAAATGTTGTTTTTATATAATGTTTGCAAAAACTCGTGTATAAATGTTCCACTGAATATTTTAAAAATATTCTTCCGAATTATCTTATTGAAATATTATTCATCGCAGCATGAGGAAGAGTGACCATAAGATTTTAGATATCAACAAAAGAACAAAGCAGATTCGAAACCAACAGAAACGGATACAACAACAAAGTGAAAGAGAGAGTATAAAAGGAGATAGATCAGTAGAGTAGAATACTATTTGGTACAGCAAAATTGAGAAATTATATTCGGCCAACAACTCTAAACAGAGGCCAGAGGTACAGCATCGATATCGTCGTCTAGAACCTTAAGCTGGTACCCTGGGGTTCAACCTCCGGGGTTTTAAAAGTAAACACCAAGATTTCTGATGGCAGGAACACTTCGATACATTAATTAATTGACTAGTCTGTTGGAAGTCGATCAGAAGCCGATGCTCCTCCCGACAGTACAGCTACCAATAATAGGGTTATACTGGACAGTTTTCAGCCCCACTCCCTTCCCTCAAATAAAAGGCTTCTTTTGTTGCAATACTTTTCATACAGAATCTAAAAAAAAAACAGAATTTTTCATCACGAATAGTTTTTTTACTATTAGTTTTTTTTTTGTTTTTCTTTGCAAAATTTTTGTGGTTTAAGTTTTCGTTTTTACATCAATTATGGAAAGATCTTAAGCCGAACTGGCCTGTCATGACAAAAAATTAACAGCGAGAGAAAAAACTCAATGAAAAAACGACAAATAAGACTGCAGCCAGTAAAGAGAGAAAAAAACTCAATGAAAAAACGACAAACGAGACTGGCCGCAGTCTCGTTTGTCGTTTTTTTCCCCTCTTTGTTAATTTTATATCAATTATTAGCTAGGCGTTTGCCAAATCCCACCTTTTAGGCTGGATTTTGAAATGTTATCTGATTACATTTCTCATACATAACAGCAGATTTTCCACAAGGAGTCAAATGGAAATACCTATCGGTAGAGACAATTCCAAAACACCCTTCTTTTACCAATTTCAAGAAAAGATAAAATAGTTTAAAAAAAAAAATAAAAAAAGATATAGGCGATTTGCCAGGATTAGAAACATTTCTTCAGGTGACGGCATCATAAAACCTGATAAAAAAACTCTCTAAAATTCAGTAAAACAGTGCACCAATAAGAGCAATATTTGAATTTAGCATTCACAAAATTTCCGAAAGGTTAACTTTTCCAGATAACAAATAACTAAAATTCTCAGTTACAGCATCAATGTTTCGCAAGAAAAAATCACAAAACCAGTATGCAGAAAACGGGCGTGATGCAAAAAGCACGACTGTATTTTCGAATTTAGCATAAAAATCTACTAGACTTGCGCAGTTTCATATAGCGGACAAAAAAAAAAGATAAAAAATTATCGTTGCAAGGTGTAGTTTTTAGTCATATATATAACCTATTTTTAGATAGATAGTCATTTTAATCAGAATAGTAAATGGCTTCAAAAATCTTTCCAAATATAATAATCAATTCATTCGAAAATGCACCCCCCCCCTGATGGTTTTATATATAGCCAAAGGAATATCTAATAACTAAAGGAAAACACCAAGACAATGAAATTCTTACTTTATAATATTTAGGATGCTTTTACTTATTTAGATTTTCATGTTTCCTTCCATCATTATGCACTTTTTTAAAAAAATATTTCAAATAGTATTTTGATAAATTATGCGCTCAATCACAGAAAACGTGTGACAGCATTGATGCAACACAGAAACACATTATTGGGGTTATATAAGGTACCATCAGGAGGGGAGGGGTGCATTTGCAAGTGTTAGTATATTTGGAAAAAAATAAAAAATGAATTGACTAGTACGTTTATCATGTCACTATGTCGGTAGTAGAATCTCGTATATATTGATCATAAAAGTAGAAATTTGTGCTGAAAGCAAAATTCTCAAAACAACTTCACTACTTAAGATTATTTTCAATACTGGAATGACTTTATTTTTCTAGTTATATCTTCGCTATGGATCGTTGTTCACATCGGTCGTGAGACAGATTCAGCAATCTTGTCTGCAACACCAATCAAACACCCCTACAGCGAAAATTCTCACCGTTGGATTCTTCGTCTTCATCTCTTTCTCTTCGTTTCCAAGGAGTAAGCAATCCCCAGCCCGGAAAATAGGACCGATTCACAGGAGAAAACCCTCCTGAGGCATTACTTCCACTGGCACTGGGACTAGGAGATTCTCTCATTCCTGACCTCGATGAACTAGCAGGACTGTCTTCAGGTCGTAAACCTAACTCGATATCTCGTCCTGTTTCGTGTAAAGCTTGCATGAACTCCTCAGGAGTTCCATTCCTCTGTTCATACAGATTGATCATGGCCATCATTGGATCTTGCGAAAACTAGAAAATAAGTATGTTATTTAAGGAAACCCTAAGAAATGTAAAATAAAATTTTGTTCTACAAGGTTATATATATATATATATATATATATATATATATATAATATATATATATATATATATATATATATTATATATATATATATATATATATATATATATATATATATATATATATATATATATATATATATATATATATATATATATATATAATATATATATATATATATATATATTATATAATATATATATATATAATATATATATATATATATATATATATATATATATAATATATATATATATATATATATATATATAATATATATATATATATATAATATATATAATATATACATATATACATTTATAATATATACATATATAAAATTATACAAGATAAAATTAGAACGTGTTAAAGGGGACTGCAGCTCCCTCGGCCTCTCCATAACCATATTTGGTTGGCAGTTCATTCTACAGTTGTAGAGTTAGTAGCTCATAAAAAAAAGGCAAGACACTGAGCATAATAAAAAAAGTAGTTACTATGGGCGGACTCGAGTCTCTATCGTATTTTCATTTTTAATCTAATTTTCCAAGAAAAGATATACAAATTATGTTATAGTGTGCTTAACATAATTATCATTCGTATCTTGCAGACCTTCTTTAACGCTCGTCTTAAATAACTTAGTAATAATTTTGCCAGTTTTAGGTTTTAACCAATTGTGCAGAAATAAAGAGTAGAATTTAATTCGGGCAATTGTTTTATCCGAGTCAAACAGTTATGCATTAATTTGCAGATATAAATAGATATCTAAATTAAAACACTTATTGTGACCACATGCAGACCTACGTGCTCTAGCTTTATAATTGAACCACCTTACTTAAGAACTATTTAAAAAATTAAGTTGTATCATTAAAAAAAAAATTAAATAACTTCATTGTTCTAAAAGCCCTGAGGCCGTGGCAATACAAATGGAAAATTCAGTTCCAATTAACATCAACAAAACCAGCATAAACACTATACAAATATAACCACGATATAAATAAAAACATTACACCTATTACAAAATCAAATTCTATGCTCCATTCCTAGCCTGAGAAATCGTCCTAATCTTTCCACACTTGCAGAACACTCATCTCTCACTAGAATCGTTAGCCTTCTTTCATCAAACCTACAATCTCCATACGCTCAGTTCGCAACTCACCCAATTCTTCACACTCACCCATCATATGATCCACTATCTTATTCATATCTCCACACATTGTGCAAAAGTAAGGACCATCCTACCGTTGCCTCCTCCCTAGATATTTTCATTTATATTCTTCTTTCTTATTTAGCTAGTTTATTTAAGGTAGGTGGTGCCGATGTCTATAAGCGTACTTTCTAATCTGAATTTATCTCAAACTCTTCTGAGGGTGTTTCAAAAAAAAAAAAAAAAAAAAAAAAAAAAAAAAAAAAAAAAAAAAAAAAAAAAAAAAAAAAAAAAAAAAAAAAAAACGAGGGCCGATTATATTAAAAAAGGTTTTTATACAATCCACTTGTATTGTACATAAAGTAGTATTTCAGTCAAAATTGTGTAACTTATGCCAAGAAGGTACCAGGTCGTGTTATGAAATTCCAGCGGGGTGTGGACATGGACAATGTTTGGGCCTTCAGCAGAACAGAGGGGGAGGGGGGTTATTCTAAAGAGGGTGATGCATAAAACTTGAAAAAAGGGTGTTTAGTGACAATATTTTCCCTCTTATGAGAATTTACCACATTTACCCAGAAGATTCTGGACTAGTCTTAGGAGGGGGGGGGGATTGTGCAGGGTTTCACAAGTAATCTAGGTTTGTTAAAGGATTAAAAACTATACATGAACGTATCCAGCAGTTTATTGCTGAGGGGATACGCTTTTGGAAAAGCTGTGTAAAAAAAGAAGGCAAGCATGGTTGTTTTTAGGTCCAGGGTATCGTCGTTCGCTGTGATAAAACCCAATACCCCAAAATTTCTTTTGTTCAACATTAACAATTTACTGACCAAACTTGGGATAGGGATGAAAAAATGAAATTACTATCATTCTCCTGTGCCTTGGTATATTCTTACATTTTTTGCAATGGTGACTCGCGTTTTTCTGGTTCATTTATTGTTGTAATCCTTTTAAAATTTTACGACGTCAAATATATCTAATCGGACTTCAACATATGCCAATTTTAGAAACACTTACCTTCAGCTTAGATTTAATTTCTGAGCTTGTGAAACCTATCTTCTTAGCAAGGGTCACCCAGTTCTTTCCCTCAGCGACTCGGAGATGACCAGCCAGATCTCGAATAGCTGACACCGCCCAACGATCAGTATAACCGGAGTCAGAAGGTGTGTTCTCGGTCGACTCAAACGTAGACTAAAAAAAAAATTGATGTATCATGCAGCTGTACTAGAGTAACTAAAACAATTTTTTACAATTGTATTAGTCGCTGATCGTTAAATACCTTGGGTCCATTTCTACGAATTATCTTCAAGACATAGACAAAATTTATTTATGATTCGAAGCCATACATTATTACGAAGTGTGGTGGATTTTTGAGATTAGCGCCTATGTTATGTAATAGAAAAACAAGAACAATTTACAACTAAACACTGAGTCAAGCGTTAAGGTTTGCTACGTATTTTTTTTTTTTTTTTAGTGCTGTCCTTAATTGTAACTAGTTACAGTATCTTGCAATGCAAACGGTTTCTTTGTTTTCGTTGGGGCTGCACACACATTTTTCAACTTTTTCCTTCTTTATGTAGATAAATATATACCGTGTGTAGATTTTGTGCCTTAATGTTATCCTTAATTATAAGTAGTTACAGTACCTTACAATGCAATCGGTTTCTTTTTTTTTTGTGGGGCTGCACAAACATTTTTCTACATTCTTCCTTTTTAACGTAGATAAATATGTACCATGTGTAGATTTTGTGCCTTTTCTCATTTTAATCTCCAATTTTTAAAAATAGAGTACAAACAATTATTATTCCAGAAAGTAAAATATAATAAACTTGTAATGGATTTTACTGATTTGTTCTAGATTTTCCTACAGTTATCTCTCAAATTATTCTTTTTTACTGCTTTGACGATTGGTAATTTTGTCGGTAACTAATCAGTTTGTTCGGATTTTTGCCCCGTGATCTGATTTTTCGAATAAATTTAAACATGGATCCATTAAACAATAAACAAACAAATAACACCTGAAACAGGAGAGCATTGGACGCATTACCTTTTGCAAGTTCATTGTAAATATTGCTTCAGTATCGCTTTGATCCCTTCTATATCCAACTCTTTCCACCAGTAACTTTCCAAAAGGGGGACCGTTGGGCATTACAACGCTATCTTTGAATCTGAAATAATAATTCTTCATTAATTACATATAGAGAGTAATATTAATTAAACTAAAAATTGTTATTACTCAAAGAAGATATTGGATTCACAAAAACTTATAAGTAAAAAAATGTAAGTTGAATGGATGATACTTCTTGCTCTTCAATTTAAGAAGAAGTGCTGATACTTTCTGATCAGCACTTCGTGTATCTTTAAAAGACTACAAAATACTAAGGTAAATAGTTTGAAATGGGGGGAAGGGTGATATACAATCGCACCATTAGCCCTGTGATAGCGCAGTCGGTTTGATCTCAGCCTGGTAATACGAGACCCAGAGTTCGAGTCCAGCTGTAGCAACACACTGTAGGGCTGACACAAGGACCTATGAAGTCAAGAAGCGTCGTTAATCTGATAATATCGCACCATTGCTATCAAGAGACAAAAGCTACTGGAATGACATCAACGTGAAAGTTCAGTTAAACTTCCATGTAAAAAAATGTGAGCCTTGTGTTTTTACACACCTCTCATAAGCACGGCAGGTGAAAATAGTGACGCGGGTGAAAAAAGATTCCTGATTTGGTAGGCTTCCTGACACGTACTAATTGTTAACCACAACTCCCCCAAACTAACAAATAAGCTACTCTGCCGAACTTTTGAAATGGGAGATGGCGTGCAATGGGGAGAGAGGGAGAGAGGGAGAGAGGGAGAGAGAGAGAGAGAGAGAGAGATGAGAGAGAGAGAGAGAGAGAGAGAGAGAGAGAGAGAGAGAGAGAGAGAGAGAGAGAGAGAGGAGAGAGAGAGAGAGAGAGAGCGAGAGAGAGAGAGAGAGAGAGAGAGAGAGAGAGAGAGAGAGAGAGAGATGGTAATTTTTTATCACTTGACAGCTTTTTTCAAAGTGTTTTAAAAATTTTGATTGCAATGGGCCGTGGTCTGTTCTTTACTATTGCTGCAACCATGATCATATAGTAGGTTTCGTTGAGGCGAATGTTTACGACTATCATAGATCTGTTTGTAGTTACAGTAAGACCCATTAAGGAGGGTTTGTTTTATGACTTTAATAAACATTTATTTTTTTGCTAAACAGCTTTGAGAGATTATAGACCAAAAAACCGAGCAAGGGTTTAACAACTAATAGGAGTTAAAAGAAGGTTAACAATAGAAAATAATTCTGAAACTACAAGCGTGCGAGGACCGAAAACCGAACTGTAGCGATATCACCTTTGTGAAGGACGCAGGCCCGAACCCGTTCGCGAGAACTAAAGGCCCGAGCGAATGGAAAGAGGCGACAAAATCCGGCAAGGCTGTCTTTTCCCTGACCAAAAGGATAACAGAACAGGAGACTAGTTGACAAGAAACTACAGAAGTACAGGGAAGCTCAAATTTACAAGGGACTACAGAAGCATCAATTTATTAAGGTATTTGTATAATAAATTTGAAAATTTTTGCACAAACTATCAAACAAACATGATTTTCAGGTTGATTTTTTAGGGAGGGGGGATTTTTTTAGGAAAGGTCTCTAATTAGTGATACCAACATTTTTTTTAGTACATACTAGAATTTTTCTTGAAGGTGAATGCTAAAAATATGTGACAAGAAACTGAAATTGTAAAAATAAATATCAAAAATTAACATTGTACAAACAAAATTAAATCAAATCCACCTATCTTTCATTGCAAAAAAACTCAGATAATGTAAACACAAGAAAAAACTATAGACAGACAAAAAAATGAAGCGAAGATGAAGCCAGTAAACGCTAAAAATCAAAAGATTTGTATTACCGTTCTCCCTAAGTAATGTATGGATAGTTGAAGCTGGTGATAAAAACCTTATACATTTTGAAGTACAAAATGTTCGGTGAGGTCGGACACGATTAGAGACACGATCTTTTCTTTGAATTATGCTTAGTTCAGACATAGAGGACTGTTTTCAATCTCAATTTAGGATAACTCTCGAGTAGCTACTCCCAACTCTTATGGAGTACCAACAAGAACCTGCTCAATCGCTTGTCGGTGGAGATGTTTTACAGTTATTGTGAAAATCATTGATAACATTAATAGCAAAGAATAAATTGCTGTGTGTAAAAACTGAAAAACAAAAAGCACAATGGAGATACTAGAAACAAACTGTGTACGCTTGAAGCAATATAAATTATTCATCACATGTACATCCCGCTCTTTCTCTATAATATTACCAGTTTTTCTAATTTTCTTTTATTTTTGTCCCTTTAGATATCCCTTTCAAAATAACGGAGATGTTTCAAATATATCAAGTAATTTTCATCATTCCAAAGGGTTTCTGCTCTTAGTTCCCAAATTAATTTTAGGCTTCTGGAACAGTCAAGTTATTCACAGTAATTCAGAATCAGAAACGCAACCTTGTAGTCAACCGTCTTTAAGTGAGGATTGATACAGAAAAGTAATCACTGGATGTCGTTGAAAAATCTTTCCTTTTCATTTAATTCCACTAATTACAATATTAAAAAGAAAAAAAAATACAGACCTGCAGGCATATTGCTTTTCAATATTTTGTCCTTTAAAATCGGCTTCTTGAACGAGAGAGCTTTCACCAACTTGTTTATCGGCTTCAAACAAATCCGAATGCAACTTAAACAATACCTTTCCAGAGTGAACTAGCAAAGGTGTTGCGCTGCTACAGACACGGGTATGTTTGTTTCTATTAGGTGCGGATTGACCACTCCGAAAGAATATTACCTGAAGACCAAATTGCTGACTACTGTCTGATGTAGTTACATAAGCTTCACACATCATTGGATATGCCATGCTAGGTTGCTCACCCTGAAACAATCATGATATACGTTGACAAGCAGTAGTATACCACAACAGTAAAAAAAAGTGTCGTTTCCACAGAGTCAACAATGACATATCGACCATTAGATTTAAGGGCTGGCCAGACATATCGTTTTTCAAACTAAAAACATCCTTATTAATGCAACACGGGCGTATTTTACACTAGCTTTGGACTAGGGTTTTTTTTCTAGGTTAACTCTTATTTTGAGCGTTTTTTAGGCTGATTTTACGACTGAGAGATGTTCTCAGTATGTTGAATATTTTCAATATAAGATTTATGGTTCACTTAATATGATACTTGATGGCTTAGCCAAGCAAATTGTCTCCGTCGTATGTACGTATGCACTGAATTAACGATGCGCCTGGACTACTAAGATCCATGCATCAGCCCCACAGTGTGTTGCTACAGCCGAGTTCGAATTCTGGAACCGTGTTGCACAGCTGAGATTAAACCCACTGTGCCACATCGGGACAATTTTCTTCTGTCAGTGTCCACATCTTAAAAATACAAAATATTTTGCCAAGAATACACTACCTTTTCTGTGAAAAAGTCAGCTTATTATTTGCTCATGTACACTCTTAAAACGCTGGAAGAAAGCGCTACTTCTGTCTAGCTCTTTATTTAGGGAAAGATGTTACACCTACATACAGTGAGCATCGTCCTGAGTGATAAGGCCACCTTAAGGTGGCATATGGCACCAAAAGTGGGAATTTTTGTGTGATGCATTAAAGATCTATAGCCAATCTGGCCTACCATGACAAGACAGAGAGAAATATATCTAGAAAAAACAAAACAACGAGTCGATGGCCAGGAGATACAAAACAACTCCATTCCTTTTCTGTGGACCTCGCTAATTTTATATTTACAACGCTGCGTTTATCACTGAGCAAAATCTGTGCATATACTGGTTTTACCTTTTTATTTTTATTCTTTTAGATTTTATCCTTTTTCTTTTTTAAAAAGAAAAGGGATATTTCCTCTTTTTTTAAATTGTTATGTTTTAGATTATTTTGTTTTTAACATTAAAGACGCATAGTTTTATGGAGGTGAAATAATCGTTGTGATTGTTGTCTTTTCTTTCGACCCGCCACGACCGTTGTTTGATTTTTCCTTGAGATTTTTCTCTCTTTGTTTCGTTTGACCTCGTATCTATGGTAAGTGGGCATATTTTGACACATCCTTCTAGCAAAAGAAATAAGGTGGCGAGATTAATATTTTAAGTTTTGTTTATTGAAGTTCTTACAGATGCAAAATTGCTTCTGCAGCGACCACAACTACCCTGTTAATTTACATATAAAATCTGTGAATTTGAAGTAAAAATGGATATGAAGTTCAAAATTGTGATGGTTTTGACACTAGCTCAATCTTGAAATCTCAATGGTCAAAAATCCTTAGTCAGATGCAAACTATGATTTCACTAAAAAAATACTAACGGTATACCCCTTGGACTCTTTCTGAGACGAAATTGCATATTTTTTGTGTGAAATTTTAAGAGGGGAAAATTTATATTTAATGTTGACTTCTTTAGTTCCATCACCTAGATTAGATAAGGAGTTGTTTTTATCAGCTCTTTTTGTAAGGTTTATTGTGCACATGTAAAAAACCTAAAAAAGAACAAAATTTACTTTAAAAAAAAGTTTTTCTGATGGAAGCAAAGAGTAAAATTGAAACTCAAAACGAACAAAACTTACTGCTTCACAAGCTCAAATAAAATGACTCGTGATATCTCCCTATATTCGTATAATTCTGGAAAACTTATGTTTTACTGAAAACTGAGCTTGCTTAATTTTTTTTAGAGAATTTAAACTATAATCAAGAAGTTATCGACATCATAACCGGTCAGACTATTGAGTCCTCGCAATTGGTCCCCTATTTTCTGCATGCTACCTAAGGACCTTTCTGCTCCTAAGAAAATATCCTGTTGTTCCGTCGCTTTTTTCGCAAAGGAAAGAAATCAAAAAAGACGCTTCACGTGAAGATACTATTTTAACATAGCTGCGAATCTTTTTTAAGGGAAACATAAGCTGAAATATTCGACGTCAATTCATGCCTGAGCAAACAGAACATCCTTTCGAGAAACTCAACGAACGTTGATTTGCTTCATCATCAATTACTCTAAGAACAACCATGACCGTCTGTACAATAGTTATCGATGAGTAAAAAAGACATTACCATATTCAAATGGAAAGCAAAATAATTCTTACAAAAATTTGAGCCTAAATTAGAAAAAAAAAACCGACAAAACAGGAGACAGAAATACGAACTTCAACGAAAAATGAGAAACTTCAAACTTGAAGATGTTTTCCAAAAATGGACATTTTTTGGGCCAGTTCTAAACAAGGGTACTTTTTCAGCGTTCTTCTAGGCTAAAATGAAAAATTAGGTCTAGATCCTAGGTTCCTGAACCCTACTCCTCTTCCTAAAGTAAAAATCCTATATCAAGAAGAAATTTACTACTGGAACATGTGATCACTCAAATATTCGCTGAGACAAGATTATACAGCTAAAGAACTTCATCGTTAAGACTTTGACATATATGCATTTCCAAGACGAGATTGAATGGACCAATATTTGGATCCTTTAATCCCCGTTGGATAGTTTCTGTTTTAGCAGGATTAGGTTCTCTGTTGTAACCCAAAGCCGCCACCGGGCTCCTCAAATATGAAGCTGTACATAGCAGAATTACACGTATGAGATTTAAAAGCTGCATAACAACATGGCCGTCCTTGCAAGACCAATTACAACTGAAAGACCAACTTTATACCAAAATTCAGATTGTCATCGACAGGATCCCCCCCCTCCCTAGAAGACATACTCAAGATTGGGTGCGATTTCAATGCAAAGTTAGGTGGTAGATTAATTGACTCTGAGCACGCGATCAGCAATACCGGCCGCGACTAAAAGTGTATCAACGGAGACAGACTGCTCTTCGTTTCAATGCAGAACAATTTTGCTGTAGCTAATACCTGATTTAGACACAATCTCTGCCACATATACACCTGGGAATCCCATGAGTGAAGAGTGAAAGCGCAAACTGATTACCTGTTCATATCCCGAAAGTGGAAGGCCATGGCTTTAAACTTCAGGGTGAAAAGAGTGTTAACACGGGCTCGAAAAATGGGCCTGGCCATTTCTTACTAAAAACGAGGCAACGATATAGACTCAGCACGAAGAACTCTACCATAACAAGTCAACAAACAGATGTATCTAAACTGAAAGTAGATAAATGTTCGAGAATCCTTGAACTTTTTAATCACATCGCCAGGCTTCAAAATAACGCCCAAAGTACCAGTCAGGTTTCCAACAGTTTCAAAGACTATGCGAAGGGAGCCACCATGAACATCTTCGGAGTTGTAGAATGAAAAAACCAAGAAATGGACTTTTGAAAAGGCATGCTATAAAGGAATCAAGACCTTAGTCAGAGTCAATAATGAACTTTCTAATCTGATCCTGATTGAGGAGAATCTGAGTCAAGGCTGCGTCCTCTCGCTGATTTTATTAAACTGTCTGACGGCCATATTGGGTTCTCACAGTCCTTGACAAGTAAAAAGGTGTATCAATGAGACTGTATTTTGTATCATGGATCTCGACTATACAGATGATGTGGACATACTTGCTGACTCTGTTACTGACGCAAAAGCTATAATCAATGAAGTAGCAAACAGAGCATTCTCTATTGGCCTCCAAATGTATTTATCGAGGACGAAAAGGATGCGGACAGCTGGGATGGACGACGCCTCTATATGCGGCCCTGAATAGTAGCCCATCGAGAACGTTCAGTTATTTAAATATTTTTGTTCAATGTAAACGCAGTTAGGGAGTCCTCAGTGGATATTCGGAATCGCATATCCTTGCATGAAACGTCTTTTTACAATTCAAAAAATTCCTTCGGAAGCACAGCGAGATCTTTCCAGGCACTAAGCTCCCTCTACGTCAAACATGGTTACTGAAAGCAGTGGAAGCGTTAAATCCTAATATATTCCATCAAAAGTGCCGGCAACATATACAAGACACTCACCTTTCAGACAGTCTCAAATTACAAAGTCAGGAGAGGATGTGGCCCCCTTATTTCTGAGGTTGACAAGATTAAGCGTCTGACGTACTTTAGCACAACAATTAGACGATCGGAAAACATTTAGCCAAAAATCCCTTAAATGTCTACCACTAACCGGATGGAAGAATAAAACCAGACGAACAGAAGAAGACGTGGCTCGCGACAGCCCGACTTTGAGCCTGTCGGGCAGTTTCAAAAACTTGCCACCGAATCATCACTGGCTTGAAATTAAGGAGCTAGCCACCCTCAAGAAAATCTCTGGAAAAAAGTATGGCAAGGTCTACTGAGAACCATGGTGAGCCTGAATACGGCTTGAACGTCAAACAGGTACAAGCAAGTACGTAGAAATCGAGACCAGGACTTTAATTAGGTTAATTATTAGTCTATGGTACTTCGAAATAGGCTTAAAGCTTAGCCCTATGATAATGACAAAACTATCATTGAATTTGCACAATGCAGTTTACAGTTCACGTTAAAATGGTATGTCCCAGATAAAAAAATTACGACGCGTTCCTTAAATGCAATCTCAATTCGCTGATTCTACTTAAAGCCAACTTTTTCTTCTATTTCCCGACACCCAGTCTTATTAACTTTTTTTATTATACTATGTATACGAGCTAATGCTTCATTATTTTGCCCCAAAACATAAAATCTAATCCAATCTTTTCTTTAAATACAGGATATCTAAACAAAGATAACGTTACTTTTGATCAAAAACATAATGCCTGTTATTTGTTTCTGATAGATTTAGCGGTATTACGATTTGGTTATGTCTATCACCGAGTGTTTGCCACTTAAACGCTTTATTAATAATTTCGAGACTACGTTTTTGTGTTGCTTCATCATAGGCAGCACGCTAGCGCTGCCTATGTAAAGAACGATGTGGGCACAATGTGTTTTTGGTTTTTTTCGCCATACCCCGGCACTTCGTATCAAAGAAGTTGTCGTAGAAACTTCGAAAAGGGCTCATTCGATTGGAAATTGGAGTGGCTAGTGCCCTTCTTTAATAGGCGAAAGTGATTGGAGGGCAACTAGCCCCCCCCCCCACGCCCGCTATTCCCCCAAACACATCCAATCAAAATTTTGAGATAGCCATTTTGTTCAGCGTAGTTGATTTCCACATAGAAAATATCATTTTAAGGAGGACACTCCCCCACAACCCTCGGGGCAAGGGTTTTAAGTTACGCCCTGAGGGCTAATAAGATCAATGTTGACACAATGCACAATTAATTATTTTTTTTCTTTAAAGCAGGGTACTTCATATAGAAGGGGTCGTTGTAGAGACTTCAAAAGGGGCTCATTCGATTAGAACTCGAGCGTTCTAGTGGCCTTTTTAATAGTCGAAAGTGATTGGAGGGCAACTAGCCCCCCCCCCCACGCTCATCATTCCCCCAAACACATCCAATCAAATAGTGATATACCCATTTTGTTCAGCGTAGTTGATTTCCAGATAGAAAATATATTTTTGAGGAGGACACTCCCCCACAACCCTCAGGTCAAGAGTTTTAAGTTGTGCCCTGGGGGCATATTAGGCTTTTATTGAAGTCTTTGTCGTAGAAACTTCAAAACAGGCTTTTTCGATTCGAATTCAAAGGGCTAGTGCCCTTTTAAATAGTCAAAAGTGATTGGAGGGCAACTAGCCCCCCCCCACGCCCATCATTCCCCCAAACATATCCAATAAAAATTTTGAGATAGCCATTTTGTTCAGCGTAGTTGGTTTCAAGATAGAAAAAGTGTTTTTGAGGAAGTCACTCCCCCATAACCCTCAGGGCAAGGGTTTTAGGTTATGCCCTGGGGGCATACAAGGTTTTTATAGAAGGCGTTGTCGTAGAAACTTCAAAAAAGGCTCATTCAATTGGAAATTCAAAGGGCTAGTGCTCTTTTTAATAGTCGAAAGTGATTGGAGGATTGGAGAACGATGTGGGCACAATATTTTTTTTTGTTTTTTTTTTCTCCATACCTGGGCACTTCGTATCGAAGGAGTTGTCGCAGAAACTTCGAAAAGGGCTCATTCGATTGGAAATTGGAGTGTCTAGAGCCCTTTTTAATAGTCAAAAGTAATTGGAGGGCAACTAGCCCCCCCCACGCCTATCATTCCCCCAAACACACCTAATCAAAATTTTGAGATAGACATTTTGTTCAGCGTAGTTGATATCCAGATAGAAAATATGTTTTCTGTGGATGACACTCCCCCAAAACCCTCAGGGCAAGGGTTTTAAATTATGCCCTGAGGGCATATAAGGTTTTTATAGAATGCATTGTCGTAGAAACTTCAAAACAGGCTCATTCGATTGGAAATTCAAAGGGATAGTACCCTTTTTAAGTCAAAAGTGACTGGAGGGCAACTAGCCCCCCCCCACGCCCATCATTCCCCCAAACACATCCAATCGAAATTTTGAGATGGCCATTTCGTTCAGCGTAGTTGATTTCCGGATAGAAAATGTGTTTTTGGGGAGGACACTCCCCCACAACCCTCAGGGCAAGGGTTTTAAGTTATGCCCTGGGGGCATATAAGGTTTTTATAGAAGGCGTTGTCGTAGAAACTTCAAAACAGGCTCATTCGATTGGAAATTCAAAGGGCTAGTGGCCTTTTTAATAGTCGAAAGTGATTGGAGGGCAACTAGCTCCCCCCCCACGCCTATCATTCCCCCAAACACATCCAATCAAAATTGTGAGATAGCCATTTTGTTCAGCGTAGTTGATTTCAAGATAGAAAATATGTTTTTGAGGAGGAAACTCCCCCAAAACCCTCAGGGCAAGGGTTTTAAGTTATGCCCTGGGGGCATATAAGGGTTTTAAGTTATGCCCTGGGGGCATATAAGGTTTTTATTGAAGTCTTTGTCGTAGAAACTTCAAAACAGGCTTTTACGATTCAAAATTCAAAGCGCTAGTGCCCTTTTAAATAGTCAAAAGTGATTGGAGGGCAACGAGCCCCCCCACGCCCATCATTCCCCCAAACATATCTAATCAAAATTTTGAGATAGCCATTTTGTTCAGCGTAGTTGGTTTCAAGATAGAAAAAGTGTTTTTGAGGAGGACACTCCCCCATAACCCTCAGGGCAAGGGTTTTAAGTTATGCCCTGGGGGCATATAAGGTTTTTATAGAAGGCGTTGTCGTAGAAACTTCAAAAAAGGCTCATTCAATTGGAAATTCAAAGGGCTAGTGCCCTTTTTAATAGTCGAAAGTGATTGGAGGATTGGAAAACGATGTGGGCACAATATATTTTTTTTTTCTCCATACCTGGGCACTTCGTATCGAAGGAGTTGTCGTAGAAACTTCGAAAAGGGCTCATTCAATTGGAAATTGGAGTGTCTAGTGCCCTTTTTAATAGTCAAAAGTGATTGGAGGGCAACTAGCCCCCCCCCCCCACGCCCATCATTCCCCCAAACACACCTAATCAAAATTTTGAGATAGACATTTTGTTCAGCGTAGTTGATTTCCAGATAGAAAATATGTTTCTGTGGAGGACACTCCCCCACAACCCTCAGGGCAAGGGTTTTAAGTTATGCCCTGGGGGCATATAAGGTTTTTATAGAAGGCATTGTCATAGAAACTTCAAATCAGGCTCATTCGATTGGAAATTTAAAGGGCTAGTACCCTTTTTAAGTCAAAAGTGATTGGAGGGCAACTAGCCCCCCCCCCCCCACGCCCATCATTCCCCCAAACACATCCAATCAAATTTTTGAGATAGCCATTTTGTTCAGCGTAGTTGATTTCCAGATAGAAAATATGTTTTTGAGGAGGACATTCCCCCACAACCCTCAGGACAAAGGTTTTAAGTTATACCCTGGTGGCATATAAGGTTTTTATAGACGGCGTTGTCGCAGAAACTTGAAAAAGGCTCATTCGATTTGAAATTCAAAGGGCTAGTACCCTTTTTAATAGTCGAAAGTGATTTGAGGGCAACAAACCTCCCTCAAACGCCTACCTTTTCCCCAAACACATCCAATCAAAATTTTTAGATAGCCATTTTATTCAACGTGGTTGAAAGTTTTGGAAATTAGGTCTTTAAGGATGACAACCCCTCCCCCCACAGCCCTCAAGGCAAAGGTTGTAAGTTATGCCCTGTGGGCATATAAAGTTTTATTGAAAGCGTTGTCGTAGAAACTTCAAAAGGACTCATTCAATTGGAAATTGAAAGAGCTAGTGCCTTTTTTAATAGTTGAAAGTGATTGGATAGCGACTAACGCCCCTCTCACGCCCACCATTTTCCCAAACACATCGAATTAAAATTTTGAGATATCCATTTTGTTCAACGTAGTTGAAAATTCTGGAAATTAAATCTTTTAGGATGATAACCCCCTCAGAGCCCTCAGTGCAAGGGTTGTAAGTTATGCCCTGGGGCATATAAAGTTTTTATTGAAAGCGCTGTCGTAGAAACTTCAAAAGAGCTCATTCATTTGGAAATTGATAGGACTAGTGCCTTTTTTAATAATTGAAAGTGATTGGATAGTGACTAACGCCCCTCTCACGCCCATCATTTTCCAAAAC
The DNA here is from genome assembly GCA_027921565.1 of Artemia sinica. Taxonomy (NCBI): domain Eukaryota; kingdom Metazoa; phylum Arthropoda; class Branchiopoda; order Anostraca; family Artemiidae; genus Artemia; species Artemia sinica. Next base: position 38,956,703 of record CM051268.1, read on the forward strand.
ACATCCAATCAAAATTTTGAGACATCCATTTTGCTCAACGTAGTTGAACGTTCTGGAAATTAGGTCTTTTAGGATGATAACGCCCTCAGTGCAAGGGTTGTAAGTTATGCCCTGGGGACATATAAGGTTTATATAGGAAGTTGTTGCATAAATCATAGGCAGGGCGATCGCGCTGCCTAAATAGAGAACGGAGACACTCGAGAACGAGACAAGAAACGGGGACTAAGCAAAGAGGAGGAAACTCCCCCACAGTTCTCTGGGCAAGGGTTTTAAGTTATGCCCTGGGGGCATATAAGAATAATGTTGGCACAATGTATTATTTATTAATTTTTTCCTTTAGAGCAGGGCACTTCGTATCGAAGACGTTGTCATAGAAAGTTCGAAAAGCGCTCATTCAATTGGAAATTGGAGTGGCTTGTGCCCTTTTTAATAGTCGAAAGCGATTGGAAGTTGATTAACACCCTTTCCACGCCCACCATTTCCCGAAACACATCCAATCAAAATTTTGAGATAGCCATTTTGTTCAGCGTAGTTGATTTCCAGATAGAAATTATGTTTTTGAGGACAGTCCCCATTAGGGCAAGGGTTGTAAGTTATGCCCTGGGGGCATATAAGGTTTTTTATAGAAGGCGTTGTCGTAGAAACTTTAAAAAAGGCTCATTCGATTGGAAATTCAAAGAGCTAGTGACCTTTTAAATAGTCGAAAGTGATTACAGGGCAACTAACCCTCCTCTCACGCCCACATCTCCAAATACATCCAATCAAAATTTTTAGATACCCATTTTGTTCAACGTAGTAGAAAGTTCTGGAAATTAGGTCTTTGAGAATGACACCCCCCCATCACTCAGGGCAAGGGTTGTAAGTTATGCCCTGGGGGCATATAAGATTTTTATTGAAAGTTTTGTCGTAGAAACTTCACAAGGGCTCATTTGATTGGAAATTGAAAGAACCAGGGCCATTTTTAATAGTTGAAAGTGATTGGAGAGCGACTACCACCCCTCTAACGCCCACAATTTCCCCAAACCCATCCAATCAAAATTTTGAGATAGCCATTTTGTTTAACGTAGTTGAAAGTTCTGGAAATTCGGTCTTAGAGGATTACAACCACCCTAACAGACCTTAGGGTAAGGGTTGTAATTTATACCCTGGGGGCATATAAGGTGTTTATAGAACGCGTTGTTGTTTCAAAAAGGGCTCATTCGATTGGAAATCGAAAGGCCTAATGTCCTTTTTAATAGTCGAAAGTGATTGGAAGGATTGACATTTTTATAGTAAAGATCGATGTGGGTATAATGTATTATTTTTTGTTCTTGTTGTTGTTTAGACCAGGACACTTCGTCTCGAAGGAGTTGTCGTGGGAACTTCGAAAAGGGCTCATTCGATTGAAAATAGAAAGGGCTGATGCCCTTTTAATATTCGAAAGTGCTTGGAGGGCAACTAATCCCCCTTCCACTCCCACCCTCCCATTTGCCCATTATGTTTAAAAACTAAATGTTGCCTTGAGATTAAATGAAAATGCACTGTGATAATGCTAATTCCCAATAAGGCATCTCAGCAGTATCCCAAGAACGACAGAGGGTATTGTGTTCAAACTTTCGGGGCTACTTCTGCTCTTAAAATTTGACCAAATCAAAATACCGTAAGTGTATCCAAGCTATCAAAGAATGTAAACAGATTTTTTTGCGAATGGTATCAAGTTTTCCATTTCAGGTCAACTAGAGGAGGTATAAAACTAAATTAAACAGTACTATTTGTGTCCAGATTTTTAAAAGGGTATATGTTGTTAAAAATTGCTGAAAATTTTTCTCCAGCATAGACATAGCAGGCCAAACTATAAAGTCTAAAAAAAACGAAAATATTTAAAGTATTATTTTCTTTTTCCCTGAAAAGACTATGTCAATATAAAACGAACAGAAATTAATTACAAAAAAAACTTTTTCCACAAAATAAGTTTTTCAGAGAAAAGTAAAGAACTCCATTAAACAAAAAATGAGCAAAAATAAAAGCAAATAATCTACCAAGCGTGAAACTACCACAAATCAGCATCGATAAATAAATGAAACCCAAAACGAACAGAAATTACAATAAATAACCGGGTCAAACTCAAAACGAGCAGAAATTAACATAAGTTGGGCGCAAAACCCCTATGCCTTCCCAAGGCCAGAACAAAATTTGCACTTTACTGAAAAAATACAAATGAATGTGCATTGTCAGTTTAATATACATATACTGATATTTAGTAATCAAATGTTAATATTATTCGATTTATTAAAGTTATAAAAGTAAAAACATTTATATTTTTTCAGTAAAGTGCAAATTTTGTTCTGGCCTTGGGAAGGCGTAGGGGTTTTGCGCCCAACTTATGTTAATTTCTGCTCGTTTTGAGTTTGACCCGGTTATTTATTGTAATTTCTGTTCGTTTTGGGTTTCATTTATTTATCGATGCTGATTTGTGGTAGTTTCACGCTTGGTAGATTATTTGATTTTATTTTTGCTCATTTTTTGTTTAATGGAGTTCTTTACTTTTCCTTGAAAAACTTATTTTGTGGAAAAAGTGTTTTTTAATTACTTATTTATAATTGTCGTGTCGTCACTTGCATGAAGACATCATAATTCTCTTATCTAAAATGTATCAGAAACGAAGAAAAGGTAAAGAAATTAGCACTTTTCCGTGACAGACGAGAAATCCCAAAACAATGAAACTTGACAAATGAACTGTAAAGTACAATGGTCTAAAATATATCTTTCTGCTCAATAGTTGGTGTCGGAGGGGCTACTTTACGCCTCCAATCATACAAATCAAAAATCGTTTTATGATTCCCGTTCAAACAAGGTAGGACACAGCCTGGTCAAAATATTTAAATACAAATATAGAAAAAACAGTATCAAGTATTTTTACTGTATTTAAAAACATGTTTGAACATATTTTTTTTTTCTTAAATCACTTTAAAATGTTAATTAATTGTTATTTTAAATACTTGAACATGGAAATTTTTGTTTTTTGCTTTAATACTATGGATTCTTCGTCTCCGACTGAATTTTCGTTCTTAGCAAAGGGAAGTCACTTTGCTGAAGATTTTGAATTCATTATATCTTCAAAATTGGTTCAAAAAATAAACTTGGACGTTCACAAATCCATTTGATTCTTGATGGTAGGAAGATGGACCAATTCTGAAAAGTCCAGCCACGTAACTTGCTACTGATAAATCTATTCTGTTTAGATGATGGATTAGGTTTGACCGATGATAGTGGCGCTAGTTCAAATCATTCAGATGCTGTCTCAGATTATTTTTATTTTTGTTTCCCAAGTGGGTATTGTAACGGAGTCAGAAAGTCCATGACAGAAATACAGCTGTTAATGTGCAGTTGCTGGATTATTTCAATGACAGAAACAGAGAGTCTTATCTTGTAGTGAAAGGCCTTTTCTGAAGTACTGATTTTATTGAAAGCGAATGGGATTTTAACTGCGTTTTTTAATTTGTCGAAACATCAATGAAAAAAAATAAATAAAATGCTTAGCATATAAGGAAATTAATTCCTGGAAATCTCAGCAATTAATAGAATCTTGGATAGATCCAAGATTCTATTAACAGCATTTTTAATTTTTCAATGTTATGAATATACAAGAAAAAAAGTTGAAATATATTTGATTTTCAGTGAAGCACAAGTGATACAATAGTCTTTAGAAGGTTTATAGGCGGTAGCCACCCTACTTCTGTTTGTAGTAATATGCGTCTGTTTTAAATTTGACTAGATTATTTGTTTCGATTTTTAGTCGTTTTTGTATCTATTTATCCATCTATATCACTATCTATTATCTTTATGTTTCAAGTGATTATTTATCTTTATTTCTGATTGATTAAATTGCTAATTTTTGTAGGACTTTCTCTATTCGTCTTAGGTTTTCACATGGCACTTTGTTTTTCTATAAAAAAAATCAGTTTTTTTTAATATGAATTTTTATTATTGGTTAATATCACAATTATTTTTTTATATTGTGATCAATTTGAAATCTGGATGCACATACTGTCTTTAGATTTATTTCAGTATCTCCTTCAAGATTCTCTGAAAGTCAACTTAATATCTTTAGCCATTCCTGAGATATTGTGTTTTAACTTAATACCCTTAGCTGTTTCTGAGATATTGCAGGTACGCCTTTTTGACAACCAGGATGCAAATAATGTCTTTTGATTTCTTTCAGCACCTCCCTCAAAATTCCCTGAAAATTTCAATTTGACACCCTTAACAGTTCCTGAGCTATTGCAGATACGCCCTTTAGACAACCTAGATGTCCGTAGTGTCTTCTAATTTAATTCACCATCTCCCTCGGCATTCCGTGAACGTCTCCCCCTTAGCCGTACCTGAAATATTGCTGAGTGTTGGCAACCTGTATATATATAATGTCTTTTGATTTATTTTGACATCCCCCTCTACGTTCCCTGAAATTTCCGACTTAATAACCTCAGTCGTTTCTAAGAGACAGCAGATCAACCATTTGGACAACATGGTTTCAAGTCATATCTTTTACCATCAACATTCCCTGAAAGTTTCAGCTTAACACCCTTAGTTGTTCCTGATATATTGCATATATATCCTTTTGATGACAAGGATGTATACAGTATCTTTTAATTTAGTTTAACATCCCCCTCAACATTCCCAGAAAGTTTTGACTTAATACCCTTAGTCGTTCCTGAGCTATTGCAGATACACGATTTTGACAACCAGGATGCACATTGTGTATTTTGATTTAGTTCAAATTCCCCTTCAGCATTCCCTGAAAGTTTCAACTTAATACCCTTAACCGAAATATTGCAGACACACCCTTTTGACAACCGTGATGCCCACAGTGTCTTTTGATTTAGTTCAACATCCCCCAAAACGCTACCTGAAAGTTGCAGTTAATACCCCTAGCCGTTCCTTAGATATTGCACAAGCCCCATTTTATTCCATTATAAAGATACATTTAAAACAAATACCAGTTTGCATTGTTTATGGCCCTTTCCCCATGGTGTTTGAGGGCCATGTCGTCCCCGGTGCCATACCTAATGGACATTTCGACTATTTTAAAAAATGGCTGTCTAAAAATTTTGATCGGACAAACCATCTCTTTCTTAAGAAGTGACACCGAGAAGTGACAGTATTATATAACATATGTATTTAGTAGGGTATTTGGTATTTAAACTTAAATACTTTTAAATATTTTTTACAACATGGGACCCAAATGCCTAACTTTTTATTAAAAACTTTTGGGAAGGGGCAATGGCCGACTGAAATTCTCCAACCATACAAACACAAACTGAACAATCCTTGCATCATACTAGTTCAAACAAAGTGCAAGCATGCCTACTTTCTGCAAAAAAAGTAGGTGATACGAAGGACCTAAGAGTTTGGAAAAGATAAGAAAAAGATGATAAGAACCTTGAAGCGGCTACAGGCCAGCTTAGTACTTCCAATAAAACACACTGAAAACACTTGTGCCAATCTGCTACAGATTAAGCACAAATGCATACCTTTCCATTAAAAAGTTGACCGGGAAAAAGAGTGATAACGGAGATGTCACGGGCCAACTTAGCGTCTCCAGCTGGTTACTGCGTCAAATTCGGTTTTGTACAAAATCAGTACTTAGCTCGCTGTTGTGCAAGGTCATTATCCGCATTTTTTTATGTTTAACATCAACGAAGCTGTCAGCCTTTTGAAATTTCCTCATTGCTTATCTCTTGAACAAATTTTTGTAGAAGAAAACTGACGTCTATATCTCTCTTAATCCAAAAAGGAACATCACTGCAAACAAACGAGCACAGCAGAGCCCCCCGTTTCTTCAGCAATGAGAGAACTATTATATTTTAGAAGGCACACATGACAATTGCTATGCCTAAATCCCAAAGGCAGAAAATACAATAAGAAACGGGAGTGAGAATACCAGCCAGAAAGGGTACGTAAAAGTAGATGGCAGCACTTTTGGGCCCGTGAGAAATGGTCCTTTTGGATCTCAAGGTTTTTCTATTCTAAAAAATATATTTATAAAAAAAAAAATATTTGGCGCGTGATAAGTAAAAAATATTTTACTTATCACGTATTTTAAACACTTAGGCCAAACTTAAATTTTGAACTAGAAACTACATGCTTGCCTACTTAGACGACGTTTTTCATTCGAGCGCAGTAACTTCGATCGAAGAAACAAAAGCATGCAGAACAGCTTCAGGTAGTGCTATCTGACTGTTCCCTTCAGCTCACGCACTGAAGGTTGGGGCTGAAGGAAAATCAAGAACCATCCTTTTACGCCCAAGGCAAGAATTGTACGCAACTTGTGAAAACGTAATGTCATATCCATCTATCCGGCATGAGACCTGAACTTTCCATAAAAATTGCGAGACTAGACCTTTACTACTTTTTCGCAATAAAAAGAAATCTGCGGCAAGAGGCACACACTCGAAGAAAACTAACGCTTTGCTCCGGGAACCCATTTAACTATTAACTATCACTTTAATTTACAATTCTAATAACATCTAATTACAAAACATAGCATTTAATTTTTATGCATGTTGGGTTTGATATTACTTTTCCCGTTGAATCAAAATCAAGAGTCGAGACCGAAAAAAGGGATTTTTGGCACTGTACTTCAAGTACATTAAGAAAATAGTACGCTAAAAGCGATTCTTAGCCGAGTTACAACTTTACAATTTACCCTCCAGGCGACTATGAATTACGCTTCCAGATCCAAAAAAATACAATTTGACCTTAACCAACAAGTACTGCTTTGAATGTTGCAACATCTGACAAATAGACTCTTTATTTTTGGATGTCAAACAAAATGGAGGTTTTCTTTGTTTAAAAACAAAGAATAAAAATTATTTTTTATATGCTTTTTTTTATTTAAATATAAAAAAAAATAATGGCGCTAAGGTTTCCGGCATCCTTTTCCCGACATCAGTACATTAGATTCACATTTATTAGTCTAGAATGTAATACGTTTTCATCAATTTTTTTTTCTTTAACTTTATTCCTTCACAATAAAAAGAGACATAGGATAAATTAAAATTTCAGTTTAAGCTATTTATAGTTTTTCAGTAAAAATTTTCAGTTTTCATTATATTACTTTCAGTTTTCAGTTTCAGTACTTTTCAGTAGTTTTCAGAATTTTACTATGATTTTCAGCAAAATGTAAATGACAATCTAGCTTTTAAGAGGATTTTAGGGGACATCGTAAATATTTCTGTAATTAGTTATTCGATATAAAATAGTAATAGGAATTAGTTTAATTTTACTATTTTAGAAAATATAAAATTAATCAAAAATAAATCAATTATTTTCAAATGTATAATTGGCAAAAGAAATCTTTACTTACATATGTAACCATAAAAGCTTTTGTTGTTTATGGTAATGTCAATTAATTATAAATTTATTTCCTAATTCATAGTAATTCCTGATCATTTCAGGTTTGACATGCATAGGCTAATTTCCGACTATTTTAAGTTTTAAATTCGGTCTTGAATTTCCATGAAAAAAATTTGTTTTTCATTTTGTACACAGGGAATTTAACCCTGTTTTTAATCGTCATTATTAGTGGAAATTACTGCTTCAAAACGTTTCAAACGCAAGACCACCGAAAATAAGCCTTTATTAGAGATGACTCATCACATCCCTCAATCACCTCTATAATATATTGATTATGCGAAGTTCAAAAATCCCAATCATAACTAATTCACACAAAAAAATTTCTGACTTTAGCAAAAGGTGGAAAGAGTTCCGAGAAGGGGAGCAAAATGATCTTGATGAAAATTACAACACCAAATTCTACAGGTTCAAGACCTCTAATACAGAGGATTCGGCCCTCAACCTTCGAAAAAATGGAATCTAACATTTTTTGAAAATGCTATACAATTCATTAAATACGTAAATTCATTTTCGAATGATTTAGAACAGCCTAAGTGAATAAAAATAAAGATTGAATACGCCGTTCATCGTAATGAGTAGCTAATAAACAGCGACCCTTTTCAATAGTAGCAAAAAATTTAAATAAAGAATAAAATTTGAAGACATTATATAAGTCAAAGGAACTTAAGTTTTATGCTCATTCAAAATAGAAAATAGTTTAGGCTCACCGACAAAATTAACTACAATAACCAAAGTTCAATAATATCAAACAGTTCGTGGTAACGAACTGTAAGTAAGGAGCGACCCGGCTCAATAGTAACCGAAACTCTAAAAAACGGGATTTTTATACCAATAGATACATCAAAAGAATCGGCTTTTAATGCTGATTTCAAAAATATATAAATTTCATCAAGTTTAGTCCTACGCATCAAAAGTTACGCGCCTGAGAAAATTTGGCTGATTTTCGAAAAAGGGGGAAAGACCCTCTAAAAATTATATAACCTTAATGAAAATCACACCATCAGATTCAGCGTATCAGAAAACCCTACTATAGAGGTTTCAAGGTCCTATCTGCAAAAATGTGGAATTTTGTATATCTTGCCAGAAGAATGATCACGGATGCGTGTTTTTTTTTTTTTTTTTTTTTTTTTTCAGGGGTGATCGTATCGACCCAGTGGTCCTAAAATATCGTGGGAGCGCTTTTATGTGTGTTATGTGGGAGGATCTTTCCATGGAGGAAGTTTTCATGGGGGAAGGGAAATTGCTATGAAGGGGGCGCCGGATTTCCCAGCATTATTTAAAAAAAGATCAGAAATTAATAAAAAAAAACAAGTTTTTCAACTGAAAGTAAGGAGCAACATCAAAACTTAAAACGAACAGAAAATATTACGTACATGGTTGGGTTCGCCCCCTAGTCAATACCTCCCTCTTTAAGCCAAAGATTTTTCAGTACTTTCATAAGAGCTATTTATTCTAATTAACGGCCTTTGTGATTAAGGGGTCATTTTTAAACAACTGGAACAAAATTCGAACTTTAGCGTAAAGAGCGAGGTATTGACTAGGGAGCGAACCCCCTAATATACGTATTAAAAATATATGAACATAGAAGTGCGTTACGCAAGTTAATTCGTAAGTTACGTATATTTATTACTAATAAAAACGTTCGTAAATAAAATTAAACAACTTTCGAGAAAGCCATTTAACCAAATAAAAGTAAAATTAATATGCAAATTTTGTTTTAATCATTCATGTACGGTGAGCCAAAATCAAAACCTGCATTAATTCAAAAACGTTCAAAAAAAAGTAAGGAGCGGCGTTAAAACTTAAAACGAACAGAAACTATTCCGTATATGAAAGGGGCTGTCCCCTCCTCAACGCCTCGCTCTTTACGCTAAAGTTTGACTTTCTCACAACTCAATTTTTTTCTAATCAATAAAAAACTTTAGCGTAAAGAGCGAGGCGTTGAGGAGGGGCAGCCCCTTTCATATACGGAATAATTTCTGTTCGTTTTAAGTTTTAACGTCGCTCCTTACTTTCAGTTAAATTTTTTTTTTGATTCAATCAGAAAAAAAGGTACAATCTAAAATAAAGGCAAACAAATCTTATAACATTATTTACAGTTTTTAGCTCATCTGTATCATCTGGTCTTCTCCCCACTGTATTCTTTCCCATACGGTATTGTTCAGCTAGAAATACTGCAACACTGATTGACAATATATTCCTTTCCTTTAACCCTCACACATCTTTTACCTCGCATATTATAACATCTGATGTTTCCGATCACTACCCAGTCATCACAATGGTCCCAACAAGGGCAGGCCGGTCACAGAAACCCTGAAATCGCAAGATTGGTCTGCTGTAACTCATGCGTCTTCTGCAGATATGGCAGCAAATGCACTCACGAGCCAGCTTAAACAGTTAACAGAACGGTGTTTTCCTCTACGAACAAGTCGGATCAAAAGTGTTCCCAAAAATCCTTGGATGACGAAAGGTCTCGTTCAGTCTACCAAACACAGAAATAGACTGTACCTGAAAGCTTGTAAATCTACAACTCCTGAAGCGAGGGAGACATACAAAAAGTACAGAAATACATTAAACGGATTAGTACGTAATGCAAAAAGGCGGTATTATGCGGAGAGAATAAATGAATGTAAGAGTAACTTGAGTGTTGTTAATGAAATAATTTGTCAAAAAAGGAAGAAGGTGGCTATACCTAAAGAAATAATAAATATGCGTGGTGAGACAGTAGCAAGCGAATCTCGTGCGGATGCTTTTAATCAATTTTTCGTTAATCAGACACCTCTACATGCTTCTGGCCTATCTTCTGAACCAACCCACGGTAGAAAAATATCAGGTCTTTTTCTAGCACCATGTACGAAAGAGGAATTACTAATAATTATCAGTAAGCTGCCTAATGGCAAAACCCCATACACCTTTGGGCTGTGCAACTGTATCTTGAAGAAGGCCTCTGCAGGTCTTGTAGCTAGACTTACACACTTGGTCAACCTTTCACTAGCAACCGGAGTTTATCCTAATGTGTTCAAAACTGCCCAAGTCCTTCCCCTCTACAAAAAAGGAGACAAGAGTCTTATCTCTAATTATCGACCCATATCAATTCTACCGGTTATATCAAAAGTCCTCGAGCGAGTTGTTTATAACAGAGTATATAGATTCCTCGATGTCAAGCAGCTACTCTCTCCCCGTCAATACGGGTTTCGGCGGTATCATTCAACTTTGCATGCCTTAGTTGATTCAGTTGAATACATATTAAATAGCCAAGATGCTGGAGAAAAGGTACTAGGAATTTTTCTGGATTTCACTAAAGCTTTCGATACGGTATGCCATTCAATCCTCCTCACAAAATTACATTCATTTGGAATATATAGTGTTGCTCACGAGTGGTTTTCATCGTACCTGTCTGATCTTAAGTAAAAAAGGGGGTACCAGCCCGGATTACACTGCGTGCTGCCATCTACAATTTAGTGTAACGCTGTACGAACATAATTTATGGTTTTTGTCACTGAGAATGAAAAAACAGGATTTTTCTCACTTTGATGGATGTTTCTTGGATGGTTATGAGTGTTTGTCAATTTATTTACTGTTTTTCATGGTTGTCAACAGCAATTTATGCATGTTTTTATGGTTTTTGTCACTGAGAACGAAAAAACAGGATTTTTCTCACTTTGATGTATTTTCAAGGAGAATTGTCTCCGGGCGAAGTTTATAAATGTTTTTGGTGATCGTCCAGGAGAATTGTTTCCGGGCGAAGTTTATTAATGTCTGACGGATGATGTCAAGGTTGATTGATCTGTCACGAAAGGGGAATTAATTTGTTGTTTCTAAGGGGAATTATTGATCTACGAAAGGGGAATTAATTAGCTGTTTCTAAGGGGAATTATTGATTCAGGAAAGGGGAATTAATTTGTTGTTTCTAAGGGGAATTATTGATTCAAGAAAGGGGAATTAATTTGTTGTTTCTATGGGGAAGGTGGGGAAGAGATATATTGATCTAGGACTCGAGAGGGAATCCGTCAGGAGAATTGTCTCCGGGCGAAGTTTATTAATGTCTTTCGTGTTCGTCCAGGAGAATTGTTTCTGGGCGAAGTTTATTAATGTCTGACGGATGGTCAAGGTTGATTGATTTGTTGGTGTTCATCCAGGAGAATTATCTCCGGGCGAATGTTTTGATCTTAGGAGTTTATTAATGTCTTTGGTGTTCGTCCAGGAGAATTGTTTCCGGGCGAAGTTTATTAATGTCTGACGGATGATGTCAAGGTTGATTGATTTGTTGGTGTTCGTCCAGGAGAATTGTTTCCGGGCGAATGTTTTGATTTTAGGAGTTTATTAATGTCTTTGGTGTTCGTCCAGGAGAATTGTTTCCGGGCGAAGTTTATTAATGTCTGACGGATGATGTCAAGGTTGATTGATTTGTTGGTGTTCATCCAGGAGAATTATCTCCGGGCGAATGTTTTGATCTTAGAGATGAAGAGATTAACGCGGGAAAGGGTTTCCTAGGAATTTCGAATGTGACAGCGCAGGGATGCCAAAACAAAAGGAACACGCATAAATTACGTTTAGTGATCATTTGGGCGAAACCGTTTTAGACATTTTAGGGAATTATTTGGGCGAAACAGTTTGAGGCATTTTAGAAGATGATTTAGAAGAGGATTTGAGGGTGAAACTCTGTGGTCGTTATAATACACAAGTTCTATTTGAACAGTGTTGTGAGGTCCTCTACCCCAGCCCAAAAGGGCTCCGATCCCCCTACCCCAACCCCGAAGGAAGCCCCCGGCCCCCAAAGGTCCCCCGGGCTCCCAAAAGACCACCCGCCCCCCCCCAAGGGCCCCCGGACGCCCAAAGGCCCCCCGGGACCCCAAAGAGCCCCCTCCCCATTTTTTAATACTTTTTTTGTGCACTTGAGACACAGAAGGGCCCCCACATTTCAAAAGGCTTTATTATATCTTTTCAGAACAAGTTCCTTTCTTAATGTCATTCCTAAACCCATTTTACAAGTTGAAGTACCCATCCTTTTCACCCACAACTTTACTTTACAGCTTTTTGAATGCCCCAACACCAAGAAATACTTTTCAAAAGGCATTTCAGAACAAGTTCTTTCTTAATGTCCCTCCTAAACCCATTTTACAAGTTGAAATACCCATCCTTTTCCCCATAACTTTACTTTACGACTTTTGCGCACCCCAACATCAGGCAATACTTTTCAAAGGCATTTCAGAACAAGTTCTTTTCTTAATGTCCTTCCTAAACCAATTTTACAAGTTGAAGTACTTATCTTTTTCACCACAACTTTACTTTACGACTTTTTGCATACCCAAACATCAAGCAATACTTTTCAAAAGGCTTTATTATATATCTTGAGAACAAGTTCTTTACGTAATGTCCTTCCTAAACCAATTTTACAAGTTGAAGTACTCATCTTTTCACCCACACCTTTACTATAAGGCTTTTCGAATACCCCAGCATCAAGCAGTACATTTCAAAAGGCATTTCAGAACAAGTTATTTTCTTAATGTCCCTCCTAAACCCATTTTACAAGTTGAAGTACTTATCTTTTTCCCAAAAACTTTACTTTACGACTTTTTTGCACACCCAAACATCAAGCAATACTTTCCAAAAGGCTTTATTATATCTTTTCAGAGCAAGTTTTTTCCTTAATGTCCTTCCTAAACCAATTTTACAAGTTGAAGTAGTTATCTTTTTCACCTCAACTTTACTTTACGACTTTTTTACACACCCCAAGATCAAGCAATACTTTTCAAAAGGCTTTATTGTATCTTTTCAGAACAAGTTCTTTTCATAATATCCTTCTTAAACCAATTTTACAAATTCTAAATTTTTCCTTAGTAGGTAGAAAAAGCTATATCATAGTTGTGAATATTTTCTCGGCAGATAAGCAGTTCTCTTCTGAATTTTCTCAATGAAAAAGAAATTACTTATTGATCATTTCTATTTTTCCAAATAATATAAAAATTTTCCACTTCAGTTCAGATTTTCTCAATGGGATGAAAAAATTTAAAATAATGTTCCAAATTTTTCACAGAAGATAGAAAAGTTCAAGTTCTTTTCTGAATTTTACCAAAGAACACAATTCAATTCTAATTTCTCCAGAGAAAATAAAAATCTTCCACTTCAGTTCTCTATTTCACAAAGACATAAAGAGCTTTAAAGTTCTATTCTAAATTTTTCGGTGGAAGATAGAAAAAAGTAATACCATACTTGTGAATATTTTCACGGAAGATAAAAAGTTCTAGTTCAATTTTAAATTTTCTCAACGAAGTGAAGAAAAGTTCAAGTTCTATTCTGAATTTTCTCAATGAAAAAGAAATTACTTATTGATCATTTCTATTTTTCCAAATAATATAAAAATTTTCCACTTCAGTTCAGATCTATCTCAAAGAGATGAAAAATTTTAAATACTCTTCCAAATTTTTCACAGAAGATAAAAAAGTTCATTCTTCTGAATTTTCTCAATGAAAAAGAAATTAGCTATTGATCAATTCTATTTTTCCAAATAATATAAAAATTTTTCACTTCGGATCAGATTTTTCTCAAAGAGATGAAAAAATTTTAAATACTGTTCCAAATTTTTCATGGAAGATAGAAAAGTTCAAGTTCTCTTCTGAATTTTACCAAAGAAAACAATTCAATTGTAATTTCTCCAGAGAAAATAAAAATCTTCCACTTCAGTTTTTAGTTCACAAAGACACAAAGAAATTTAAAGTTCAATTCTAAATTTTTCGGTGGAAGATAGAAAAAGTAATACCATAGTTGTGAATATTTTCCCGGAAGATAAAAAGTTCTAGTTCAATTTAAAATTTTCTCAACGAAGTGAAGAAAAGTTCAAGTTCTCTTCTGAATTTTACCAAAGAACACACTTCAATTCTATTTTCTCCAGAGAAAATAAAAATCTTCCACTTCAGTTTTAAGTTCCCCAAAGACATAAAGAAATTTAAAGTTCTATTCTAAATTTTTCCGTAGTAAATAGAAAAAGCTATACCATAGTTGTGAATATTTTCCCAGAAGATAAAAAGTTCTAGTTCAATTTTTAATTTTCTCAACGAAGTGAAGAAAAGTTCAAGTTCTATTCTGAATTTTCTCACTGAAAAAGAAATTAATTATTGATCATTTCTATTTTTCCAAATAATATAAAAATTTTCCACTTTAGTTCAGATCTGTCTCGAAGAGATGAAAAATTTTAAATACTGTTCCAAATTTTTCACATAAGATAAAAAAGTTCAAGTCCTCTTCTCAATTTTACCAAAGAACACAATTCAATTCTAATTTCTCCAGAGAAAACAAAATCTTCCACTTCAGTTCTTTATTTCACAAAGACATGAAGAAATTTAAAGTTCAATTATAAATTTTTCAGTGGAAGATAGAAAAAGTAATACCATACTTGTGAATATTTTCTCGGAACATAAGCAGTTCTATTTCAATTTTAAATTTTCTCAACGAAGTGAAGAAAAGTTCAAGTTCTCTTCTGAATTTTCTCTATGAAAAAGAAATTACTAATTGATCATTTCTATTTTTCCAAATAATATAAAAATTTTCCAATTTAGTACAGATCTGTCTCTAAGAGATGAAAAATTTAAAATACTGTTCCAAATTTTTCATAGAAGATAGAAAACTTCAAGTTCTCTTCTGAATTTTACCAAAGAACACAATTCAATTCTAATTTCTCCAGAGAAAAAAAATCTTCCACTTCAGTTCTTTATTTAACAAAGACACAAAGAAATTTAAAGTTCAATTCTAAATTTTTCGGTGGAAGATAGAAAAAGTAATACCATACTTGTGAATATTTTCCCGGAAGATAAAAAGTTCTAGTTCAATTTAAAATTTTCTCAACGAAGTGAAGAAAAGTTCAAGTTCTCTTCTGAATTTTACCAAAGAACACACTTCAATTCTATTTTCTCCAGAGAAAATAAAAATCTTCCACTTCAGTTTTAAGTTCCCCAAAGACATAAAGAAATTTAAAGTTCTATTCTAAATTTTTCCGTAGTAAATAGAAAAAGCTATACCATAGTTGTGAATATTTTCCCGGAAGATAAAAAGTTCTAGTTCAATTTTTAATTTTCTCAACGAAGTGAAGAAAAGTTCAAGTTCTATTCTGAATTTTCTCAATAAAAAAGAAATTAGTTATTGATCATTCCTATTTTTCCAAATAATATAAAAATTTTCCACTTTAGTTCAGATCTGTCTCGAAGAGATGAAAAATTTAAAATACTGTTCAAAAATTTTCACAGAAGATAAAAAAGTTCAAGTTCTCTTCTGAATTTTACCAAAGAACACAATTCAATTCTAATTTCTCCAGAGAAAACAAAAATCTTCCACTTCAGTTCTTTATTTCACAAAGACATAAAGAAATTTAAAGTTCAATTCTAAATTTTTCGGTGGAAGACAGAAAAAGTAATACCATACTTGTGAATATTTTCACGGAAGATAAAAAGTTCTAGTTCAATTTTAAATTTTCACAACAAAGTGAAGAAAAGTTCAAGTTCTCTTCTGAATTTTCTCTATGAAAAAGAAATAAGTTATTGATCATTTCTATTTTTCCAAATAATATAAAAATTTTCCACTTCAGTTCAGATCTGTCTCAAAGGGATGAAAATTTTTTAAGACTGTTCCAAATTTTTCATAGAAGATAGAAAAGTTCGTTCTCTTCTGAATTTTACCAAGGAACAAACTTCAATTCTAATTTCTCCAGAGAAAATAAAAATCTTCCACTTCAGTTTTAAGTTCCCCAAAGACATAAAGAAATTTAAAGTTCTATTCTAAATTTTTCCGTAGTAGATAGAAAAAGCTATACCATAGTTCTGAATATTTTCCCTGAAGATAAAAAGTTCTAGTTCAATTTTTAATTTTCTCAACGAAGTGAAGAAAAGTTCAAGTTCTGTTCTGAATTTTCTCAATGAAAAAGAAATTAGTTATTGTTCAATTCTATTTTTCCAAATAATATAAAAATTTTCCACTTCAGTTCAGATCTGTCTCAAAGATATGAAAAATTTAAAATACTGTTCCAATTTTTCACAGAATATAAAAAAGTTCAAGTTCTCTTCTGAATTTTACCAAAGAAACAATTCAATTCTAATTTCTCCAGAGAAAATAAAAAATTTCCACTTCAGTTTTAACTTCACCAAGACATAAAGAAATCTAAAGTTCAATTCTAAATTTTTCCGTGTAGATAGAAAAAGTATACCATAGTTGTGAATATTTCCGGAAGATAAAAAGTTCTAGTTCATTTTAAATTTCTCAATGAAGTGAAGAAAAGTTCAAGTTCTATTCTGAATTTTCTCAATGAAAAAGAAATAAGTTATTGATCATTTCTATTTTTCCAAATAATATAAAATTTTCCACTTAGTTCAGCTCTGTCTCGAAGAGATGAAAAATTTAAAATACTGTTCAAATTTTCACAGAAGATAAAAAGTTCGTTCTCTTCTGAATTTTACCAAGGAACACTTCAATTCTAATTTCCAGAGAAAAAAAAATCTTCCTCAGTTTTTATTTCACAAAGACATAAAGAAATTTAAGTTCATTCTAAATTTTCGGTGGAAGACAGAAAAAGTATACCTAGTTTGAATATTTTCCGGAAGATAAAGTTCTAGTTCAATTTTAATTTTCACAACGAAGTGAAGAAAAGTTCAAGTTCTGTTCTGAATTTTCTCAATGAAAAAGAAATTAGTTATTGTTCAATTCTATTTTTCCAAATAATATAAAAATTTTCCACTTCAGTTCAGATCTGTCTCAAAGATATGAAAAATTTAAAATACTGTTCCAATTTTTTCACAGAATATAAAAAAGTTCAAGTTCTCTTCTGAATTTTACCAAAGAACACAATTCAATTCTAATTTCTCCAGAGAAAATAAAAATCTTCCACTTCAGTTTTAACTTCACCAAAGACATAAAGAAATCTAAAGTTCTATTCTAAATTTTTCCGTAGTAGATAGAAAAAGCTATACCATAGTTGTGAATATTTTCCCGGAAGATAAAAAGTTCTAGTTCAATTTTAAATTTTCTCAATGAAGTGAAGAAAAGTTCAAGTTCTATTCTGAATTTTCTCAATGAAAAAGAAATTAGTTATTGATCATTTCTATTTTTCCAAATAATATAAAAATTTTCCACTTTAGTTCAGATCTGTCTCGAAGATGAAAAATTTAAAATACTGTTCCAAATTTTTCACAGAAGATAAAAAAGTTCAAGTTCTCTTCTGAATTTTACCAAAGAACACAATTCAATTCTAATTTCTCCAGAGAAAATAAAAATCTTCCACTTCAGTTCTTTATTTCACAAAGACATAAAGAAATTTAAAGTTCAATTCTAAATTTTTCGGTGGAAGATAGCAAAAGTAATACCATACTTATGAATATTTTCCCGGAAGATAAAAAGTTCTAGTTCAAATTAAAATTTTCTCAACGAAGTGAAGAAAAGTTCAAGTTCTCTTCTGAATTTTACCAAAGAACAAACTTCAATTCTAATTTCTCCAGAGAAAATAAAAATCTTAAACTTCAGTTTTAAGTTCCCCAAAGACATAAAGAAATTTAAAGTTCTATTCTAAATTTTTCCGTAGTAGATAGAAAAAGCTATACCATAGTTCTGAATATTTTCCCTGAAGATAAAAAGTTCTAGTTCAATTTATAATTTTCTCAACAAAGTGAAGAAAAGTTCAAGTTCTATTCTGAATTTTCTCACTGAAAAAGAAATTAGTTATTGATCATTTCTATTTTTCCAAATAATATAAAAATTTACCACTTTAGTTCAGATCTGTCCCGAAGAGATGAAAAATTTAAAATACTGTTCCAATTTTTTCACAGAAGATAAAAAATTTCAAGTTCTCTTCTGAATTTTACCAAAGAACAATTCAATTCTAATTTCTCCAGAGAAAATAAAAATCTTCCACTTCAGTTCTTTATTTCACAAAGTCATAAGGAAATTTAAAGTTCAGTTCTAAATTTTTCGGTGGAAGATAGAAAAAGTAATACCATACTTGTGAATATTTTCCCGGAAGATAAAAAGTTCTAGTAATAAATAAATAGAAACATTTCTACATGTTTAAGTTAGGTTAGATTAGGTTAACTTATCATGAGCACTCATGATAAGTTAACCTAACCTTTTCCGGCGAGTATGGTTAGGTTAGGTTAGGCTAGATTAAGTTAGGTTAGATTAGGTTAGGTTAAGTTAGGTTAGCCTACGTACGCTTCACTTAGGTTAGGTTAGGTGAGAGACAGGCAAAAAGTTAGGTGTATGATTAGGTTAGGTTGGGTTAGGCTAGATTAAGTTAGGTTAGGTTAAGTTAGGTTAGGCTAGGTTAGCCTATGTACGCGCGCGTACGTAGGCTAACCTAGCCTAACCTAACTTAACCTAACTTAATCTAGCCTAACCCAACCTAACCTAATCATACACCTAACTTTTTGCCTGTCTCTCACCTAACCTAACCTAAGTGAAGCGTACGTAGGCTAACCTAACTTAACCTAACCTAATCTAACCTAACTTATTCTAGCCTAACCTAACCTAACCATACTCGCCGGAAAAGGTTAGGTTAACTTATCATGAGTGCTCATGATAAGTTAACCTAATCTAACCTAACTTAAACATGTAGAAATGTTTCTATTTATTTATTACTAGAACTTTTTATCTTCCGGAAAAATTTTCACAAGTGTGGTATTACTTTTTCTATCTTCCACCAAAAAATTTAGAATTGAACTTTAAATTTCCGTATGACTTTGTGAAATAAAGAACTGAAGTGGAAGATTTTTATTTTCTCTGGAGAAATTAGAATTGAATTGTGTTCTTTGTAAAATTCAGAAGAGAACTTGAAATTTTTTATCTTCTGTGAAAAAATTGAAACAGTATTTTAAATTTTTCATCTCTTCGAGACAGATCTGAACTAAAGCGGTAAATTTTTATATTATTTTGAAAAATAGAAATGATCAATAACTAATTTCTTTTTCATTGAGAAAATTCAGAATAGAACTAGAACTTTTTATCTTCAGGGAAAATGTTCAGAATTATGGTATAGCTTTTTCTATCTACTACGGAAAAATTTAGAATAGAACTTTAAATTTCTTTATGTCTTTGGGGAACTTAAAACTGAAGTTTAAGATTTTTATTTTCTCTGGAGAAATTAGAATTGAAGTTTGTTCTTTGGTAAAATTCAGAAGAGAACTTGAACTTTTCTTCACTTCGTTGAGAAAATTTTAAATTGAACTAGAACTTTTTATCTTCCGGGAAAATATTCACAAGTATGGTATTACTTTTTCTATCTTCCACCGAAAAATTTAGAATTGAACTTTAAATTTCTTTATGTCTTTGTGAAATAAAGAACTGAAGTGGAAGATTTTTATTTTCTCTGGAGAAATTAGAATTGAATTGTGTTCTTTGGTAAAATTCAGAAGAGAACTTGAACTTTTTTATCTTCTGTGAAAAATTTGGAACAGTATTTTAAATTTTTCATCTCTTCGAGACAGATCTGAACTAAAGTGGAAAATTTTTATATTATTCGGAAAAATAGAAATGATCAATAACTAATTTCTTTTTCATTGAGAAAAGTCAGAATAGAACTTGAACTTTTCTTCACTTCATTGAAAAAATTTAAAATTGAAGTAGAACTTTTTATCTTCAGGGAAAATATTCAGAACTATGGTATAGCTTTTTCTATCTACTACGGAAAAATTTAGAATAGAACTTTAAATTTCTTTATGTCTTTGGGGAACTTAAAACTGAAGTGGAAGATTTTTATTTTCTCTGGAGAAATTAGAATTGAAGTTTGTTCCTTGGTAAAATTCAGAAGAGAACTTGGACTTTTCTATCTTCTATGAAAAATTTGGAACAGTCTTAAAAATTTTTTCATCCCTTTGAGACAGATCTGAACTGAAGTGGAAATTTTTTATATTATTTGGAAAAATAGAAATGATCAATAACTTATTTCTTTTTCATAGAGAAAATTCAGAAGAGAACTTGAACTTTTCTTCACTTCGTTGTGAAAATTTAAAATTGAACTAGAACTTTTATCTTCCGTAAAAACATTCACAAGTATGGTATTACTTTTTCTATCTTCCACCGAAAAATTTAGAATTGAACTTTAAATTTCTTTATGTCTTTGTGAAATAAAGAACTGAAGTGGAAGATTTTTGTTTTCTCTGGAGAAATTGGAATTGAATTGTGTTCTTTGGTAAAATTCAGAAGAGAACTTGAACTTTTTTATCTTCTGTCAAAATTTTGGAACAGTATTTTAAATTCTTCATCTCTTCGAGACAGATCTGAACTAAAGTGGAAAATTTTTATATTATTTGGAAAAATAGAAATGATCAATAACTAATTTCTTTTTCATTGAGAAAATTCAGAATAGAACTTGAACTTTTCTTCACTTCGTTGAGAAAATTAAAAATTGAACTAGAACTTTTTATCTTCCGGAAAAATATTCACAACTATGGTATAGCTTTTTCTATTTACTACGGAAAAATTTAGAATAGAACTTTAAATTTCTTTATGTCTTTGGGGAACTTAAAACTGAAGTGGAAGATTTTTATTTTCTCTGGAGAAATTAGAGTAGAAGTGTGTTCTTTGGTAAAATTCAGAAGAGAACTTGAACTTTTCTTCACTTCGTTGAGAAAATTTTAAATTGAACTAGAACTTTTATCTTCCGGGAAAATATTCACAAGTATGGTATTACTTTTTCTATCTTCCACCGAAAAATTTAGAATTGAACTTTAAATTTCTTTATGTCTTTGTGAAATAAAGAACTGAAGTGGAAGATTTTTGTTTTCTCTGGAGAAATTAGAATTGAATTGTGTTCTTTGGTAAAATTCAGAAGAGAACTTGAAGTTTTCTATCTTCTGTGAAAAATTTGGAACAGTATTTTAAATTTTTCATCTCTTAGAGACAGATCTGTACTAAAGTGGAAAATTTTTATATTATTTGGAAAAATAGAAATGATCAATAACTAATTTCTTTTTCATAGAGAAAATTCAGAAGAGAACTTGAACTTTTCTTCCCTTCGTTGAGAAAATTTAAAATTGAAATAGAACTGCTTATCTTCCGAGAAAATATTCACAAGTATGGTATTACTTTTTCTATCTTCCATTGAAAAATTTAGAATTGAACTTTAAATTTCTTTATGTCTTTGTGAAATAAAGAACTGAAGTGGAAGATTTTTTTTCTCTGGAGAAATTAGAATTGATTTGTTCTTTGGTAAAATTCAGAAGAGAACTTGAACTTTTTTATCTTATGTGAAAAATTTGGAACAGTATTTTAAAATTTTTCATCTCTTCGAGACAGATCTGAACTAAAGTGGAAAATTTTTATATTATTTGGAAAAATAGAAATGATCAATAACTAATTTCTTTTTCATTGAGAAAATTCAGAATAGAACTTGAACTTTTCTTCACTTCGTTGAGAAAATTAAAACTTGAACTAGAACTTTTTATCTTCTGGGAAAATATTCACAACTATGGTATAGCTTTTTCTATTTACTACGGAAAAACTTAGAATAGAACTTTAAATTTCTTTTATGTCTTTGGGGAACCTAAAACTGAAGTGGAAGATTTTTATTTTCTCTGGAGAAAATAGAATTGAAGTGTGTTCTTTGATAAAATTCAGAAGAGAACTTGAACTTTTCTTCACTTCGTTGAGAAAATTTTAAATTGAACTAGAACTTCTTATCTTCCGGGAAAATATTCACAACTATTGTATTACTTTTTCTATCTTCGACCGAAAAATTTAGAATTGTACTTTAAATTTCTTTGTCTTTGGTGAACTTAAAACTGAAGTGGAAGATTTTTATTTTCTCTGGAGAAATTAGAATTGAATTGTGTTCTTTGGTAAAATTCAGAAGAGAACTTGAACTTTTCTATCTTCCATGAAAAATTTGGAACAGTATTTAAAATTTTTTCATCTCTTTGAGATAAATCTGATCCGAAGTGAAGCATTTTTATATTATTTGGAAAAATAGAATTGATCAATAGCTAATTTCTTTTTCATTGAGAAAATTCAGAAGAATGAACTTTTTTATCTTCTGTGAAAAATTTGGAAGAGTATTTAAAATTTTTCATCTCTTTGAGATAGATCTGAACTGAAGTGGAAAATTTTTATATTATTTGGAAAAATAGAATTGATCAATAACTAATTTCTTTTTCATTGAGAAAATTCAGAATAGAACTTAAACTTTTCTTCACTTCGTTGAGAAAATGAAAATTGAAGTAGAACTTTTTGTCTTCCGTGAAAATATTCACAAGTATGGTATTACTTTTTCTATCTTCCACCGAAAAATTTAGAATAGAACTTTAAAGTTCTTTATGTCTTTGTGAAATAGAGAACTGAAGTGGAAGATTTTTATTTTCTCTAGAGAAATTAGAATTGAATTGTGTTCTTTGGTAAAATTCAGAAGAGAACTTGAACTTTTCTATCTTCTTTGAAAAATTTGGAACATTATTTTAAATTTCTTCATCCCATTGAGAAAAATCTGAACCGAAGCGGAAAATTTTTATATTATTTGGAAAAATAGAATTGATCAATAACTAATTTCTTTTTCATTGAGAAAATTCAGAAGAGAACTTGAAATTTTCTTCACTTCATTGAGAAAATTTAAAAATGAAATAGAACTGCTTATCTTCCGAGAAAATATTCACAACTATGATATAGCTTTTTCTATCTACTAAGGAAAAATTTAGAATTTGTAAAATTGGTTTAAGAAGGATATTATGAAAAAACTTGTTCTGAAAAGATACAATAAAGCCTTTTGAAAAGTATTGCTTGATCTTGGGGTGTGTAAAAAAGTCGTAAAGTAAAGTTGAGGTGAAAAAGATAACTACTTCAACTTGTAAAATTGGTTTAGGAAGGACATTAAGAAAAAAACTTGTTCTGAAAAGGTATAATAAAGCCTTTTGGAAAGTACTGCTTGATGTTTGGGTGTGCAAAAAAGTCGTAAAGTAAAGTTGTGGGGAAAAAGACAAGTACTTCAACTTGTAAAATGGGTTTAGGAGGGACATTAAGAAAAGAACTTGTTCTGAAATGCCTTTTGAAATGTAATGCTTGATGTTGGGGTATTCGAAAAGCCTTATAGTAAAGTTGTGGGTGAAAAGATGAGTACTTCAACTTGTAAAATTGGTTTAGGAAGGACATTAAGAAAAAAACTTGTTCTGAAAAGATATAATAAAGCCTTTTGAAAAGTATTGCTTGATGTTGGGGTATGCAAAAAGTCGTAAAGTAAAGTTGTGGTGAAAAAGATAAGTACTTCAACTTGTAAAATTGGTTTAGGAAGGACATTAAGAAAAGAACTTGTTCTGAAATGCCTTTGAAAAGTATTGCCTGATGCTGGGGTACGCTAAAGTCGTAAAGTAAAGTTATTGGGAAAAGGATGGATATTTCAACTTGTAAAATGGGTTTAGGAGGGACATTAAGAAAAGAACTTGTTCTGAAATGCCTTTTGAAAAGTATTGCTTGGTGTTGGGGCATTCAAAAAGCTGTAAAGTAAAGTTGTGGGTGAAAAGGATGAGTACTTCAACTTGTAAAATGGGTTTAGGAATGACATTAAGAAAGGAACTTGTTCTGAAAAGATATAATAAAGACTTTTGAAATGTGGGGGCCCTTCTGTGTTTCAAGTGCACAAAAAAAGTACTAAAAAAATGGGAAGGGGGCTCTTTGGGGGCCCGGGGGGCCTTTGGGGGTCCGGGGGCCCTTGGGGGGCGGGTGGTCCTTTGGGAGCCCAGGGGACCTTTGGGGGCCGGGGGCTTCCTTCGGGGTTGGGGTAGGGGATCGGAGCCCTTTGGGGCTGGGGTAGAGGACCTCACAACACTGTTCAAATAGAACTTGTGTATTATAACGACCAAAGAGTTTCACCCTCAAATTCTCTTCTAAATCATCTTCTAAAATCATCTTCTAAAATGCCTCAAACTGTTTCGCCCAAATAATTCCCTAAAATGTCTAAAACGGTTTCGCCCAAATGATCCCTAAACGTAATTTATGCGTGTTCCTTTTGTTTTGGCATCCCTGCGCTGTCACATTTGAAATTCCTAGGAAACCCTTTCCCGCGTTAATCTCTTCATCTCTAAGATCAAAACATTCGCCCGGAGATAATTCTCCTGGATGAACACCAACAAATCAATCAACCTTGACATCATCCGTCAGACATTAATAAACTTCGCCCGGAAACAATTCTCCTGGACGAACACCAACAAATCAATCAACCTTGACATCATCCGTCAGACATTAATAAACTTCGCCCGGAAACAATTCTCCTGGACGAACACCAAAGACATTAATAAACTCCAAAGATCAAAACATTCGCCCGGAGATAATTCTTTTGAATGAACACCAACAAATCAATCAACCTTGACCATCCGTCAGACATTAATAAACTTCGCCCAGAAACAATTCTCCTGGACGAACACCAAAGACATTAATAAACTTCGCCCGGAGACAATTCTCCTGACGGATTCCCTCTCGAGTCCTAGATCAATATATCTCTTCCCCACCTTCCCCATAGAAACAACAAATTAATTCCCCTTTCTTGAATCAATAATTCCTCTTAGAAACAACAAATTAATCCCCCTTTCGTGAATCAATAATTCCCCTTAGAAACAGCAAATTAATTCCCCTTTCGTAGATCAATAATTCCCCTTAGAAACAACAAATTAATTCCACTTTCGTGACAAATCAATCAACCATGACATCATCCGTCAGACATTAATAAACTTCGCCCGGAAACAATTCTCCTGGACGAACACCAAAAACATTAATAAACTTCGCCCGGAGACAATTCTCCTTGAAAATACATCAAAGTGAGAAAAATCCTGTTTTTCATTCTCAGTGACAAAAACCATAAAACAGACATAAATTGCTGTTGACATCCATGAAAAACAATAAATAAATTGACAAACACTCATAACCATCCAAGAAACATCCATCAAAGTGAGAAAAATCCTGTTTTTTCATTCTCAGTGACAAAAACCATAAATTATGTTCGTACAGCGTTACACTAAATTGTAGATGGCAGCACGCAGTGTAATCCGGGCTGGTACCCCCTTTTCTACTATCGTAAGCAGTGTGTAATTGTGGAGGGTAGTGAGTCGCCAGAATTACCGGTAAAATCTGGCGTACCTCAGGGGTCGGTACTTGGACCGCTCTTGTTTATTTTGTACATCAATGACCTGACAACATGTCTAAAAACAAATGCACACCCAGTACTATTCGCTGATGACTCAAATGTCTTCATTGCTGCTGAATCATCCGAGTCTGCTGCAAAAAAGGCACAAAAAACACTTGACGAAATATCTGACTGGTGTTTTCGTAACAAAATGCAGGTAAATGCTACAAAAAGCTGCATCATAGTCTTCACTTCTGCTCCTACAAACTCCTCATTGTCTCACAATGTCGCACTGTCAATCAATGGAAATCCCATTCCTCAGACCACAGTCACAAAGTTCCTTGGCGTATTTGTTGATTCCTCTCTTTCGTTCAAACATCACATATCCCAGCTGTGTTCAACAATCTCACGGCAAACATCAATGTTACATAGAGCTAGCCTGCTTCTAACTGCTGACATGATGAAAATGCTTTATAATGCTTTTGTCTTCCCCTACTTGAACTACTGCTGTTCTGTATGGGGTAATACATTCAAACCTCATCTAAAATCATTAAAGAGATCACAAAACCGTGCAGTTAAGGCCACATATTGCCTCCCCAGGCTATACCCCTCAACAGACCTATACAGAGACACTGAAACAACAGATATAACAGAGATAATCAACGTTAGTAATCTGCGTTTAGCACACTCGGCAATATCGAATAGAATTCCTCAAGGTCTTTCCAGCTATTTCGAACTTTGTAGCACAATTCATTGAGGAAGAGCTCTCCGCTGCAACAAGTACAATTTTATGCTACCAAGAAGAAGGCTTACAAGGTCTCAACACTCTCCAGTTTATAGAAGTATTTCTGTATGGAACTCAATTAATGAATCTATTAAATCCATAAAATCATTTGGCACACTCCAAAAACGATACCTCTCTTACACAGTATTGGATACTGCATGAGTTAATGTCTCAATTTTTCGTTTGTATCTTATCCTCTCACTCTCCTTCTTTCACTTCACCTCGTCTCAATTCTTTCCTTTCTAATTCTTTATCCCTCCCTTATGTTATCAGCTCTTCTCTTTTCATTTCATAGTGTGATATAAATTTGTTTACCAATATCTGGTGTGACTCGTACAAGCATTGCTTTGAGCCGAAATGTTCATGTTAATTGTTTCGTTTGTTCATTTATTTAAAAATAAAAGGTTGATTGATTGATTGATTGATTGATTTCTTTACGGATTCCCTCACAACTAGGAGATCTGAGAAGGGAAGCAAACTCCCTTGTACATAGTGCGGCTCTACACTTTCATTTGAAAAACAATTTGTCTCTTTTTTTAGATTGATTATCATTAAATAGAAGAGCTTAATCACTTTTAGATTGTCAAAAATGTAGTTATTTGATATAGATTTAGAACCCTGAACACATTGGTGTAAAAAAGTCTCTGTCTTAGGAGAAGGGAAGGGAATTTGAGGCGTTTTTCAAAAGGGTCATCCCAATTTGTCCTTAGGTAGGTTTTTTTTTTAATTCATCTGGCTAGGAGGTTCCCCATCGTCTTGTGTGCAGCATATGCAGATTGGAAAGTTCCAATTAAAATTCAGGGAAACCTAGAGTCCTTTTTCCAAGCTTTGACTGCAAATAATTGTGTCATTAATTCATCATGACCAGACACATTCAACTTTTCTGGGTGATGAATGGGCGATTAAGTAATGTATTTGCGTCAGTATTCATAATTATCAGCCATTGTAAAAAAGTAAAAAAAAACTACATTAATCACTTTGTCAGTAGTCATACCTAGTGGGAGGTGGGGTAGTCACCTTTAAAATTAGTCCAAATGACCCATCCTGAAAAAAAATAATAAAATTGGCGACAATTTACATATATTTCGTCCTATTTTAGCACAAGTCCCGCCATCGAAGAATCAAACCTACGTTTTTACGAGCCAGACAAACATTTCGGGGAGGGGGGTTCAAACCGGGTAACCCCCCCCCCTGGATACGACCCTGCGCCTATGTCTATGCAATTCAATTTTTATACGGAAAAAAACATTTCTTACACTAATGTTGCACATACTCAAAGAGTCTTTAAAGATTCTAAAAAGAAAAAAGTAACTTAAACATTAAGTCAATATTTAAGTTCTATTGAATAAACTTTTAACAAGGGAAAAGGAATCAAAGTGGAATTTAAGGCACGCCAATATATTCAAAGAAGTTAACATTCGCCAAGGGACATATTCCAGCCTAAATATTTACACTACACTTCCCATTTTGTTTCTTTTCTAGTCGTGGAAAAAATGGGATCATGTGCTCAAGAGTTAAAAAAAAAAAAAAAAAAAAAAAAAAAAAAAAAAAAAAAAAAAAAAAAAAAAAAACAATAAAACTCACGCAAACCAAAACCACAAAACGAGTGTGAAAAAATAAAATGGCGTAAAAATGTGGTAAAATGGACGAATTACCTTCCGATTCAAACACATTATACGTGCCGCGCTGCCCACAACCAATAATTTTTCCCAGAAATAATGCAAAAAATGACTTGTGTAATCAACATGAAATAAATTCCTGTTTTCATGATGGACTTAATTGTATCCCAGTAAGAATAAATATAAAAAATAATGTTTTTCGTATAGTAAACAACGGTTGAAACTAAATAAGAGAAAAATTATGAAATTTACACATTAGGACTACATTCACCAAATCCTACAGCTAAGTGTACTAGGATTGAACTCGTGCTATATTGAAACATAAAGGCATTAGAAGAAACACCAATATAAATATTTTGATTTATGATTAGAATCTATTTCTATCATTTACTTGTATTTTGTTTATAATATAAATAAACGAAAAATTATGTCCTAGCATGTCTAGCCGAGGATTGCGGGGGGGGGGCAGCAACCCCCTTTAATAACTGGCTATTTTCGCACGTTTTAACTTTTGACCATATTTTACGTGTAAACAGGAAAAACTTTATGGTTGAAAAAATATTGTTTTGAATCTGAATTCAAAATACAAGCACTTTTATACAGATGTAAATATATATTTTATTCCTAACATCTACTTCATGAGCACCCACAGGGGGGGGGGATGCCCCCATGAAAATTCGGGACTATAACGTAATTATGAAGAAACCAAAGGAAAGACAGCAGAATAGAGAATAACCATGGAATAAAAAATGTGTAGGTCCATGGTTGGCTGTCTGCCAATAGGTTTTATTTTGTTTATAATATAAATAAACGAAAAATTATGTCCTAGCATGTCTAGCCGAGGATTGCGGGGGGGGCAGCAACCCCCTTTAATAACTGGCTATTTTCGCACGTTTTAACTTTTGACCATATTTTACGTGTAAACAGGAAAAACTTTATGGTTGAAAAAATATTGTTTTGAATCTGAATTCAAAATACAAGCACTTTTATACAGATGTAAATATATATTTTATTCCCAACATCTACTTCATGAGCACCCACAGGGGGGGGGGATGCCCCCCTGAAAATTTGGGACTATAACGTAATTATGAAGAAACCAAAGGAAAGACAGCAGAATAGAGAATAACCATGGAATAAAAAATGTGTAGGTCCATGGTTGGCTGTCTGCCAATAGGTTTTAACAGGGGCAGATCCAGGATTTTTGTTGGGGGAGGGGGCAAAATAGGTTGATCTGATAAATTTGCGTTAGGAGCCAATTTAATTAACGCAAACTTGCGCTGATTAAGTAAATTTAACTACTTTAGACGACGTTCGGGGGGGGGGGGGCTCGCCCCCCTGGATCCGCCACTGGGTTTTAACCCCCTAATAAAGGCCGTATAAATTCTAATTTTTTACTGAGTGACCCCTTTTTCAGTTTCCCACGAGTGTTTTTCTATATTATTTGGTTGGAGTAAGAACTGAAAGCTATGAGTTCTTATCTTATTTTTCGTAAGTAGGCTATTTTTAACTTTTTTTATTTTTATATACTCTTACTTGGACTCATGCTGAGATTCATGCTGACTCATATTCAGACTCAAGCTTAGTCATCTTCTCAGCAGAGGCCTCCCCCAGGCCACTCAGCGCGCACCCAGGTGGCGGATAGGGGAACGTCCTACAGATATGTAGGGTGCCTCCATTGAGTAGGAGGCGCGGATCAAGGGAAGACACAGTCCCTGGAGGTCCCTAATTGAAACTGGGGCACCCTCGCCCGGGGGCTATAAATACAGGCGGAGGAGGAAGAAGGCCCCTCGGATATACACTCAGCAGGGCCCACCGGCGTGTGGACACGTCCCGTCAGTTACAAACCTTCTCCCAGCAATGGGTTAAATTGCTTGGTGAAGCAGAACACCATCATGGGAGGATCCCCAATAGGAGGACAACTGCGGAAGGGCAGAAGATCCTTATTACGGACAACGGCCTCTGCAAGGTGGTGGAGAGAAGAGGCTTGCCGCCACCACCCATTTAGCCAAGAAACCACCTCTCTTGAAATCATGAAAAAAGGGCTTAATATTATGCAAACATCTGGTACCTGCGTCCGGAACAACCGACGAACAACCAATTTTGAATGATGATAAAGCGATTTTACATGCTACCGCGTGCGGGTAACCAACGAAACTACCGTTTTCTGGGGAACCGACGATCCTAGGCCTACGACGACCCCCACATGGGGCAAAAATCAACACGGTTGTTCCGTTCCAACAAAAACCACCCTACACTTTGGCGCGCTAAACATCCGAACAGTTGCCACACCAGGAAAACTAGATCTTGCCCTCAGAGAACTATAGAGATACAATTGGGAAGTTATCGGCCTTTCTGAGACTCACCTCCCCCGAATGAGTGAGGAAAACCTCTCTGGAGCCTCCCTCTTGTTGTCTAACCGCAAGGATGGAGTTCATCGACAAGGTGTAGGATTCTTCGTATCACCGACTGCCAAAAAATCTCTAATCTCTTTCACCCCGGTCTCAGAAAGAATAGCCGTCTTACGACAGAAGGGAGCTGCCAAGAGTATCTCTGTCGTCCAAGTCTATGCCCCAGACTGCGCCAGAAGTGAGGAAAAATGCGATGAATTCTATTTCATACTACAAAGCATCATCGACCAAATCCATAAGAAAGACGTACTGATTTTTACGGGGGCTTTAACGCTATAGTAGGTACAGATAATACCGGTCGGTTCGATATAATGGGGACTTTTGGTCGCGGAAAACTCAATGCGAGAGGTGAACGATTGCTCGAATTCTGTCGAGAAAACGAGTTATTCGTAACGAACACAATGTTCCAACACCGCCATCGACGTAAAGTGACCTGGAGATCTCCAGACGGTAAAACCAAGAACATGATTGATTATATGCTGATATCGAAGCGCTGGAAGTCCTCCGTACTAGATAGAGTAGCATTACCTGGAGCGAACTTCGACTCTGACCACACTCTCCCGATGTCAAGGTTCAAGCTAAGAATGAGAAAATTGCAAAAAGCAGCAAAAATCCCAAGATTCCGGGTGGATCTGCTGCGGGATCCCAAAAAAAGGCAGGCCTACACTTCCACTCTATCTGAAAAATTTCGAGAGATCCTGGAAATTCATTCTCCCTTGACCACCGCTAATGAGATAGACTCCCTGACCGAGTAGGCCACATCAGAAATCATAGACAGCGAAGGACGTCCTCGGACGAAAAACTTCCAATGAAAAACCATGGATCCCAGGTGAGATCATTGCGCTATGCGAGGATAAGCGACCTTTTTGCGACAAATCTGACCACCAAAGCCGGGATACTTACAAGCTCCTCAAGAGAAGAATAGAGCGAGAGATCAGAAAGGAACTACGTAACCACCTACGGGAGAAATGCGAAGACTGCGAAGTACTGTCCAAGAAGGGGAACAGCGGAGCAGTTGTCAGAATGGTACGAGAGTTAAGCCGAAAAGAAAGAGCCAGAAAGGTCAGTGATCCTGGACAGAGACGGAAATGAGAATTGCGATTCAAAGATGAAACCTGAAAGATGGAAAGAATACTTCAACAATAAACTGAATCCCCCAGTGGCCGTGGATCCTGAAATACTAACCCGCTTTGCCATACCCGACCAAGAACTCAGAGCAACACCCCCACTCGAGTCAGAAACCGAGTCAGCAATCAAGTCGCTCAAACATGGAAAAGCCCCTGGTCCAGACGGAGTCAACGCTGAACTAATTAACGTCACATCGGATGATGCAATTGATCTGTACCATGCCATTGTATCTGCGGTGTGGGAAACCGGCCACGTACCCCGTCAGTGGTGCAAGGCTGCCACTGTACCCATTCACAAAAAGGGGTCAAAGAAATTGTGCGGAAACTACCGTCAGATCAGCCTCACGAGCCACAAGTCACGTGTCCTGATAAAAGTCCTACTCCGACGCATACAAACAACAACTGTCTTTGCCATTGGAGAATATCAGGCTGGCTTCCGCCCTGGGAGATCAACAATCGATCAGATATTTGTCGTTCGACAACTCATGGAGCAATACATTGAATTCAACCAAGAACTCTACCAACTATTCGTTGATTTCCGTCATGCATTTGACCTGATATGGCGCGAAGGACTCTGGCATATCCTCCTTTACTACGGGATCCCTTTTGAGGTAGTCCAAATAATCAAGTCTGTATGACCAGTTCCGAGACCAAGTAATACCGCTGATGGGTCGTCAGAAGAGTTCACAACTTCGTCAGGAGTTCTCCAGCTTGCATCTTATCACCACATCTCTTCAACCTCTTTCTAAATGCCGTTCTGTCACTGCTGCAGTCGGAATGTCGCAACAATAGGAGGGCTGCTAATAGACAATCTTGCCTACGCTGATGATAATGATGTGCTAGCAAACTCTACACAAGAACTGCAGGCACAAGCTGATAAACCCTACAATACCACAAAGCCGTTCGGGATGGAGATCAATGCCGGCAAGACCAAAGTCAAAGTAACTACAAGACGTGAACTGGACAACCCATCCATTATCACCATAGGCGGGAGACAGGTTGAAACGATTGACCACTTCCTGTACCTTGGTAGCCAAGTCTCCTCAGATAATTGTCATAGCTCTGAAGTGAAACATTGGCTTGCACTTGCTAGCTCTAGCTTCCGAAGACTAGCCAACCTCTGGAAAAGTATCCACCTATCCAACAAACTCAAGTTGCGCCTATTCAACAGTTTAGTAATACCCATAGTTATTTATGGATGCGAAACATGGACCCTAAGAACCGAAGACGAGAGAAAACTAATAGCTTTTGAGATGAGATGCCTCCGGCGAAATGCTAGAATCAAATACACTGACCGAATCACAAATTTGGAAGTACGTCAAAGGCTCCAGTCCACTCAAACCATTCTCAGTAAATCCAAGAAACAACAACAGCGCTGGTTCGGCCACGTCAAGCGAATGGAGCCGAGCCGCCTCCCAAAAATCGCCCATGAAGGATCCCTTCATGGCCTTCGTCTACGAGGCAGACCACGAAAACGATGGATGGAGAACTTCCATTTCGACAACGTCACGATAGCCCAGTTATCACGTATCGCACCAGACAGAGCAATGTACCGAGCCCTAACGCATGAGCTAGCAAGAGGAGTGGCCCCAAAACGTCCCATGAGGATGGCCAGGACCTAAGTAAGTAGTAAGTATACTCTTACTTTACTTGACGTAATTTTTTCATTACCTTTAAAAAAAATTTTTGTCTAAAAAAATCCTGTCAAAAAAGCTTTACTACCCATCAAAAACCAGACACAGATCGTTAAAATACTGACCGTTTTATCTGCGTTAGAAAAAGTATCATGTTCATAAAACAATACCGTTTCATGAAATGTAATTAAACAAACAAAAAAGATTTCCCAACTAAAAGCAAGGAGTAACTTTAAAACCTAAAACAAATTAAAATAATTATGTATATAAGCAGGACTGCCCCCTCCTCAGCACCTCGCTAATTAAGCTAAAGAACTTTAGAGCTTTGAAAAACCTTCTTTTTCCAATTCAATGGCCCTTGTGTTTCAGTAAATATTCTTAAAGAATCTGCACAAACGTCAAACTTCAGAGTAAAGAGCAAGGAGTTAAGGAGGAGACAACATCTTTCATATAAAGAATGATCGGTTCAAATAGGTTTCAAAGCTGTTTCTTACTTATAGTTGAAAAAAATTGTTTTTTTCATTTATTTTCTGATTGTTTTCCAAATACTGTCCAGACCTAACCAAGATATAATGTGGGGTATCGGCCACTTAAACCCCTGGTCAATTGCTGTTTCAATGTATATATGAATAATTGTAAATTGATTAATACCGCCTAACGTTTTCAGTTTTTCTACTTAAGAATTGGAATATTGGACTGCAATTTAAATTTGGACAAAATTTGAATATAGCCTACTTAAAAAATTAGCGATTAATAGTATTTTCGTCCAGAAAGTCCTTGTTAATGTTTCTACTGCAGGGTTTCGGTTAGATGAAGAGGGGTATTATTGTTCATATGGACTGAAATTCTGTGACACTTCTGATCTTCATACATATATTTAATACATTGAAAGATTTCATATAAATAGGAAAAAAGAAAAAATATCATTTAAAATTGTTGAGAACAGAGCTTCTAGTGGCATTTGCTCCTCCCCCAAAGAAATTTTCTGGCAGGGCTCTTGATGGCTCGCCTTGCATTTTCCACCTATGCGCTGACAGACATGGGAATGCAATATTTTAGGCTGCATAGAGAAATATTCTAATTAATTCCTACCCTCTCCCACCTATTTCTACATTTATCAGAAAACTCATGGAGAGTAAGCAGTTTGGCCATTAAAATATGCATTTTGTGGCATCTACCTCCGCCTACACAATGACCCCCACCCCCTTCACTATAGCTGATACGCAATTACACATCATCAAACGTAATTTCATTAAACATTAATTGAATCAACTTAGTTGAATCCAGCACCGTGTGGCATTACTTCCTCTGCAACTGGGAAGGCTCAAATATAGTTTATTGATACTTTAAAATCAATTAGCTTCTCAAAATTTTAAATTGATAGCAAATTGGTCATCTTTTAGACCAAGTCGTAGTTTTGTGTCATAAAATGGCAGAAAACAACACTTTCTTGTGGCACAATCCTTATGGTCACTTAAAGAGGAACTTTAAATTTACGTTCGAATGAGTTCTTTCCCAATTATCTAGGACTTTCGATTTGATAAGATCACCTCTGGGAAAAAACAAAAACGAATAAATATGTATCAACGATCTTTCTTCTGAAAAAAAAAGATGCGAAATTCCACTTTTTGTAGATTGGAGCTTGAAACCTCTATGGTAGGGTTCTCTGATATGATGAATCTAATAAAGAGATTTTATCTAAGATAGCTTGCTTTTTTTGGGGTGTTTCCCCTTGTTTCAAAAATCAAGCACATTTTCTCAGATTCATGGCTTTTTGTGGGTAACAATAAACTGAATAAATTTTATATAGTTAGAATCAACATAAAAAGCCAATTCTGTTGATAGCTCAATTGTCATCAAAATTCCGTTTTATTTTTGGTGAATACTGGCCCGAGTCACTCCTTGCTTACAGTTTGTTATCACAAACTATTCGATAAGATTCTCTTGTGATAAAATTTGTATTTGAACCTGTTCATTTTATTCAGTTGAATTGGACAATCACAAGAAAGAGGGCCAATTTGACAGCTGGATTGCAAGTTTAAATTTAGTTTTTCTTTCGCTATTCTGTAATTTTTTTAAATGTCTGAAGTTAAAAGGTCTTTCAGTTCAAGTCAGAGAATTGTCCTGTATGGAAAGAGGTACATTTGATTGTCCTGTATAAAGAGGTACAGAAGTGCATGGCCGTTATAAAATCAAAACGTGGTATCTATGCAGACAGGATGAGTTTTGAGTATCTTTACTCTTTCTGTAGCCTATTCTAAGACTTAGTAAATTGCATAAAGAAAAGTCTACTCCTGTTATAATAATGGGAAGCAATGAATCTGTAATTTCGGTTCGACTATGATTTTCTTTTAAGATTAAATGCGTAATAATTAAATATAATACTGATTAAATGGATTGGTCCCTTTGCCAGGTATCCTCATCATTTAAAATTTATTGAATTTTATTTCATTTTGCATGCAAAGTTAGTTGCTCTTTTTAGTTGAATTTTTTCTGAATATATTTAAAAATAAACTTATTCCCAAGAAAAAGCATCCTAAGATATATTCCCGTATCCCCGCCCACCACTGCTAATCTGGCGTCTCCCCCCCATGAAAAATTTTCTGCGGGCGCCTTGATCTACTTCAATCATTTACAGGCTTAGATACTCTTAAAACAGATTTGCAAGCATGGGAGTGGGCTTTAGGCCCCGTTCCCTGACATCCCACGATTCTAAAAATTTAACCCAAAATTTCCTATAGTCTTGATGTAATTACTTTTTGGGGGTTTTAGTTTTCCAAATTTAGACCACATCCCTCAAATATTACAGATTCCAGAAACTAATCTTCCCGTATGTTTCCAATGTAAGCTAATCATTTACCTGCTCTGCTCCCATCTCATCTTGTCGATGAAATTATATAAATTTCTGAACAAAAAGCCTTCCTTTTTTAGAGGGGGAGAGGGTAGAAGAGTTTTCGAAGGAAGATAATCTAATATCTAAAGACTATTTTGTACTCCATTGGAACCCCCAGGAGCATACCAAAACGTCGTTAAGAGGATTCGATGCCTTAAAATCATTTTGCGAGCCTCAACGTCGGCTAAGCGTCTCAAAGACAAAGGGCCTATTAGCAAATTCTCCCAAGAGACTAGCTCTCAATGAAATCTATTGAAAATTTGTGGTTATGACTATAAATTTGATTGAAAGACAGTGAAACAGTGCTGGCAATGTTTTCAATCAAAACGAGTAGCACCACAGGGGACTCCCAAACTGCCAAATTGATCATATGACATTTCTTTTGAACCTATTTTGACATTTTCCAGGCAGATATGCAAGAACATTTTTAGGGACTTTCCTGAACTTTAAAAAGAAATTTCTGCTCCGTTTAATCTAAAATCAAAGTTCACAATTTCCGATGATATAAGTTTCATCAAAACTGAATATCTCTACTATTTCCGACCCAAAAGGGGAGAAGGTAAATGATTTTTCTAAAATTTCCAGGAAAGTAGGTGTCGGGTGTTAGTTTTCTGTCGTTTATTTGGATCCCTTATCCCAGCTCTATAGGTTGAGGCAAGACCACCCAATTAATTCTAAATAGTTTGATCACACAACCTTAAAAACATTTACAATGGACGAGACAGGGTGATCCTTCAAGGTACCGAATCCCCTTAAACACAATTACTCTGGTCAAACCACTTTCCAAACACAATTAATTCTTTGGCAATTTTCTCCAGTGTGACTTTTATGGAGAAAAAAATTGGCATTAAAACAACTCAAGAAATCAGACTTGAAACTGAATATCTTTGTGCCCTCTTCTTCTTCTTCTTTTAATAGGGTTAGACTAAAATTGTTCCAAGAGTTGGAGTACTAGTCGAACAATTTAAACCAGTAATTCTTCGAATTATCAAACAGTTCGTGGTAACGAACTGTAAGTAAGGAGCGACCCGGCTCAATGGTAACCGAAACTCTAGAAAACGGTATTTTGATACAAATAGATACATCAAAAGAATCACATTTTAATGCTGATTTCAAATATATAAGTTTCATCAAGTTTAATCCTACCCATCAAAAGTTAGGCGCCTGAGAAAATTTGGATGATTTCGAAAAAGGGGGAAAGACCCCCTAAAAGTTATAGAAACTTAATGAAAATCACACCATCATATTCCGCGTATCAGAGAACCCTACTGTAGAGGTTTCAAGCTCCCATCTACAAAAATGTGGAATTTTGCATTTTTTGCCAGAAGAAAGATCACGGGTGCGTGTTTATTTGTTTGTTTGTTTTTTTTTTTTTTTCCCCAGGGGTGATCGTATCGAACCAGTTGTCCTAGAATATCGTGGAAGGGCTCATTGGAATGGAAATTGAAAGTTCTAGTGCCCTTTTTAAGTGACCAAAAATAATGGAGGGCAACTAGGCCCCCTCCCACGCTCATTTTTTTACCAAAGTCACCTGATCAAAATTTTGAGATAGCCATTTTGTTCAGCATGTTCGAAAATATTATAAGTATGTCTTTTAGGATGACTTAATCCCCCAAACTTCCCGGGGGGAGGGCTGAAAGTTATGAACTTTACCCAATGTTAACATATAGTATTGGTTATTTGGAAGTATACAGACGTTTTCAGGGGAGATTTTTCCTGGTAGTGGGGGGGGGGGGTGGGTCAGGGGTTATGTGGGAGGATCTTTCCATGAAGGAAGTTTTCATGGGGGAAGGGACATTGCTATGAAGGGGACGAAGGACTTCCCAGCATTATTTAAAAAAAGATCATAAATTTAATATAAAAAAACAAGTATTTCAACTGCAACAGCAGCAACATCGAAACTTTAAACGAACAGAAAATATTACATATATAATTGGGTTCACCCCGTAGTCAATGCCTCGCTCTTTAAGCCAAAGATTTTTTAGTACTTTCATAAGAGCTATTTATTCTAATTAACGGCCTTTGTGATTAAGCGGTCATTTCTAAAGAATTGGAACCAAATTTGAACTTTCGCTTAAAGAGCAAGGTATTGACTAGGGGATAAATGTATTAAAAATATATGAATATAGAAGTTCGTTACGTAAGTTAATTCGTAAGTTACGTATATTTATTACTAATAAAAACGTTCGTAAATAAAATTAAACAAGTCTCGAGAAAGCCATTTAACTAAATAAAAGTAAATTAATATGGAAATTTTGTTTTAATTATTCATGTACGGTGAGCCAAGATCAAAACCTGCATTTATTCAAAAACGTTCAAAAATTAAATAAAAAAAACAAGTTTTTTAAACTGAAAGTAAGGAGCGACAATAAAACTTAAAACGAACAGAAATTATTCTGTATATGAAAGAGACTGTCCCCTCCTCAACGCCTCGCTCTTTACGCTAAAGTTTGACTCTGTCTCACAACTTTATTTTTTAAAACAATAAAAAACTTTAGCGTAAAGAGCGAGGCGTTGAGGAGGGGACAGTCTCTTTCATATACAGAATAATTTCTGTTCGTTTTAAGTTTTATTGTCGCTCCTTACTTTCAGTTTAAAAAACTTGTTTTTTTTATTTAATAACCCCTAAAGTCGGTGGAATTATAGTTGTCCATTTTTCAAGTGACTGTAGATCCTCTAGTTTTTAACTCCGTTTTTAGAATTAATAGTAAAAATACAGCTTGAACCATTTTTACATTATGCGTCAAACTGGATAGAAAAGGCACCGAGCCGAATACGGGAAGTCCATGAAAAAAAAAAAAAAAAAAAAAAAAAAAAAAAAACAACTTACGCATCGCAAAATTTGGCATGAGTTTTACACAGCGAACATAATTATGAGACAGGTTTTTCTCTTACTACGAAAGCTATAAAACATTGCCAAAAAACGTATTTTGTTAACGGAAAATATTTCTAGAGTGAAAAAATTCATAGAATAATGCTAATCAACCTTTGAAGATAAAAGCTTCATTCGCAAAAGCAAAAACGAAAAAAAAGACACTCAAGGAGCATAAATCAAGAACTGAGAAAAAGGATTTAATTATGAAACTACCGAAATCAAGGGTAACACATCACATTTTGGATGGACGATGTAGGCCACCAAGTTTCATACAAAATTGGAAGGTATTTTACAGCAAAATGCGGAAATAGAGGAAAATTTATTAGACCGTTTGCTGCTAAGGGTTTCCAGTTCTTTCTGATGATACAAGGAGCAGGTAACCGTGTAAGAAATTGTGAGTCTAAAGTTACAGCTAAGGACTTGGTATCTTCCAAAAACCTTAAATATCATCTTTGCTGGAAATCAAACATCATTTGCGAAATATGTACTAACCATGTTTTGATTTATAATAGTCGTCTGATTATTTAAAACAACGGTACTTGTATGATATACCCCCTACCTAATGTTCTTCTAATATATTTCTCTGGCGCTCAATCCTAATGAAATATACCAAAAAAAGATAAAAATATAATACTTTAAAAACAAATTTGGGCTACGTAATTGAACATTAGGGGGGTGGAGGCAAAGTATAGCGGGTCTGCATGCCTAATGTGTTAGACACAATTGTTCTGCATATTATGTAGTAAGAATTGTTTTCTAACTTCACACTGTCCAAATACTTTACCCCAACCCCCACCCCTAATGTGCAAATATGTAGCCCAAATTATATATTTTCCATCTATTTTGTCACTTCTCTTTGTCTTGTCTCACGCTAAGCTAAAACAAACTAACGAAAAAAAAAGGTTCTATAATACGTCAATGAATGAACGAACATCTTGAGCGGTAGGGGGTTCATTATACAAGTAC
Source organism: Artemia sinica (assembly GCA_027921565.1). Lineage (NCBI taxonomy): Eukaryota > Metazoa > Arthropoda > Branchiopoda > Anostraca > Artemiidae > Artemia > Artemia sinica. Next base: position 38,996,477 of record CM051268.1, read on the forward strand.
CAAAACAGCTCCCTAAATGGTCTCTGATGAAGAATCTGTCAAATGAGGTAGAACATTTCTATATTTATGAAATTGGAGAGGAATTGCTATTACTTGCATAATTCAGGGCCCTTGTCCCAAGACTGTACGGATCATACTATTCCTGAAGGTGTGTTTTTTTACTTTTTTATTATCTTTTTTGGTCTTATACCATGTGGTCCTTTTATCAGTTCCAACAATTAAAAAGGGCACTTCAGCCCTTATAAAGTGAAAGAACCCTCCCTCAACCTTTTGCGACCTTCCGTTCTTTTTGCTAAGGAAAAAAGACAAAAAAAATATACAATATATAAGATATACATCACTCTTAACAAAGGGTTACGGCGTCGACAAAAATTAACTTTAATTTAGAGGAAATGTATTTCTAAATTACCATAAACTAATTAATTTATTTTTTGAAGAATTAATCTTTTTAGTCGTTGGTAAAACCGTAATTTGGTAAAAAAGATTACCTTCTGCAGATTAAGTGTGAAAATTTGTTCAATATCTGAAGCCCCTCTTGCACTGGCTCGTTCTACAATCACCTTCCCAAATAAAGCTTTTGCAGTGAAATTGTTGTCCTTAAACCTGAAAAGGAAAAAGTAAAAAATAAAGAGAACCAAAGGAAGATCCCAAAAATATAATAAAAATTGACCACTGGATGATTTCCTTTAGTTATGGGCCGTTCATAAATCAGTCAGTCATAAATAAAAATTTCCTTGTCCTGGAACATTTCCTTCGGTTACGCATTAATAAAACAGTTGGTTTACGAATGTGAAGACTCACACTAACCAGTAGCAAATCCCCTATATCCTATAGGACTCGAACTCTCTACAGTTACAAACCAAAACCTGTAGGCTAATCACTATCACTTCTAACGAAGCCCTAGAAGTCCCTCTTGTGGGTGTGGATGACAAATATACATAACTTCCCTCGCATAACTGTAGATGCTGGGTAGTTTTTTTTTTATTCTGCAAGCCCATCTAGTCGTTAAACTGATAAAAATAAATTTTGAAGAGCCCAATCCCCAACTATCCTCTCCAGAGGTTGAAACCCTAAAAAGTCACAGCTATAAGCCGAAGTCATAATGCTCACCAATTTTGATCGGATCCATAGTTCCCTTCTGATAGATGTGCTGATGAATCAAATTTAGGGAACCCATCCCTTCCTTCTCTCCCACGGAGGTCAAACTGTCGTTGTACTACCGAAAGACAATAAGGGTTAAAAGTTCAAAAGCTTTTTGGGATCTAAAGAGGCCTTGTGGCAAGAACCTAGGGGCCATCTCTCCCCATTGATGCAAGGTCGGGTCCGGATCCCGAAAAGACTAATTGAGAAAATCAGCTGTCACCCATGACCAAATATTGACCAAATCCAACAATCCTTTCTGGTGTATATCCTGATTAAAAGAATTTAACCCCTTTCCAATCCCCACACAGGGAGGATCGCACTCAGGCTCAAAATGACACAAAAGGATGTTAGGTCTCATTCTCCACCACTCTCAAATACGGAACCCAAAAAGGTACAATTAGGACGCTGATTATGGTTGTGAACCGATAAACTCCTCTGTCAGATGATCTGATAACGACAATCTGGGGAATTTTCCCTACAGAGCACCCTGCGTAACTTATATATTATGAAATCATAATACAAGTCCAGAGATGACATTTACATCATCCCACACAGGCTGGTTCAAGTCATGACCCCCTAAAAAGCGTAACTAGGACACTGGCTCTTACTTCCTACCAAGTTTGGTTGAGACCCTACAACCCCTTCTGGTAACGTCATGCAGACAAAAGTTTGTGGCCTAATCTTCCACAGAGGTTACATTGTGACTGGACACCTAAGTCAAAATAAGAACACTAGGCTATTTATTATTTCTCATTAAGACTGTTTCATATCCAACAACCCTTTCAAGTAAACCTGCTGATAACAAAATTCTGGAAAACCCACCTCCCATTCTTCAACCCATGATTCAGATTGTAATAAAAATCACTTCAATCATGTTCTGGGGTCAAACTTTATATCACGAAATAGACAAAAAATCGGAGTTTGAGACTTTGAGATTTAGTTTTACAAAATTATTTTCTAGAAATCTACAAGAGATATAGAGTTTCGGTCTCAGATTCTCGAAAAGATAATTGCCCTTTCTACACGAGTCTGACATATGTTACGAGATTCTGAAGAAGTTTACTTCCAAATTTAGGTCATTTTCATTTATCGTTTACGAGTAGAGACCGCTGATCATAAGAAAAAGATGTACGAAGGAAGTAGTGCTGCTCCAAAGCAGTATTGCAAAAAAAAACCTTAAATAGGAGCAGTGAAAAGCCACGTTGCTCCAGGCCATAATTGTTATTTTAAAAAAGATGAAATAAGGAGTAGCATTAAAAAAGAGAAGGAAATTATATTGTCTTTATTTAAAATAACGAAAAAAGAACCTAAAATAGGAGCAGTGAAAAGCCACGTTGCTCCAGGCCATAATTGTTATTTTAAAAAAGATGAAATAAGGAGTAACATTTAAAAAAGAAGGAAATTATATTGTCTTTATTTAAAATAACGAAAAAAAACCTTAAATAGGAGCAGTGGAAAGCCATGTTGCTCCGGGCCATAATTGTTATTTTAAAAAAGATGAAATAAGGAGTAGCATTAAAAAAGAGAAGGAAATTATTATGTCTTTATTTAAAATAACGAAAAAAGAACCTAAAATAGGAGCAGTGAAAAGCCACGTTGCTCCAGGCCATAATTGTTATTTTAAAAAAGATGAAATAAGGAGTAACATTTAAAAAAGAAGGAAATTATATTGTCTTTATTTAAAATAACGAAAAAAAAACCTTAAATAGGAGCAGTGGAAAGCCATGTTGCTCCGGGCCATAATTGTTATTTTAAAAAAGATGAAATAAGGAGTAACATTAAAAAAAGAAGGAAATTATATTGTCTTTATTTAAAATAACGGAAAAAGAACCTAAAATAGGAGCAGTGAAAAGCCACGTTGCTCCAGGCCATAATTGTTATTTTAAAAAAGATGAAATAAGGAGTAACATTTAAAAAAGAAGGAAATTATATTGTCTTTATTTAAAATAACGAAAAAAGAACCTAAAATAGGAGCAGTGAAAAGCCACGTTGCTCCAGGCCATAATTGTTATTTTAAAAAAGATGAAATAAGGAGTAACATTAAAAAAGAGAAGGAAATTATATTGTCTTTATCGCAGAGCACTTGCCATAAACGGTGAACTTTATCGTCATCAACACATCGTCCGTTTTCCCGCTGATGTTTATCAATAAGCAAAAACATGTATACATCCTGTTTAAGGCGTACGTTCATTTTTCCAAATTTTTGCTTCAATTTTTTCGCACTAGTGCATAGTTATAGGACTTGATCCTGACTGCAAACTTTGAAATATACTGAACAACAAGAAGCACTTAAAACTTAACTTCAAAGTGTCCCCAGCCAGAGCTGAAACAACGGGGAGGGTCAGGGGGTTTCGGGCCTCGACGAAGTACTTATACGCCCATTGCCTTCTGATGCATAAGACAGAAAAAAACATAGGAACGAAGCTTATTACAACATAGCAGTAGCAAAAGCAAACTCCATGATTTTTTTCCTATAAACAATATTAAAGAGTGACTTTTGTTTTCCTTTATGATGGCCTTATCCTCTAAAGATGGTAGATGACAAAATATTTTATTTTGGCATTTTTTGGGTGTACGTGCATGCATTCGAAAATTATAATTGTATCAATCCAAATGCTGAAGTACATGATCATTTTACTAAGAAGCCGATTTTCACTTACTTACCCATATTCAAAAAAGTCTGAGAAAAGCGAGATTTCAACTTAACTTATAGAGCAGAGTAATTTTCATTAACTCCCTAAGTAGAATAGAAAGCAGCTTTCAAAAAAAAAGTTGTTGAAAAGCATACATCCTGTTTGCTCTAAATAAAAGAGAAACCTGCTTTCAAACCAAGTTCCGATAGAGTTAAAGTTTGTACAATTGTTAAAAAATATGCCAATAGATTCAGAATCTTGCATCTTGTCTTTAAGTAGATAAAAGAAGCATCTAGACGATTAAAATATGTCAAAAGAATGAAGACGCCTTCATGCTCCATGGTTTAATACAAAGTAAAAGTTTGGGTACACAAGCAAATTAACTACAAACTTTTGAAAATCTTTCCATAACAAAAATATTTGCGCATTCTTTAACTTCAACTAAACGGAAATCAAAATAAATCTTAGTTTCAAAACAAATTTTAGAGAGGAAAAAAAGAATGAGCCCAACTTACAAAATCTAGATCCCCAAACGTCATTGGCCCGAGGCTAATAGCCAAGTTTGCCAGTCAAGGGGTGCTCAAGGGGTGCTCAAATTTATTAATGGACGGCCAAATTGACGCAGTTTTACAAAGAGCCTCCAACCCTCAAAATAATTTTGTTTTTAAATGGATTTATCCTAACCATCAATTGTTGGTCATAACCGCCCTCAAATGTCAAATTTTAAAAAGATATTAAAAATATCAAACCTTTACCTACTTCTCTCAAATGAGTTTCACAAAAAGATTTGAAACCATTTGATAATTTGCGTTTTAACTTCATTTCTAAACCTTTATTTGATTTAATTTCTGTGTTTCCTTGAAAAAACAATAGTTTTGGATTCCATGATTTCTGAAAAACTACTTTCAATTTTTAACTCGGTTAAATGAAGAAGAAGAACGAAAAAGAGAATCTTACCTCAGAGCAAAGTGCTTTTCGATATACTGGCCGCGAAAATCTTGTTCTTGCATAAGATTTGTATCCTCTCCAGCTTCTCTATCTGCTTCAAAAAGATCGGATTGAAGCCTCACAAATACCTTCCCAGCTTTTACCAACTGTGGGGCATTACTTGAGCAAACTCGATTCACTTTGCTCGATAAATCTGGCTTCTGATCACTCCTATAAGTTAGGCTTACATTAATTTCAACATAAAAATTATGTTTTTATAAATGAATTCATTTTATTAATGAAAATTATTGTTCTTAAGGTTGCAGTGGCGGATCCAGGGGGCGAGGGGCGCGCGCCCCCATAACGTAGACTGAAGTAGTGTAATTTATTTAATTAACACAAGTTTGCGTTAATTAAACTTGCTCCTAACGCAAGTTTATCGGATCAACCTATTTTGCCCCCCCCCCTAAAAAAATCCTGGATCCGCCCCTGTAAGGTTGATGGTCCCTTGAAACATGTGACCTTTACGACAAGACTACAACTGTGAATTACATTAAAAAAAAAAACAATATACTTATAGCATTGGATTTATTAGTTTCTGATTTATCCATTCGTCAAGCCAAAATTATGATATTACTAAGATTTGTTATTGGAGAATGATCTAAACTTGCTTAAAACCATAAATTTCACATATTTTCGCATGTTTTCAACGTGTTTCCCATTCTAAAAACGAATGCAAAGCAAATGTCAAAAAAATACGATTCAGTGGATGGATATAGCCGAATCTGGGCAAACGAATTATAGCAGGGTTGTCGTCTTACGTTAAAACATTAAAAGCGTAAAATGGCAGAAAATTAACAACCCAAAAACACGTAAATCTTTAGTTTTAACCGAGTTTGTTCAGCACTATTCATCGACAAAAAGGACGAATTAGGCACTTATTGCTTATGAAAGTTGTTTTTGAAATAAAAATTTACATTATCTTGTCATAAATCCTAGGAATAAGCGTACATTGTCCAAATTTTAGGCGAACTGTCTGATACTTAAGAAAACGTCCTCTTCTCCTGTCCTCATTTCAGTTGAATTGTTCTTGTTCATATTATGTTTCGTCCTTTACAGGCTAAACCCTCTGGGCACTGTTTTTGATTCGTCAATTTTTTTTAATAAATAAACACAGTTCTAATTATTATATCTGTTAATTTATGCATTATTTAAAAGACAAAGAACCATAACTAAAAAAAAAAAAGGCCCCCCAAATTCAAAAAGAAATCTTTAAGCAAAGGTAATATAAACACAAGCTACAAATTCCTATTGAAACGCACAAACTAAACACCAAGATTATGCTAAAGTACAACTATTTTCACAGACCATCTTCAAAGAAAAAAGGACACAGAAAAGAGTACGCCTACTGGAAAAGCAAGGGAACTTAGAATTGTATTACGGGATTAGCACTTTGATTTAGTCTTTTTTTTTCTTTTTTTTTCTATGCTGACGATTTAGGTCAATTGCGAGAAAACGGTAAAATTGGCCGACACCCCTCCACCCCAACCAACTTTTAAGCTGAAAGGCGAGTGGGGTGCCCTTTGTATGAACCACAATGATTTTATGTGTCTATGATTAGGGAAATAAAGTGCCATCCGCTACTTCCATCACCATTTTTAGCACAAAGGTTGGAATGTTGCAACTTCGTTGAAGTATTAATACGCAAGCATCTTTATCTGTATTATTGGGAAATTAAATCAGTCCTTGGCCCCTACAATGCCCCAGCCTCCTACCACAAATTTTCTAGCAGAAGGGTAGGCATATTCCACTTGTTTGAAGCAGAATCGCGAAAAAAAAATTCAATTTGTGTGATTGGAGAAGAGGTCTGAGCCAGCTGCCCTCTCCCTCCACAGCCGGTACTCCCTTCTATCACCAGTTTTCTAGCGCCAAGGTATGCACGCTACTTCTTGTTTGAACTGGGACCCTGCAAGGATTTCGATCTCTATTATAGAAGAACCAAAGTTGGAGGCACCAACTGAACGAGTAGCTGCTTCAACAACAATCTCCCCCTCGTTTTCTCCATCGATTTTTCTAAAGAAAAGTTGTAATGGTGCACCTTACGGATTCTCAATCTGTAGAGCTGCAGGGACGAAGTGGGCCCATCGAAACCCAGAACCACAACTAAATTTTTCGCAGAAAGATAGGCGTTTTTGTCACCACTGGGCTCGAAACTTACGACCAGTGCCTTGGGCAACTGGGGCATAACAATCATGAGTTTCAGAGGCACGCCGTGCTTCCGAGTAGCATTTGGCGATAATTTCATTAAACGATATATCGACATATCGATAGTTCAATAAAAAAAACTGTAATTAAAGCGTATTTGCACTTTTTTTAAAACTGTGAATAATATAAAACAAAAAATAAAAACAAACTTCGACTATATAAATGAATATCATAGAAATCCAGATTTGAAATTACTCGGGCTCAGGATAAAGAAAGATAACCTACTGGCTACTTTTGGCTATTCAATATCAGCAACTTGTCAAGGCTCTTCCTTGAGAATTGGTTCTACTTTTCAATGATTAAATATTTTTTATTTTTTTTAATAAAAGTAAGGATCAGCATTATAACGAACAAAAATTTTTGCGTTTATGAGAGGGATGCCCCTCATTACGTTTTTTTAGCATTTTTAAAAAAGTTTCTTATTCCAATTAAATGACCCCGTGTTTCAGGAGTTGTTTTTAAAGAATTGGGACAAACAGTCAAGCTTTAAGTGCATAGAGCGCGGCATTGACGAGGGGTATCTCCCCTCATATGCGGTATGATTTCTTTTCATTTTAGGTTTCAATATTACTCTCTAGTTTCAGTTGAAAAAACTTGTTTTTTTTATTTAATTTCTGATCGTTTTCAAATAATGCGAGAAATCTGCCTCTCTCCTCCGTGGAAAACACCACCCCCACAAAAATTCCTCCATGGAAAGTTCCGCCTGTGTAAAATCTCCCCCCCCCCGAAAAATCCATCCCTGCAGAAAATTCCGCCCATAAATTTTCTTTTAGGCGATTCCGCCAAGAAAATTCTCTTTAGCCTACTTTCATTTGAAAAGACTTGTTTTTCATTTAATTACTATTCTTTTTTCAAATCATGCCGAAAAAACCCCTCGGTGGGAAATTTTTCCCGGAAATCCCATCCTCCCCAATGGAAAGTTTCTCTCACCGAAAATTCTCCATGAGAAATCCCTCTCTCCCACGGAAACAATCTCCCAGACAATTAACCTTTCTGGAAATTTTCCCCGGACAATTTCCTCGGAACATCTCTAGATTTAAAATTGAATCGGCAAAGAGAAAGTAAGATAAATTTCGTATAGGAGTTCTGGCAAAGTCTCTCGTGTAAAATTTCCTCTTGTAAGTTCATCCCCAGAAACTTCCCTTTCCATGGAAAATTCTCCCCGTGGAAAATCCCCCCGCACAAAATTCCCCTTCCACAAAAACCTTTGTTTACTTCCAAATAACAAATACAATTTGGGAGAAAATGGCGCAAGAGGGGGTTAGTGACCCTCCAGTATTTTCAGTCACAGAGGGGCTCTAGAACTTTTAATTTTCGTTCGAACTTGCCCTCTCCCGATATTCTTGGGCCATTGGTTTGATACGATCACACTGGCGAAAAAAAAAACAACGCGTATCTGTACAAAAAAAAAAATAAAATAAAAAAATAAACGTGTATCCGTTATCTTTCTTCTGACAAAAATACAAAATTCCACGTTTTTGCAGATGGGAGGTTGAAACCTTCACTGTTGGGTTCCATGATACGCTAAATCTGATGCGCTTTTCATTAATATTCTTTGACTTTTGGGGGTTGTTTCTTCCCTGTCAGGAAAATCACGCGAATTTTCTCAGGCTTGTAGCTTTTGATGGGTACATTAAACTTAATGAATTTTACATATTTGAAATCAGCATAAAAAGTCAATTCTTTTGATGTATATATTGTTATCAAAATCACTATTTCCTGAGTTTCGGTTACTAATGGGTCGAGTCACTCCTTACTAACAAGGAGCTACCCCAAACTGTTTGACTGACTCGCCAGCCTTGGAACTAATCTCCTCGTATACATATTTCTGAGAACCATATTACGAGACTTCCACGACTTGAACGGATCAGTTTTTCTTGGAACTCAAGACTCCCTTTTGAGAATCTGCAGAGCCTTTATAGATTCGGCTGCTGATGAAGCATGCATTGACTACTGAAACTTCGCCATGTACTCCTCACAAACCAGCTCGATTCTGTCGTGGTTGAATCACAGGGACTGTCACGGCACTTGCGTCCATTGATATAGGTTCAGTAGCCATAAAGGCCAAATCCATATCTGTCCCTATTGTACTCTCAACTTGGAGAAGATGGTCAGTAGAAATATACATTTTCATGAAACGCAGATCAAGATAAGTGGCAATCATGACTGATGTGATCTGAGCAAGGCCTATATAGGCTTAGAAGAAAATTTAAACAGCCAAGTCCATTGGAGGTCCTCAGCAACATTTGAAAGTCCACCCTCACTAAACGTATTTTGAATTTGAGAACAGGTTATGCCAACTTATAGATAGAGGTATGTATGCTGTGTATCAGCATCTATGAGAGTAGTGTGGCATATATAAATGGCGCGGAATACATAATTTATTCTACATAAATATTCGTATATATTTTAGGCAATGATACGACAGCCCTTGGTTATCCATGTCCCAACCTCTAAGGGCCCTAATGCCCCACCCCCCTTTTTGTACTTATTTTTAAAAGTTTTTTTTTAACTAAGACATTTTTTCGTCTTTTTTTCATGTCTTAAAATGACATAAAATATACTTAAACAACAAAAAATTTAATTGTGATATAAATATTTTAGTCTTGATTTTTACTATTCGAAAAATAATGTTTGTAGTGACATTTTTTTCTTTTTTTTATTTGGTTTCCTTTTTTTTGAATAAAAATTTGTTCATTTTTTTTTCATGTCTTAAATGACATTATAAGACATGATATACTAGATATAGTTTACTAGAGTCTGAAGTAGGTGAATTAGGACTTCTTATAGGAAAACATAAAAATTTCAGTATCCGTATATTCGTTATACTATGGGATTAGGATATCTGGTGCATATGAATCGGAGAGTCAAATCTATAGCAGCCATAGGCATGAACAACCATACATTACAAGATCTCTTGGGTTTTGGCTAGGCAAATTAACATAAAACTAATTGTTCTTTATTTGTTGCGGTTTTACCCGAGGCCGACGACAGAGGAGCACCGCACTTTAGCAAACGCTTACATTCAGATGCACAAGGAGGAAGCAATTTTTGTTGGTATGCTGATTAGGCGTTATCGAAGGAAAGGAGGACCCCTCTCCCTTAAAGCACCGTGATTTCACTATTTTATAGTGAATACACCGATATCTCATGCCGTAAAATCTGCCTCCTCGCTAACACTTAGACCACTGTTGCTTCTGCTGATTATTAGTAAGCTTCGTACAATAAGCGTAAGAGTGACAATCAATCACACGACTTGAAAGAAAACAGCCCACTTAGAAAATAAAGTACAATCCTAATTGGGCAAAAAATAGTGCAACACTTAGCCGAAAAGGTAGTTGCTATAAGTATTCACGTTCAAAGTACCAGTTTATTTTCTGTTTGAGTTGCGTGGCTGAGAAATTGTGGGAACCACATAAAATATAAAGTCAGTTTGTTTTTTTTATTGCTAGTAATATCTTCAAAAAAATCTTATTTCGCAATTTCAATCTGAGAAATATTTTTGGGTTCAGTAGCATAATATTGATTATGGATCGTTTCCCTCTTTATATTAACGTGTACAAAGAAATATCGATTAGACCCTTTTAATAATAAAATAATTTATTTTTGACCCACTAACATTATAAAAAAATGGAGTAACAAAAAAAAAGACATACAAAACAGTTAGTGCATTATTCACTTTCCAGGCAAATAGAAAAAGTGCTAAAAGTAGTGTTTTTTTTTCCTGCTTCTGAAAGTCAACATTTTTCTGTATAAAAAAGTTGCACCTGACAATTGTGATTTTCGAATATATTTTGGTTTTTCATGAAAAGCAAAATATAAATCATCCTAAAACAAACAAGCAAAGGGGAAAGGCAAGCCCCCAACGACAGTACTAGGGCCCCTCCCAGGATATTATTTTGAAGAAACACTAAAAATTCCTATTTCCTGGATTTTTAGGCAAATAATCGGTTACCAGAATGCATTAGCCCCCTCCCCTCCGTTTTCGGATATGTTCACACATGACTTTAGAAAATTCCAGTTGAGTCTGGCCTATATTACCCACGGTGAAACATAACCAGATGAACTTAGCAGATACATGGAAATATAGTTACATACTAAACTTTGTTTAAATAATATAAATGATAAAACTTGGAAGTTCATAATCCTTCCTACAAAATCCCGGAAGCAAATAAGAAATCACCATCCCTCTCCAGTGTAGAGATATGCTATAATCAGTTAATATTCAATGGATAACAATGCACTTCTATGCAGACAGAAGCACCATTTCACGAAACTGTAGAGAAGGAGGTTGACTGAAAATACAAAAAAAAGTGTATTTCTCAAAATATAGGGAGGATAATCCCCTTCTAATTGGTACCCTTGTACTCAGGAGATACAATAGAATTTCACCCTAAAAAATGTCGAGGAAATCTCATTGTAAAACATTTAAGGAACACATTCAATATGAATAAAAATTTCTAGGCCGAAAAAGGAGCTATTTTGGAAGCTCCACAGGAAAATATTTTGGTTCCCTTTTTTTCCTAACTCTATACACCTAGAATGGGTAGTGACACAAGAGCAACACACTAACAAAGTGAATTAAGTGAGGTTCTTATATGTTGACTTTGTAAAAACACAGCAGAGTTTCAAAGAAAGGGAGCGGGGAATTCGCAAAAGCCCCAAGTTTGTCATAGCGAGGTAGACTAACAAATTGTATAAAAATTGAGAGAAAGTATGGAATAAATGGCAAAGAAAAACATCAGTCACTACAGGCCCAGAACCCCAACCTCTTCCTCTCCACCTGCCTTACTTTTCTCCTTTAACAAATTATTCGTAAGTACGTAACATAAAAACGCCTAGATCTTGTGGATCAAGCTGATCAAATGTCACCCATGCCATAAAACAGGCATAAAAAAGGCAAGAACAGACATGAAAAGACCTTCGAAATTGATTTGCCCCTTGACAAAAGACTACTGACGTAGAAAGCGGCAAAGTAGCAAAGAGAATTCGACCTATAAGTTCGTCATGAAAAATACGATTTACACATCAGAATTCAATATATATATATATATATATATATATATATATATAATATATATATATATAATATATATATATATATATATATATATATATATATATATATATATATATATATAATATATATATATATATATATATATATATATATATATATATATATATATATATATATATATATATATATAGCTTAAATATGCAGTTCAAACGCCAAAGAGGACAACGAATTTGGTACTTGTTTAGAATCCAGTAAACATGCCAGAAAGACCGCATGGAACATCTCAAAGATGCTATATGAAAAATAGGTTTTCGCTGCCTAGTGAGGTATTGCTCAATCCGTGACAAAGATTTAAACTTTAGTTTTTTTGGGTTGAAGGGGCAAAAAAGGTACCTAGGTTAGGTGAAGTATTTAATATATGCTATGCTTTGCCCCCACCCACCCCCCTAATGTACAAATATATAGCCCAAATCTGTTTCTGAACTATTATATTTTTATCATACGGTGTTTTATTTCATTAGCATTAACGAAACTTTACTTCTCGCGTATTTACTGGATACTAAACAAGTACCACGACACTTGCCGGATTGCACGAATTTCTCGATTTTTGGTGAATAGACGCCAATTTCCAAAGTCCGAGAGGAGGGGATGGTCTCTCTTATAGGTGTCAGTTCAAAGGTTAATCCATGAGAGCCAACAAATCATGATAAATATTCCCTTTTCTGAAATCAGTGACATTCATTTAAAGAACAAAACTACAAGCTTGACAAACACAAATGCACACACGAACAGAAAAACGTCTTTGGACCCATTCCACCACAGTTTATAGAATTATCCAGTATGATCATTCTCTATCTCACCCATTATAAAAACCCGGACCGGGGTGCGAGTGCTCCGGAGAACGTTTTTTGCAGATATAAACATAGGCGAAGTCAGATTAGCGGGAATGCGGGTTAGTCTGTTTCCGATTGTTTCCAACAAAGTGCATGGAAACAATCGGAAACAGACTAACCCGCATTCCCGCTAATGCAGAAATAAGTGGGAGGAGCTTTTTGTTCGCACCGAGAACGAAGACCAGAAATGATCTGCGATAAGCTTACTGTCTATAAACTGTGCATTCCACACAGTCCTTGAAATACCATGATTGTTCCTACTATTTCTTATACTATCTACATAAGTCATATTTTTGTTTTGTTTCTTCGTTTGTCTCCCTTTCCTAGTAGAAATCTCTTCGCACAACAATCGGCTCTTTATGCAGATTCTGAATAAGAAAAATTCACTAAGTTTATGAAAAAAAAGTTACATGCCTGAAAAAATTGTCTGATTTTCGAAAAGGAGGCAAAACACTCCAAAACGACAAGTGCTCCTTATAAAAATTACACCGTCAAATTCGGCATACCAGAGAACTCCGTTCGAGGTTTCAAGCACCTATCTACAAAAGCGCGACACCATGCATTTTTTCCGAGAAGATTGATCATGGAGAATGATCATGCATTTATTTTTCCCCAGGGGTGATAATATCGAGCCAACGGTCCTAAAAAATCCCAAGAAGGCTCATTCGAATAAAATTAAAAGTTACAGTGCCCTTTTCTAAGTAGCAAAAAAGAGCTACCAGGGGTTCCATTTCCTTCGCACCCTCGTGTAAATCAGCCCTCGTTCAACTGAACCCCTGTTTAACTTGACCCTTGTGCAACTCAACTCCCGTATTTTTTTTTACTTTATGCTCCTTCAATGCAAAACTATTCGCTCCCCTCCTCTAAAAAACAACAATATCCTTCTAAGATTTTTGAAAACCACCGAAACTTTTCATGCCCAGGGTCTGAATACACTTGAATTTCATGATTGCAACAATAGCTGCAACCTAGTACAGAGAAAACCACGGCCCATAGTAGCCAAAAAGCTTAAAAATACGCAAAAAAAAAACAGTCTCGTAAGAAAAATTTGCCGTTAATGCTGATTCAGGCATGATAGTTATTATTTAGGTGCGTCTTTATAGTAAAATTTGATTGTGGAAACCAACTTACGAGAGTTTTTGAAGAACTAAAAACATTGATAAGCTTACTTTCTACTTTTTTATTCCTTCAAGACTTATAGGGCACTAAAACATAATAGAGATCTGTGTAAGGTCATTTGAAAGTTAATGCTCACAGTTACGCGCTTTTTATAGTTTCGTCGTGACAAAACCATCACAAAATACTTTATTGTACCAAGATGACCCAACCATCGCTCTTCACGCTAAAATTTGACTTTTTGTCACAATGCTTTTAGAAAGATTGCTCAAAAACAAGGGCCGTTGGGGGAATTAGCTAAGAAAAAGGATCTTATAACATACTCCCTCCTCGACGAACCTGACTACCAGATAAAACCTATAGATGAAATCTGTTCCGGACGGAAAGAACATTCTACTGTAGACGGTCTCTGTATATGTGACCGAAATATCTGGACTTTTGTACCTGTTTTTTCACTGTCTAAATAAACGGATTTATCCCCATTTAAAAGTTTATTTGTTCGTCTTAGAACGGCAGTGTGGTCTAAGAAAACAACACCTAATTTAAAGGTGTTATGTCGAAAAAAAAGAGAATTTAGAAAATAAACTGAACTCGACCATTCTACCTAGTCCAACAGAACGATATAATTTCCCCATAATCGCTATGGACACCAGCCCGCCCCTTATCCATTCGGAAATTGAAGCTACCATCAGAGATAAAAAAAAAGAAAGCTGTCAGCTCTGATGGAATACAGCCGGAACTTCTAAGGGTCAGCTGCGACCCTCTCATTGCCGTATATCACGAAATCACCATACCTGCCTTGGAATTAGGTCAGTTACCTTAAAAAATGAAGCGAAGCCATGATAGTCCCTCTTCATAAAACCAAGGTTGAAAAGCACTTTGCAACAACTATCAACCAAACAGTCTTACCAGCCATGCCGCTAAAATTCTGACAAAAGACATGCTTAGACATACCCAACTAATATTCTCAACAGTCATCCCAGAATAGCGAATTGGCTTTTGACCAAACAATTGACCAGATTTTACAAGTTTTTCAGATCATGAAAACATTTCTAGAAGTTGACCACACTAGTAGTACGGCCATATTAACTCCCAAGCTTACTTACACTCTTATTTTGGCTCTTAAGATTGCCTATACTTGGTTCACTGACCTACTTACATACCCATACTACAAGAGAGATACATCATTAGCATAATACAGTGGCTATCTCATTTACATATTCCTGTCTGGGCATGATTAAAAAGGTAAATCCAATGACAGTTATATGAATAATTTTTTATTTGGGTTGAATGATACCAGTTTATATTTTTATAGGAATCCTACATTAAGTGAATATGAAGCGGGATTTTAAATGTATTATATTAAAAAGCGGCAAGAATAGAATTTTAATAAAAATGAAATAAAGTTAACAAGATAATGTAAACAGTTTCATTTGAATTCAAATTGGGCTGATAGAATGAATGATGCAGTATTGAACTTTACATGATAACATCTATAACATAGACATAGTGTAACCGCTTGTATAATTATATTCATGGAATGAGTGCTTATATCAACAATTCTTTTAGAGGGGACTTATGGTCGCCCATGTCCAGCCTCCAAGGGGCCCAACAGCCCTCCCCCGAAATGCCCCCCCCCCCTCGTGCTTAATTTTTTTTAACTTTGATTTTTTTTTTTACCTTTGGTTTTTTGAACTTTAAATCTTTTAGTTTCTTTACTTAGAAATCTTTTCAACTTTTTTTTCATGTCTTAAAATGACAAAAAATATACTTAAACCAGAATTATGAAATGAAGATGATATAGATAAGTTCGTCATGATTTTTTCCAATTAGAAAAATAATACTTGTAGTGCCGATTTTTTTCTTTTTTTTGACATAATTTTTCGGGACTTCAAATTTTGGAAAGTATTATTTAGTATTGAGGTGTGCATAAAGTCAAAATTAATAAAGTCGTATATATTTTAAGCAATGATACGACAGCCCTATGCAGGACATGATACAATAAAGCTTATTGAAAAGTATTGCTTAGTATTGGGGCTACGCAAAAAGTCAAAATTAATAAACACATATCAAACAGTTCGTGGTAACGAACAGTAAGTAAGGAGCGACCCGGCTCAATGGTAACCGAAACTCTAGAAAACAGGATTTTGATGCCAATAGATACATCAAAAGAATCAGATTTTAATGCTGATTTCAAATAAATAAGTTTCATTGAGTTTAGTCCTACCCATTTAAAGTTATGCGCCTGAGAAAATTTGGCTGATTTTCAAAAAAATGAGGAAAGACCCCCTAAAATATATAGAACCTTAATGAAAATCACACCATCATATTCAGCGTATCAGAGAACCCTACTGTAGAGGCTTCAAGCTCCTGTCTACAAAAATGTGGAATTTTGCATTTTTTGCCAGAAGAAAGATCATGGATGCGTGTTTATTTTTTCCCCAGGGGTGATCTTATCGACCCAGTGGTCCTAGGATATCTTGGGAGGGCTCGTAGGAACGGAAATCAAAATTTCTAGTGCCCTTTTGAAGTGACCAAAAAATGGAGGGCAACTAGACCCCTCTCACGTTCATTTTTTCCCAAAGTCACAGGATCAAAATTTTGAGATAGCAATTTTGTTCAGCATGGTCGAAAATATGATAACTGTCTTTTAGTATAACTTAATCCCCCGAAGTCCTCGGGGGGAGGGCTGAAATTTATGAACTTTACCCAATGTTAACATATAGTATTGGTTATTGGGAAATAAACAGACGTTTTCAGGGGGAATTTTTTCTGGTAGTGGGGGGGTCGGGGGTTATGTGGGAGGATATTTCCATGAAAGAAGTTTCCATGGGGCAAGGGACATTGCTATGAAGGGGGCGCCGGATTTCCCAGCATTATTTTGAAAAAAGATCAGAAATTAAAGAAAAAAACAAGTTTTTCAACTGAAAGTAAGGAGCCACATCAAAACTTAAAACGAACAGAAAAGATTAAGTATATGGTTGGGTTCACCCCCTAGTCAATACCTTGCTCTTTAAGCCAAAAATGTTTTAGTACTTTCATAAGAGCTATTTATTCTAATTAACGGCCTTTGTGATTAAGCGGTCGTTTTTAAAGAATTGGAACAAAATTCGAACGTTAGCTTAAAGAGCAAGGTTTTGACTAGGGGGCGAACCCCCTAATATACGTATTAAAAATATATGAATATAGATGTTCGTTACGTAAGTTAATTCGTAAGTTACGTATATTTATTACTAATAAAAACGTTCGTAAATAAAATTAAACAAGTTTCGAGAAAGCCATTTAACCAAATCAAATAAAATTAATATGCAAATTTTGTTTTAATTATTCATGAACGTTGAGCCAAAATCAAAACCTGCATTAGCTCAAAAACGTTCAAAAATTAAATAAAAAAACAAGTATTTTTAACTGAAAGTAAGGAAGGACGTTAAACCTTAAAACGAACAGAAATTATTCCGTATATGAAAGGGGCTGTCCCCTCCTCAACACCTCACTTTTTACGCTAAAGTTTGACTTTCTCACAACTCCATTTTTTAAACAATAAAAAAATTTAGCGTAAAGAGCGAGACGTTGAGGAGGGGACAGCCACTTTCATATACGGAATAATTTCTGTTCGTTATAAGTTTTAACGTCGTTCCTTACTTTCAGTTAAAAAAACTTGTTCTTTTTTTATTTAATATATTTAAAACTATGATACGACAGCCCTATAAGGGAAATCATTCAAAAAAACGTTTAAAAAGTATTGCTTAGTATTGGGGTATGCATAGTCAAAATTAATAAGGTCGTATATATTTTAAGCGATGATATGACGGCCCTATGAGGGATATGATACAATAAAGCCTTTTGAAGAGTATTGTTTAGTATTGGGGTATGTATAAAGTCGAAATTAATAAAGTCGTATATATTTATGCGATGATACAACAACCCTATGAGGCAAATGATAGAGTAAAGCCTTTTAAAAAGTATTTCTTAGTATTGGGGTATGCAAAAAGTCAAAATTAATATACTTATGTGTGTTTTAAGCGATGATATGACAGCAACATGAGGGAAATGATACAATAAAGTACTTTGAAGTGTTGTTTGGTATTGGGGTATACAAAACGTCAAAATTAGTAAGGTCGTATATATTTTAAGCGATGATTTGACATCCCTATGAGGTAATTGATAGAATAAAGCATTTTGAAAAGTATTGTTTAGTATTGAGGTATGCATAAAGTCGAAATTAATAAGGTCATATATATTTTAAGTGGTGACACAGCAACCCTATGAGGGAAATGACAGAATAAAGCCTTTTGAGGAGTAGTATTTAGAATTGAGGTATGCATAGTCAAAATAAATAAAGTCGTATATATGTTAAGAGATGATGCAATAGCCCTATGAGGAAAATGACACAATAAAGCCTTTTGAAAAGTATTACTTAGTATTGGGGATATGACAAAAAGTCGTATATATTTCAAGCGATGATATGACAACCCTATGAGATAAATGATACAATAAAGCCTCTTGAAAAGTATTGCTTAGTATTGGGGTGTGCAGAAAGTCAAAATGAATAAGGTGTATATTTTAAGTGATGATACGACAGCCCTATAAGGGAAATGATAAAATAATATCTTTTCGAAAGTATTGCTTAGTATTGTGGTATGCATAAAGTCGAAATTAATAAAGTAATATCTATTCTAAGTAATGATATGACAGCCCTATGAGGAAAATGACAGGACAATGTCTTCTGAAAAGTATTGCTTACCATTGAGGTATGCATAAAGTCAAAATTAATAAAGTAATATCTATTCTAAGTGATGAAATGACAGCCTTATGAGGGAAATGATAGAATAATGTCTTTTGAAAAGTATTGTTTAGTATTGAGGTATGCATAAAGTAAAAATTTATAAAGAAATATCTATTCTAAGTGATGAAACGACAGCCCTATGAGGGAAATGATAAAATGATGTCTTTTGAAAAGTATTGCTTAATATTGAGGTATGCATAAAGTCAAAATTAATAAAGTAATATCTATTCTAAGTGATGATAAGACAGCACTATGAGAAAAATGATAGAAAAATGTCTTTGAAAAGTATTGCTTAGTATTGGGGTATACATAAAGTGAAAATTTGAAAAGTATTGCTTAGTATTGAGATATGCATAAAGTCAAAATTAATAACGTAATATATATATATATATATTCTAAGTGATGATATGACAGCCCAAAAAGGGGAATGATGGAATAATGTCTTTTGGAAAGTATTGCTTAGTATTGTGGTATGCATAAAGTCGAAATTAATAAAGTAATATCTATTCTAAGTGATGATATGACAGCCCTATGAGGAAAATGATTGAATAATGTCTTTTGGAAAATATTGCTTAGTATTGGGGTGTGCATAAAGTAGAAATTAACAAAGTAATATCTATTCTAAGTGATGATATGATAGCTCTATGAGGGAAATGATAGAATAATGTCTTTTGAAAAATACTACTTAGTATTGGGGTATGCATAAAGTTGAAATTAATAAAGTAATATCTATTCTAAGTGATGAAATGACAGCCTTATGAGGGATATCTATTCTAAGTGATGATATGACAGCCCTATGAGGGAAATGATAGAATAATGTCTTTTGAAAAGTATTGCTTAGTATTGAGGTATGCATAAAGCAAAATTAATAAAGTGATATATATTCTAAGTGATGATATGACAGCCCTATGAAGAAAATGATAGAATAATATCTTTTGAACAGTATTGCTTAGTTTTGGGGTATGCATAAAGTCGAAATTAACATGCTGATGTGTGTTTTAAGCGATGATATGACAGTAATATGAGGAAAATGATACAATAAAGCACTTTGAAGTGTTGTTTGGTATTGGGGTATACAAAACGCAAAAATTAGTAAGGTCATATATATTTTAAGCGATGATACGACATCCCTATGAGGTAATTGAAATTAATAACGTAATATCTATTCTAAGTGATGATAAGACAGCCCTATGAGGGGAATGATAGAATAATGTCTTGAAAAGTATTGCTTAGTAATGTGGTATGCGTAAAATCGAAATTAATAAAGTAATATCTATTCTAAGTGATGATGTGACCGCCCTACGAGGAAAATGATTGAATAATGTCTTTTGAAAAGTATTGCTTAGCATTGGGGTATGCATAAAGTCGAAATTAATAAAGTAATATCTATTCCAAGTGATGATATGACCGCCCTATGAGGGAAATGATAGAATAATGTCTTTTGAAAAGTATTGTTTAGCATTGAGATTTGCATAAAGTCAAAATTTATAAAGTAATATCTATTCTAACTGATAATATGACAGCCCTGTGAGGGAAATGATAGAATAATGTCTTTTGAAAACTATTGCTTAAGATTGGGGTATGCATAAAGTCGAAATTAATAAAGTAATATCTATTCCAAGTGATGATATGACCGCCCTATGAGGGAAATGATAGAATAATGTCTTTTGAAAAGTATTGCTTAGTATTGGGGTATGATAAAAAAAAATGATAGAATAATACTAAGCAATACTTTTCAAAAGACATTACTCTATCATTTTTGTTAATTTCTACTTTATGCATACCCCAATACAAAGCAATACTTTTCAAAAGACATTTTTCTATCATTTTCCTCACAGGGCAGTTGTATCGTCACAGAATAAATATTACTTTATTAATTTCAACTTTATGCATACCCAAATAGAAAGTAACACTTTTCAAAAGAGATTATTATATCATTCCCCTCATAGGGCTGTCTTTTCATCACTTAGAATAGATATTACGTTATTAATTCCGACTTAAGGCATACCCGTATACTAAGCAATACTTTTAAAATTTTAACTTTATGCATACCCCAATGCTAAGTAATACTTTTCAAAAGACATTATTCTATCATTTTCCTCATAGGGCTGTCATATCATCACTAAGAATTGGTATTACTTTATTAATTTTGACTTTTGAAAAGTATTCCTTAGTATTGGGGTGTGCATAAAGTCAAAACGAATGAGGTCGTATATATTTTAAGTGATGATATGACAGCCCTATGAGGAAAATGACAGAATAATGTCTTTTGAAAAGTATTGCTTAGCATTGGGTTGTGCATAGAGTCGAAATTAATAAAGTAACATCTATTCTAAGTGATGATATGACGAATAATGTCTTTTGAAAAGTATTGTTTAGCATTGAGGTATGCATAAAGTCAAAATTTATAAAGTAATATCTATTCTAAGTGACAGCCCTGTGAGGAAAATGATAGAATAATGTCTTTCGAAAAGTATTGCTTAGCATTGGGGTATGCATAAAGTAGAAATTAACAAAGTAATATCTATTCTAAGTGATGATATGATAGCTCTATGAGAGGAATGATAGAATAATGTCTTTTGAAAAATACTGCTTAGTATTGGGGTATGCATAAAGTTGAAATTAATAAAGTAATATCTATTCTAAGTGATGAAATGACAGCCTTATGAGGGAAATGATAGAATAATGTCTTTTGAAAAGTATTGTTTAGTATTGAGGTATGCAAAAAGTTAAAACTTATAAAGTAATATCTATTCTAAGTGATGATATGACAGCCCTATGAGGAAAGTGATAGAATAATGTCTTTTGAAAAGTATTGTTTAGTATTGAGGTATACATAAAGCCAAAATTAATCAAGTGATATCTATTCTAAGTAATGATATGACAGCCCTATGAAGAAAATTATAGAATAATGTCTTTTGAAAAGTATTGCTTAGTATTGGGGTATGCATAAAGTCGAAATTAATATGCTGATGTATGTTTTAAGCGATGATATGATAGCAATATGAGGTAAATGATACAATAAAGTACTTTGAAGAGTGTTGTTTGGTATTGGGGTATACAAAAAGCAAAAATTAGTAAGGTCATATATATTTTAAGCGATGATACGACATCCCTATGAGGTAATTGAAATTAATAACGTAATATATAAGTGATGATAAGACAGCCCTATGAGGGGAATGATAGAATAATGTCTTTTGAAAAGTATTGCTTAGTATTGTGGCATGCATAAAGTCGAAATTACTACGGTCATACATATTTTAAGCGGTGATACAACAACCCTATGAGGGAAATGATAGAATAAAGCCTTTTGAAGAGTAGTATTTAGAATTGGGATATGTAGTCAAAATTAATAAAGTCGAATATATGTTAAAAGATGATACAATAGCCCTATGAGGAAAATGACACAATAAAGCCTTTTGAAAAGTATTGCTTAGTATTGGGGATATGACAAAAGTCGTATATATTTTAAGCGATGATATGACAACCCTATGAGATAAATGATACAATAAAGCCTTTTGAACAGTATTACTTAGTATTGGGGCGTGCATAAAGTCAAAACGAATGAGGTCGTATATATTTTAAGTGATGATATGACAGCCCTATGAGGAAAATGACAGAATAATGTCTTTTGAAAAGTGTTGCTTAGAATTGGGGTGTGCATAAAGTAGAAATTAACAAAGTAATATCTATTCTAAGTGATGATATGATAGCTCTATGAGGGAAATGATAGAATAATGTCTTTTGAAAAATACTGCTTAGTATTGAGGTATGCATAAAGTTGAAATTAATAAAGTAATATATATTCTAAGTGATGAAATGACAGCCTTATGAGGGAAATGATAGAATAATGTCTTTTGAAAAGTATTGTTTAGTATTGAGGTATGCAAAAAGTCAAAACTTATAAAGTAATATGACAGCCCTAAGGGGAAAATGATAGAAAAATGTCTTTTGAAAAGTATTGCTTAGTATTGGGGTATGCATAAAGTGAAAATTTGAAAAGTATTGCTTAGTATTGTGGTATGCATAAAGTCGAAATTAATAAAGTAATGTCTATTCTAAGTGATGATATGACAGCCCTATGAGGAAAATGATAGAATATTGTCTTTTGAAAAGTGTTGTTTAGTATTGGGGTACACATAAAGTCGAAATTAATAAAGTAATATATATTCTAAGTGATGATATGACAGCCCTACGAGGGAAATGATAGAATAATGTATTATGAAAAGTATTGTTTACCATTGAGGTATGCATAAAGTCAAAATTAATAAAGTAATATCTATTCTAAGTGATGATATGACAGCCCTATGAGGGAAATGATAGAATAATGTCTTTTGAAAAGTATTACTTAATACTGAGGTATGCATAAAGTCAAAATTGATAAAGCAATATCTATTCTAAGTGCTGATACGACAGCCCTATGAGGAAAATGATAGAATAATGTTTTTTGAAAAGAATTGCTTAGTATAGGGGTGTGCATAAAGTCGAAATTAATAACGCAATATCTATTCTAAGTGATGATAAGACAGCCCTATGAGGAAAATGATAGAATAATGTCTTATGAAAAGTATTGTTTACCATTGAGGTATGCATAAAGTCAAAATTTATAAAGTAATATCTATTCTAAGTGATGATATGACAGCCCTATCAGGGAAATGATAGAATAATGTCTTATGAAAAGTATTGCTTAGTATTGGGGTATGCATAAAGTAAAAAATTTGAAAAGTATTGCTTAGTATAGGGGTATGCAGAAAGTCGAAATTAATAACGTAATATCTATTTTAAGTGATAATAAGACAACTCGATGAGGGGAATGATAGAATAATGTCTTCTGAAAAGTATTGCTGTATGCATAAAAAGTATTGTGGTATGCATAAAGTCGAAATTAATAAAGTAATGTCTATTCTAAGTGATGATATGACAGCCCTATGAGAAAAGTGATAGAATATTGTCTTTTGAAAAGTGTTGTTTAGTATTGGGGTACACATAAAGTCGAAATTAATAAAGTAATATCTATTCTAAGTGATGATATGACAGCCCTACGAGGGAAATGATAGAATAATGTCTTATGAAAAGTATTGTTTACCATTGAGGTATGCATAAAGTCAAAATTAATAAAGTAATATCTATTCTAAGTGCTGATATGACAGCCCTATGAGGAAAATGATAAAATAATGTCTTTTGAAAAGAATTGCTTAGTATAGGGGTATGCATAAAGTCGAAATTAATAACGCAATATCTATTCTAGGTGATGATAAGACAGCCCTATGAGGGAAATGATAGAATAATGTCTTTTGAAAAGCATTGCTTAGTATTGGGGTATGCATAAAGTTGAAATTAATAAAGTAATATTTATTCTAAGTGGTGATACGACAGCCCTGTGAGGAAAATGATAGAATAATGTCTTTTGAAAAGTATTGCTTAGTATTGGGGTATGCAAAAAGTAGAATTTAACAAAGTAATATCTATTCTAAGTGATGATATGATATCCCTGTGAAGAAAATGATAGAATAATGTCTTTTGAAAAGTATTGCTGAGTATTGGGGTATGCATAAAGTTGAAATTAATAAAGTAATATCTATTCTAAGTGATGAAATGACAGCCCTATGAGGGAAATGATAGAATAATGTCTTTTGAAAAGAATTGCTTAGTATTGAGGTATGCATAAAGTCAAAATTTATAAAGTAACATCTATTCTAAGTGATAATATGAGAGCCCTCTGAGGGAAATGATAGAATAATGTCTTTTGAAAAGTATTGCTTAGTACTGAGGTATGCATTAAGTCAAAATTAATAAAGTAATATCTATTTTAAGTGATGATATGACAGCCCTATGAAGCAAATATAGATAAATATCATTTGAAAAGTATTGCTTAGTATTGGGGTATGCATAAAGTAAAAATTTAAAAAGTATTACTTAGTATTGGGGTATGCATAAAGTGGAAATTAATAACGTAATATCTATTCTAAGTGATGATACGACAGCCCTATGAGGAAAATGATAGAATAATGTCTTTTGAAAAGTATTGCTTAGTATTGGGGTATGCATAAAGTCAAAATTAATAAAGTAATATCTATTCTAAGTGATGAAATGACAGCCCTATGAGAGAAATGATAGAATAATGTCTTTTGAAAAGTATTGCTTAGTATTGGGGTATGCATAAAGTCGAAATTAACAATAGAGTACCACTGGGACAGCCGGGTAGTGTCTATGAGCAACCATGGAGTACAATTGATGTAGCCGCATAAATAAAAAAAAGTTGAATAATTTTCGAGTCAAAAAAAATTCCAAGTCAGAAAAAATTGAAAAGTGCTAATACAAACATTATTTTTCTAATAGTACGTTAGTTAACATAATAATATGTTAGTTACAACTAACGTGTCTATATCATTCTCATTTTGTATTTCCAAAATATTGAATGTTAATTTTTTTTGGTTTTAAGTATATTTTGTGTCATGTCATTTTAAGACATGTAAAAAAAGTTAAAAAACTTTTCTGTTTAAAAAAAATATAAAAAATAAAAATAAAAGTAAAAAAATTAGCTTAAAAAAAGTATAAAAAATAAAATGGAGGAGGGGTCAATAAGTTATAGGCGGAGGGGGTATTGGGGTCCTTGGAGGTTTAGGTCCTTTGTGGTTGGAGTCCTTGATGGTTGGGATATGGATGCTCAAGGGCTGTCGTATCATTGCCCAAAATGTATACAGCTTTATCAATTTCGACTTTATGTATATTCCCAATACTACACAATATTTTAAAGTAACTATACGCTCCTCACTTGCCACTTGTGTATTATAGCGATCACACTTATACATTCAAAATTTCCACGTTAAATATATTCGGAAATTTAAATAATTATTCTCAAGACATCCCTCCAAAATAAAAACAATATGTATCTCTTAATGGAGTCACCAATCCCTCAGATTTACCCCTAGTTGATAAGTAATTAATATTTCAAGCCTTTTTCTCTTTGGAAATTTGAATAATTATTCTTTGTGATATCCTTTTTCATGCAATAATTATGTGACATGTCCAAGCAAGAATCATGTGACAAATTCCTAAAGACTCAATCTGTCAATAAAGTGTAATCTGTTAATTGAATTCTAACACCTCTCTCTCCCTAACGTAGGTCAAATACCTTCTCTTGGTGTACTGGAAGGTATCCAATTGTCTCCCAAATATGGTGTGCCACTTGAATAACAATGGCTTCTACTACTTAGGCTACATCAAGCATGTTAAAATGGTATGCAAAATATCTCAGGAACAGTAAGGGTATTAAATAAAACTTTCAGAGAATGGTGAGGGAGACGTTGAACTTGATTAAAAGACACTATATGCATCCTGGTTGTCAAAAGGGAGTATCTGCAATACCTCAGGAATAGTTATGGCATTTACTAGAAACTTTCAGGGAATATAGAGGGGGATGTTGAAATAAATAAGAAAACACTAATTCTCAAGCCAAAGACATGGAAAACTGGAGAAATATAATATAACTTCGGCAATCAAAAACAAACAAATTAGTTTATAAACTTTCCGAAAAAGAAGTTTTTCAAAGAAAAACGAAGAGCCATCCAAAACTTAAGACCAGCAGAAATAACTCCTATAATAATTCAAACTCAAAACAACCAAAAATTACCATCAAAGAAAGATGAATCCCAAAACAAACAGATATTCAAATTAATGATCATATCAAACACAAAGATAACAGATACCATCATTTCCGCTTTTCTGAAAATAAAACACATTTAAACTTCGTTTTATATTTATAGCATTGAAAAATATTAAGAAAAATAAAGTGAAATATAATCTTGAATTGCTGATATTTCCAGGAATAGTGATAATTTATTTCCACCCTCTTTACATGCATGAAATGCACTTAGAAGAGTACAAAATGCAGAAAAAATGAAAACAATAAATGATAAAAACATACAATCGCGAAGAAAGGAAGAAAACGAGGACAATTAACAGCCAGTGAAAAAATTGAAAAATTATGCAAATATTTCGGTCAAGACCTCCGCTTGACCGTCCTGAGTGCAGGATAAAACTGATAAAAATACAAAAACCAAACCTTAAAATAAAAACACAAAACTAAAAATGGACGACCCTTTCTTAGTAACGGTGAAATGGTAACTGAATAAAAAACACAAGTCTAAATGGCATTTCACAATTTCATTTTACGTAAAGCACTCTTAAAGGCTAATCGCTTTCCAGTTTGATTATTATCGGAGATTCTATTTGACTGCACAATATAATTTTGTGGATGTATGTAAAAACGATCAGAATTAATAATTTCGTCATAAATTGAGTGACAAATTGAAAAGAATCCTTAAAAAACATAAACTTAATGTCGCCTTTAAGAATTCAAATATTATACAGAATTTTTTCAACAACGGCAAAGATAAAACCAGCCCCATTCTGGGTAGTGGTGTTTATAGAATTCCTTGTTCTTGTGGCTGTTTTTGTGTTGTTAGACCCAACAGCAATTGGGGGAGAGGTTATCTGAACATAGGTCCTCAATCGACAAGGCCATGAGGTTACCTCAAAGGCCTGAGGTTTTTGATTCCGCCTTGGCGCAACATGTGTATGAGAGTTCACACCATTTCATTTTGTTTGACGAAACCTCCATAGTTGTCCCTGTTAAAGGTCTCACGCAAGCTTTCAGGGAGGCAGTTGAAATAAAAAAGCACATTCACCAAAAGGTAGCCCTCAATAGAGACACTGGAGAAACTTACATTTTATTTTGCAATGGCTACCCTATAAAAATACTTGAGACCATTATGGACAAAAGACGAAAAAAGGCAAAAAAGAATGCATCAAATCCACAAACCCCAACAGATACCTTCCCATTGGTGGATGACAAAAAACTTTTCACTGTTCTGCCCTACATTCCAAAATTGAGTGACAAATTGTAAAGAATCCTTAAAAAACATAAACTTAATGTCGCTTTTAAGAATTCAAATATTATACAGAATTTTTTCAACAACGACAAAGATAAAACCAGCCCCATTCTGGGTAGTGGTGTTTATAGAATTCCTTGTTCTTGTGGCTGTTTTTGTGTTGGTAGAACCCAACAGAAATTGGGGGAGAGGTTATCTGAACATAGGTCCTCAATCGACAAGGCCATGAGGTTACGCCAAAGGCCTGAGGTTTTTGATTCCGCCTTGGCGCAACATGTGTATGAGAGTCCATACCATTTCATTTTGTTTGACGAAACCTCCATTGTTGCCCCCGTTAAAGGTCTCACGCAAGTTTTCAGGGAGGCAGTTGAAATAAAAAAGCCCATTCACCAAAAGGTAGCCCTCAATAGAGACACTGGAGAAACTTACATTTTATTTTGCAATGGCTACCCTATAAAAATACTTGAGACCTTTATTGACAAAAGACGAAAAAAGAATGCACCTCCATTGTTGCCCCCCGTTAAAGGTCTCACGCAAGTTTTCATTGAGGCAGTTGAAATGAAAAAGCACATTCACCAAAAGGTAGCCCTCAATAGAAACTTTCCATTTATGACGAAATTATTAATTCTGATCGTTTTTACATACATCCACAAAATTATATTGTGCAATCAAATAGAATCTCCGATAATAATCAAACTGAAAAGCGATTAGCCTTTAAGAGTGCTTTACGTAAAATGAAATTGTGGAATGCCATTTAGACTTCTGTTTTATATTCAATTACCCTTTCACCGTTACTAAGAAAGGGTCGTCCAATTTTAGTTTTGTGTTTTTATTTTAAGGTTTGGTTTTTATATTTTTATCAGTTTGATTCTGCAATGAGGACGGTCAAGCGGAGGTCTTGACCGAAATATTTGCATAATTTTTTCACTGGCTGTTAATTGTCCTTGTTTTCTTCCTTTCTTCGCGATTTTATGTTTTATCATGATTAGCCAGTGTAGTCTCAGAAATTATTTAGGAAACAATAAACAAGAAAAAACTCACAAAAAAAATTACATCTCAGCTACTTAGGCACCACAATTAAGCTATACAGTGGAAAATCGATAATATTTTCCCGACTCTTACGGAACCTATCCACAAGCTGGTCCATTTTTGAAGAAATATCAAAAACGCCATACCTACTCGAAATGTACCGGTTGTTGGTTAAAAGCGGCAACTGCAGAAGATATTTGCAAGAACAGAAGAATAGAGATGGAATTTTCTTCCGCTCGGATATTTTGAAAAAAAAAAATCCACAAAGGGACGAAGAAGAAGACATGTGGGGCAAAAAAGCATTGTAAAGTCTGCACAGGGTTATTTTGTGAAACTGGCCTTTAACTCGAGCACACAACCCATACGCTTTTCTTTCAACACTGAGATTATAGCTTTTCTTATAGCTTTTCTTTCAACACTGAGATAACAAATGTTTAGTAGTTTTAACATTTAATCCAAACAGGAGACCTAAATAATTCAGAGAATAAGAAACAGAAATAGTCTTTGGGCCATCAGTGATAATAACAGGAGATTGTTGAGACGAACCGTAGACGAGAAGCTCAGTTTTAGAGGAGGCGACTTGAAGCCCAATCTTATTGAGACCAGAGCAAACTATATTCACTGTACTTTCGAGAACTTACGAGATCCTCTGATAGTAGAAGGATATCGTCTGCATCACAGAGGTGGTTGACATCAATATGGGGTCCAATTAGAAATAGAGCAATCTTTTTAGTAACGGTTCGGATGGCATTATTGAAAAGAGCTGTAGCCTACTAAGCACATAGCCTTGTTTCACACCTTTCCAAACAGTGATGGATTCGCTCAGCTGCCTACCTAGCCGCATCCCTATGGACGCATTACCATACCAATTCCATAAGAGACAAAAGAGAAAAAGGTTTATTCCACTTCTCAATAGAGAAAGAATAGCATGTGAATGGATAATGGAGTAGAACGCCTTTAAAACGCCGATTGCACACACATATATGTTCTTTTTCAGCATCCAAAAGACATCTAAAATAGCCAAAAAAGTTAGGTGTGCACTTTGGACACCCAAGCCTTCACGAAATCCAAACTGGATTTTGTGAAGCCTTAAACATTATATATTAAATATTCAGTTTATTTTCATTTGTTCTTTCCAGTCATCTTGATTATTGTTGGGACTTATTTTTTATTTTTTGTTGATGTTTTGAAAAATTAAAGCATACAGAAAATACATAAGCTAGTTTTCAATAAAATGCAAATAATGCATTAGGCTTTAGCACTATCACAAATAGGGGGAGGGGCAGTACCAAAACTCCTGTTTGCAGTAATTTTGTTCATTTTAAACTTGACCTGAATATTCAATTTAACTTTCTCTCGTTTTAAAATTTATTTATTTGTCTTTTACAGTATCTGTTACCTTTATGTTTAGATAGATAGATAGATAGATTTATTTTCCATATACCAGTAAAATAATTACATAACAATCTACAAATCCCCACAAAGGCTCCATGGCCTGTAGGAGGGGGATTATGAAAAGATCAAATAAACATTAAACATTTAAACGCTTAAGATCTAAACAATATAAACATAACATTAATATTTAAACATATAAACATAAGCATTTGACCTTTTAACATGTAAAGCATTTGTTTAATAAAACGAAAAAAAAAAAAAAAAAAAAAAAAATAAGGAGAGTTCACTAAATAAGCTTTATCAAACTACAGTGAATCACAACATCTATATATAAAAAAAAAAAAGAAAAAAAAAAAAATTAAATGAAAAAAACTATTGGCAGCAGGCAAAAGTAAAGAAAATTAATCACATGAAAACAAATATTTTTTTACTAGTCTTTTGAAGGTGCCAAACGAGTGGCATTCTCGAGCCGAATCGGAAAGGGTGTTCCATGTCAAATGACACGCAACAAGAGGATTAAAATCGGATCTTATTGTTGGTGTATGGGGAATTTGGATATTTCGAGAACTACGGAGTTGATAATTTGACCGATCAGATACAAAAGAAGACGTAAATCTAAGGGACCTAGGAATATCACCATGGAGCTGAAGAAAAGCGAAAGACGCACAGGAAAGAATATAAAGTTTTTTAATATCAAGTAACGGTTTAGTTGCCGAACGATTTACATCCTGAATAAGATTTATAGCTTTATCATAAGTATTCGAAAGCGGTTTGAGAAAAGAAGGGAAAGTAGACATCCATATGACTGAACAATAGGAAACATAAGAATGAATTAAGCTATGAAATAGGATTCTTAGAATTGGCCCTGGAAAGATATGTTTTAGTTTTCTTAGAATACCGAGGTTTCTGCATACCTTCATTTTAATCAAATCAATATGGTGTTTAAAAGATAAATTTTCATCTAGGAGGATACCTAGGAAACGGACATGGCCATCCTTTGGTCTACTAATAAAGCCTTTGGATATATGAATTTCAGATAATTGAGGACAAGCCTGGGATATACGAGAAATGACATGATCATTTATTTTAATTTTTGTTCGTTTTTGGTTTCATTTATTCTTTGATTGTATTATCTGGTTGTTGAGAATTTGAATTTGGATAGAACTTGGTTCTGCTGGTCTTAAGTTTTACATGGCTCTTTACTTTTCTCTGAAAACTTATTTTTCAGAAAGTTTTGTTTTTTTAGATTAATAAATGAAAACACACATAGGGTCTTGGTGTACTAGTTTGATACTTACAAGGGATGCTAAACTTCTAAACCGCTTGACTGGGTGCTTTATTTTACAATGGTGAAATGTGGGCTGATAAAAACCTGGTGCAATTCAATTGTGACTAAGCAAAAGCTAAGGGCATACATACTATCAGCAGAAGAACATAGAAGGAGTCCCAATATAAGGGTTGCAAGTCATCATTAGTGGCAAAATATTTAATGGGAGGGATTCCAGTCACACTATCTTTATTTAATTTATCATTGCAAACCCTTATCAACTTAAAAAGTGAAGCATCAACCAGTTCTTTCATACAGCTATCACAAAAAAATTACAAAAGCAGAATTCATCAATTTGGTTTTGGACCAAATCATGCATTGAATCATCAGTAAAACCTTGACAACACATGAAACATGGTGCCTTAGGATGCATGCAGAATTCCTACGTTTCAAGCAGCAGGGATATCTCCCAATAGCCTATCAAAACTTAAAGATAGGATCCCTATAATTAAACATTTGACAATTAGCCTACAGCCTGGGTTTGCATTCTTCACTTTTTAGGTAGTCAGTCCTTTCAACAATAAAAGAAAACACTTTTAACCACAAATATTGACAAAGAATCTAAGTCATCAAAACTTAGAATTAGCTGTTCTTTACACTTCCAGACAAGAAGGGTCTTGTCAAAAAAAAAACTGCAAACAAATATAAAACTAAAGATGCTGCCGTTTGCATGACAAACTAGGAGCAAGGGAATTACATACTTAAAAGATAAGTTGTTCTTTCTAGAAATTTATTCTCATAAAATGTACTACACATCAGATAAATTCCCCGAAGTACTCACAAGAGTTTCTATTCAAATTATTTTTTCATCATGTCTTTTACCTTAAATGATGGGGTTAAACCTTATCCAGCAAGCAACTGTATAACAATAATTGTATCTACAAACCTGTATAAAATGACCTCTAATCCAAAAGTATTTGTCTCATCTGTTGCAGTCATAAAAACTTCACACATCATAGGAAAGGATGTGTATGGAGTGAAAATATTAATGCCAGCTCTAGCTGTATTCCAAACTGCTTTAAAAAAGCTAAAATGTGTCACAGGAAAGGTAACTACATATAGCCGTGCATCTCTATCTTTTCTAATACAATATCTCACATCCAGCTTTTCCCAGAGAAAAGGCTCAAATTCTGATGTACAACTCTGCCATATAGAGAGGGAGAGCTGTGTTCGGTGGCTTTGATGCTTAACTTCTTTGTACATTGGAATTGGCAAAGTAACAGTAACTCTAGGTAGACTCAGATCAAATTGATATCCATGTGGGCTCACCATAATGATTGGTGATGCTAATGCAAGCTCACTTGAATCTTTCGTTAAATCACTGTCATAAAATACTTTTAAACAAGCTTCAATGCTATGAGCAAGAGAGTTTCTAGGAAAATTAACTTCAACACCAGGTACTTCATTTGTTCGAAGTTTACCCCCTAAATTGGGGTTTATTTGAACTTTAACTTCAGGATATCTTTCCTGAAGAATGACTGTAAATAAGCTAAAATGCTGTGAGGTAATTATAATACATCCAGAGTTATACTGGAAGCAACTTTGGGGCAACTTTTCCCACACTGGTTGCTGATTTGTACTTGTGTTGCTGAACAGACATATTAATTCATCACTTTGTTTGGGTGCAACAGAAACAGGTAATATTATTGTAGCTGGCTTATCTTGGTAAAACTGGGCTCCGTGTGGTTCTATGGATACTACTGGGCTCACATGATGTATACATAAACTTTCCTGTGGCTTGTAGTTAGGATCATTGATGATTTTCAATTCAAACTGATCAGCATTATACCCACTAGGATTACTCACAGGGACAATGATGGTAACACCAAGTTTTCTAATGGTTCTAAACCCCGATTCATGGCTGTCCAATATAAGATCCCAATTGTTCACAGGTATCTCATCATCTGAATCTGTTGCCCAGCCAGTTTGATCAAGATGGGGATAATCCAGGTCACAATCTGATAATGAAAAATCACTACAGATACTACTAACTCCACTAAGATCTTCACAGTGACACACTTCTGACATTGTGGTAAATGATTTAAGAATGGACGAATTTTCTGAGGCTGTTCCATAGTCACTAGTATTTTCATATGCAAAACACTTTCTGTCCTGATGATGGAAGTACTTCTGCCGCACCTTCGGCCTTGATCTGAGCCTACCTTGCCATGTGGAGCAAGTTGACACAGGAGATCTAAAAATCTTCTGGGCATCCTCTTCATATGGAAACCTATCTAGATCCTTTTGACGCTGGTGATAAACTGAATTTATACTTCTCTCTGTATCATCAGAAAAAATCAGTCTCTTTTTAGCCTGTCTTGTAATCATGTTCATCACATCTTGACACTACCTAAAAAAAAAAAAAAAAAAAAAAAATAAAATAAATCATGAGACACTTTCCAGTACAGAAAAGCAAACGCAAAATATACGATATTATCTAAGGCTAAAACTATAAATCACATGAAGGTTAGGATTGGAGGATTAAAACTGAAAATTGTGGCCTAAAAACTGTTTACTTGCAAAAAAGGTCTCATGACTCAAACAAGAAAAAGTGCGTTTTTATAGGATACTTTTCAAGTTCCCCTTGAGAAAACTCAAAATATATGGTATATAAGAATCAAACATTTTGATCCCCCCCCCCCTAAATAGTCAGGTTAATATCACTATTCAGATTTACAGTAATACCTTTTTTGCCAAATTTATTCTGTTTGATGTATTTTGATTGCAATTTGGAACTGTTTCAATATACACAAAATTCCATTAACTTTACAACAAACAAGTATATGGGTTGGTTCTTAATTTGGAGTGGGACACAACTTCAAAAAATAGACAAATTGTATAGAAGGTATACATAATATTTTTGGAAAAATTGAATAAATTTCAATATTCTGGGTGCCATGGGTCCCCTTCTGATTGCACATCCCTGAGTCACTATTAATTAGCAAAACATGATTTAAATTTTTTGTTAACCACCTAGAGAAAAAAGAAAAAGTTATTATCCTTTATTTTGGAATCCTTTATTTTGGAAATAAAAAAAGGCTATGCTGCAATAGAACTTGAGAATCTTTCTCCCTCTTTTTGTTTTTACCATGATTTAGACACGCTCATTTTGACTTGGTTGTATGAAAAAGAAACTTTATGGGTCACAGTCCTTTTTGGCGTCTTCTTAACAAAACCCTTAATAAAAAAAAAACTTGTGTTTTCTATTATAGAATTAATAATTGAGTTATTTTTTTATATGTCTTAAAGTCTTGTTTTTTAATTCTTAAATTCAGAAATAGCAAATGATTAATAGCCAGTTGTTGCATCAAATTTTTAAGTCTTGTAATTGTTATGGATGACATATAACTTTAAAATAACAAAAACAAACAAAAATGACAAGTATTTTTGGAACTGTCCCATCACTACTAGAAACCAATGATGACAATCAACCTTTCTCTAATGGTAAGGACTAAAGAATTTCTTTCCAAATCCTCTAAATTACATAGATGAGGAATTCTTTGTACATTTTACTAAATTAAAATCAAAGGATAAAACAGAAAGGAGAAAATTATCTTACTTGCAACATGTAATATAAAACAGTCACCTGAAGCATACCTACAAAGAGGAGGGGCAAATTTACCTCAAAGATTTGTCTGGTTCAAACCAGGGGGAGAGGTTAAAGTGTAGTTTTAGGTCATAATTCTTTAATTTCTTTAGAAAAAATCAAGATATTGTTGAAAAATAAATCCCCCCCCCCAAGAGATCAGCACTGTTTATGTATGTTGTATTTACAACTTAATATTATAGTCTCTAAATATTTATACAATTTTCCAGGGGAGGGGAGATTGTGCATAAAAAATGACAAAGTTTATTTTTAGCCCTGCAAATCCAAATTGTCCTGCCATTTTTTGGGTTGAGAATTATTTGAGGGGTCAGACCAGTCCTTTCACATAGATCAAGAAGCTTAACTACCCACCTAGAAACTAGAAGGAAGACCTGAAATAAAGAAGACGATCAACCATTCTCTAGGGACAGAAAACTGAGGATATTATGTTCAACTCCTTTTTACAATAACAACAAATTTGTTCTACCTTCTTTCAAACTCAAAATTATATGAGAACAGACATAAAAACAACATATATTATAAGACAAATCACTTGAGGCAGACCCACACATAGAAGGAGTTGGGGAGTCTCCCCAAAGATTGGTTAGAAGACTGCCTCTTCATTATTAAATATTAAATACTTGGTCTGAAATGAAGCCATCAGAAAATTTTCTGATTATCCTAGGGCTCAGACCACTTCGGCCCATTTTGAGTAGTCTAGTTTGACCATTAAACACATAACTTTACTTAGGAAACGTTGACAGCAATAAACAACAAGCAAACAAAATTGAGATGACATTAATGTTTTAGAATCCAATTACCCCATTAAAGCACAGGTGTAAATAGGATATCCTCCAAAATGAACTTTGAGTAGTCGTCTACAACCTGATCAATCTATTTAAACCAAAATCCATCAGTTCTACCAAAGTATAGTTTATGTTATCCACTTCTTTTCCTGTAAATGTATCCACTACAACCATATCCATTCTTTGAAATACTTCTTGAGTACAGTTTGAATTAAATTCCTTATTTTTTTCAATTTCATATATTCTAGGAAGAATTTTCCTCACTCTTGTCAGCCCTGTTGAGAGTGAAAACAAAGCTCCTCTTGCACTTTCTGACTTTGAGTGGTTTTGTTAACTTTAAAAATGCTGGAATGACTTTTAACAGGATGAAGGGAATCTGGCAATCAAATGTCTTCTCACTCTGTATCAAACTTAGACTCCTCAATATTAATATTCTATCAATTCTGAGATACATGCCCAAATCACTGTGTGCTAATGCAGAGCAATAGTGTTGGATCCTGGCCTTTGAAAATACATGTCTCCAAATAACCCTGAACATACAGTGGATAGATGAAGTCTGGAATGTAGAGATCCAAAAATGACCAACTGGGCTCTTACTAATGATATCATTCACCAATGTTGATGGCAATACCTAGGCCATGTCTTGACAGGTGTCTAGCAGATTCCCCTGGAACATCCCCCCCCCCTCTAAAAAAATTGAGCAGCCAAAGGGAAAGCAAGACAAATAAAAAGAATGAGGAAAAGAAGGGATTTTAGAATTTCAACCCTATCATAGCTCCGCCTGTGCCTCCAGAGGCACTCAGGGCATCAAAAAGGAGCCAACAATCTTTCTGCTATTTTTTTTGCTGCCAATATATCCTCCCACTGAGGTTGGATTGAGGTATTTAGGTTTAGCAGATCTGTCTGGTATGTTTGGTACATGGTTTTTATGGATCTGCCTCTGCAGCATGTACCCAATGGTTGCCAGTAGAGCACTGCATTCAATAGCCAGGGATTGTCCATTCATAGTCCATGGCCAACATATCTCAATCAACAAACTCTTTTTACATTTGTCACAAGAGGCTGACCTATTTTATCACAGATGGATTGGTTGGTTATCCTCTACTGCCAGTGGATGTTGAGAATTCTTCTGAGACACATGTTCTCAAAAGCAAGAATTCTCCTCTCTTGTTCCTGGTTTAAGCGCCAGGTTTTGGCTGTGTAAAGCAGAACTGGCGTGGCGTTGCTATTAAAGAGTTGCAATTTCAGCTGTAGAGAGAAGCGTCGAGACTGCCAAACTTTCTATAGTCTATTGAAGGCTCCATTAACTTGACCAATTCTCGTGAGCACTTCTTTCAGGGTAGAGCCTGTATTTTCAATTATGCTTCCTAGGTATTTGAAATGGACGACTTGTTCTAACTATTGGTCTCTGCAAGCAATGCTCAGAGGTGCATCTGTTGTGGTTATGCATTTGTTTTTTTGTTTTTCAATATTTATTTGTAGGCCCAACTGGCAGCTTCTCTTCCTCAATTGGTGTAAGAGCTCTTGAAGTCGTTGCTTGCATGATTCTAGCATGGCAATGTTGTCAGCAAAGTCTATATTGCTCAGGCGTACTTCAGGATTCAGCTGAATGCTGTCTGTGCTGGTGCTTTGCGTTATATAATCAATTACAATTATGAAGAGCAGCAGCAACAAGACAAGGTCTTGTTTAACTCCTGACAGGATGCAGAAGAAACAAGTTTGGCCACTTGGCGTCTTTACACAGCACTCATTGTCTTTACAGAGAGCAATGATCAGCAAAACTATCTTTTGGGGGATTCTGTAGTGCAGAAGGATCTTTCACAGACTCTGCAGTCGACTGAGTCAAATGCCTTCTGAAAATCAATGAATATCATATAGATCTTTCATTGGCACTCTCTGATTTCTTCCATCAGTAGCCATAAAGTAAATATCAGGTTCACACAGCAGCAGTTTGGCCTGAATCCATGTTGCTTGTCAAAGAGGTGTCTGTTGAGCTGTGGGCTGATTCTCTGCAGTAAAATCTGTGACAGCAATTTGCTGGGTATAGAAAGCACGCAGATCCCCACCAGTTGCCTGGGATGGTTGCATCCCCTTTCTTTAAGATCCTCACAAGGGTACTGTATTCCCAGTCAGAAAAACTTTGGCTGTCACCAAGATTGCTGCAAAAAAAGGTGTCCAGGAAGTCGGGCATTTGATAATGGTTTCTTTTATCCTTTCCATGGAGATTTGGTCTTCATATGTTCAACCTATACTTCAAAATGTAGGTAAAACATATGGTGTAGAATATCCCATAGTATATAATTGTATATATTTTTTATTCTTTTTTATTGCGTTTTTGGGGGCAGGGGGGGAGTATCATAGCAGGGTAAGATAATTGTTAAAGAAAATAATTTGGAAATATGGAATTTGTGGCAACTGTGGAAGGACTGCCCTATGATAGAAGTGCACAGAAATACCAGCTGAGACTAAGAAGTGTGGGTTATTAAGTAGTAGTATGCCTTTATCTTGATCTTTGCATGAAATTTGCCAGGAAATTAATTACTTAGAAAATAGTGTAGGTGACATTTAAGAACAGTCAACAAAATTTCTAGAGTATTAATATCACCAAGAGGAGAAGAGTTGGGACTAAAAACAACAAGGACAAATAATCAAGATAACCATTGTAAAAAATAGTAAGACTAATACCACAAAGTGCTTTCTTCATAAAAAAAAGAACAATCCAAACCTCATATTTTGTTACTCTGCAAGTTATCCTCCATAGTAGGGAATTCTCTGCAAGGTGAAATTTTCAGGAGGGATAATTATCTGTGGGGAGAATCAGCCTAGAACAACCTCAAGAATGGGGGGGGGGGCATAGAACTCTGAAGGCAACCTACAGGATCAAGGAGGAGGGGCTATCCCAAGAACATACTACACTGTACATACCAGTCAGATGAAGACTGTGTTGATGCCACCAGTGCATATGGAGGCACAGGAGGATCCAAGGTAAAGTAATGTCAAGCAAAAGCATATCATTGCAAGGTAACATACTTAAGGAAATTAATTACATTTGTATGATATGATATTTATTAACACGAATGATCTGTAGGCCTACATACCATGGACAAATTCAACAACATAAAATTTATATGCAAAGCTGTAAATCGAAATTAATATATAATTAATTGCAGAAAATAGTCTTAATGTTCCATACTTGTAGCCTACCCATCAAATTCCAACATCTAATCCCATAGAAATTGAATTCCTTACAAAACTCAAAACTGAATTAAATCATCCTCTCTGTCTCCACGCATTGGGCAAAAATAAGAACATATCTTCAACTTCACTGTTCCCAAATACTTTCTCTTAGCACCAAATGGAAAAAGTTTCCTGTTGTCAATATTATCCACTTTAGTTCCTACTTATTAAATCTTGCCTTAAGCTAAATTTCCTCCCTCCATGCTTCCTTAATCCTAGCGTAGAGAGAGAGGCAAGGATGCTGTTATCTCAAAGTGCCATTTTTGGATTTCCTGATTATCTAAAACAATCCTTACTTGTTTGCTATCACCCCCACACCCCCCCCCCCTTCTAGTCCTAATCCTTTCCTGTCATTACACAACCAAACCTCTCCAGAACTTTCTAAAATATATCTTACTTGGATAGTCCAAGAACCTTTTCTCCTATCTCTCAAGTACTCTTGATATGCTGCCTTTACCAGTCTATTGTCTTGTAGATATGCTGTTTTCTCTCAATACCTAGCCATATTTACTATGGTGGTAGGTGTATTTCCCCCTGCAGTGAATCCCCCCTCAAGGAAACTTCCCACTCATGCAAAATTGAGCAGCCAAAGAGAAAGTATGACAAATAAAAATGATGGATAAAAGAAGAAATTTTGAAATAGTCTACCTATACTCCAAAATATAGCCAGGAAATACAGTTTAGAATAGCCTATAGTATTTATTCTTACATTTTAATTCTTTTTCTGTGTTTTTTGGGGGTTGAGTAATCAGAGCAGCATAGCAGACTCTAGACGAGTTGTCCTATGTTGGAACTGTACAGAGATAACAGTCTGGGATAAAGAGTTCAAGTAATTACTTCCTGTGGACTTGGTCCACAGGAAGTAACCAGAGGCACCACTGCCTAATTTTTTTTTGTGAAGGGGAGAGAATATATTTCACTGACTGGCTGTTCATTTTTACTGTTTGATCTGGGTAACATTGCTATTAAAACGACTTTATTTTTGATTCTTTACTGACTGAGACTGATCTTCTTTCATTGATTTTATGCTACATATTTCCATCAGCCCATTCACCCTGATATCAAATTTGAACCAGTAAAATAATGGTGTTTCAGGCCACTATTTTACTAACTCAATTTTTTTATCTGTGTGTTCAGCCCATAAATGACACACCTGCCAACAGCTATATCACATGATCATTATACCAGTTCACACCTTGCAATCAAGAACATGTTCACTAGGCATGCATTAAAAGGCTTTCAGGCCTGAAGCAACTTCAAGGTTTTTTTCTAATTTAATTTAAATAAAAAGGAGTCAAACTCTAAGTCAGAACCAAGCAATTTAAAATTGACAGAGCTCCTTATTCGAAAAAAGCAAGTAATAGTCTAAATAAAGGTAGCTCTCAAAAGGCCATCGATCCCTGTCCACAAAAAAAGTGTTGGGTATTATCCACTAGGCATACATCAGAAGGTTTTCCAGTCTAAAGTACCTTTACTTGTATGGACTGACTGCCTAACTTTTCAGAAGCAGATGAGCAACCTTACAGTATTAATTCCTCCAAAACCAGAAATCTCAATATATAGTATTTTGATACCTATAAATCAATTGGCTATCATTGAATTTTTAGTCAGTAGCACCTTAGTTCTCCATGGGACAAAATTGTAGTTTGGTGCCACAAAATGACAGAAAATGCTACTTTCCTGGGGCACAATCTTTTTGGTCATTTTAAGGGGTTCCAGAACTTTCAATTTTTGTTCAAATAAGCCATCTTCCAACCTTCTAGGGCCATTGGTTCAATATGATCACCCTTGGGAAACAAAAAAAAATACATCCATGATCTCCTACAGAAAAAAAAGCAAAATTCAACATTTTGTAGATAGGAGCTTGAAATGGGGTTCTATAAAAAGCTGATTTAATAGTTTGATTTTCAATTGATTATTTCCCTCTTTGCAAATGTTCTCCTCATTTTTAGAAAATCTTCTCAGATTTGTAGCATTCAATGAGTAACATTAAACTTGTAAGCTTTATACATTTGGAATCAGCATAAAAAGCCATTTCTTTTGATGTATTGATTATTACCAAAATTCCCTCTTTAATAGTCCTGGTTACATATTGGCTCAAGTGCCTCCTCACTTACAATTTGTTCCCACAAACTGTTTGATTCTACATCATATATTCAACCTGTATTTTGGAATTTAGGTAGAATATACCAGAATACCTTTGTTTTTTTATCTTTTTGTTTGTTTTAATTTCCCTTTGGCTTCACAATTTTACATGTGGGGAGTTAACAGGGGGGATTTCTGGGAAGGGGGGGGGGAGGAATAAGCTGAACCATGTTAGCTAGTCAATTAACTCTTACACTAATCAGTCCCAAATCACCCCTTAAAACTAACCCATTTAACTTACTACTTAGACCTAATAATTTCTTTAAAACTTAACTGAATCCTCTCTAACTTATTCTCCTTTTTAAACCCTCATGTTTCACAGTTTTAACTAAACATTTTCTTAACTTACTACTGAAAATCTACTTCATAAACTTACTTTTTGCTTAGGCCAATATTTCTTACAAAAATTGCCCTTAGTCCTCTATTCACCATAAGATTGATACAGCTACCCATCGACCATTTGATGAACCCTTGCACCCTAGATATGAAACCTGACTTAGATTTTTCAATTCATTAACATTAACATTACAATTTTGACTAAGTTCCACATTTCCCTCAAATTCTACAACAGCTGACTTATCAGCATTTAATATTAAATACTTCATTGGTAAATGCTCATGCATCAAATCTAAACATCTTCACAGCTCAATGCCACTTTTTGCTGTCAGTACAATGTCATCTGCAAAAAGGGAGGGGAAACAAAAATTTACCTGATAATTCTACAACAGCCTAAAGTAATTTTGTCTCATAAATAAACAAAGGTAATAGCCTTGGTGCAAACTACAGTCTTGGTTAACTCTCTTATTACTTCTTACTCTTCTAGAAAAATATTTTCCTACCTGAAATACGGCCCTAACTATGATCTAGATATCTACTAAAATCTTAACAAGTCTCCAAGGCAATCCTAATTGTAACAGACTCTGAAAAAGGAGCTTCCTTACTAATTCATTCAATGATCTTTTCAGGTCTAGAAAAGCTATATATATCAATTGTTTTCTCCTGCTAGCACACTTTCTTATCAAGATACTTAAAATGAAAACCTGATCTACTGCATTATAGTCTTTCAAAAAACTTGCCTGGACATCTGTCATCTACTTCTGCAACTCTCACCATTTATCTAACCTAGAACACAATATCTCACAAAAAAGCTTACTGATACTTTCCCTATACAAATACACCTGTAATTACCATGAATTAGCCTTTCTTAGAGACACTAAAATAGATGCTGGCTATTAGGGTGGTCCTTATTATTCAAAGTAGGATTTCTTCAGCAGGCACCCCCTAATCTTGTTTCTATTGTTAAAATACCACAGAACCCCAAAAAAGAGCCTAATATATTGACATTAAGAGATCCCTACCAGAGGTTAAAATTTTTGGTTACTGCATGCACATTGCTCAATGCTGCATGTCTTGCACAGTTTTCAACTTTTCAATAGCCAACACTACACTATAGTACAGCATGGTAGCTTTCTAAACTGCTGGACTAATTTACTTATTTATCTGTAAGCTTCCCAAAATGCATTTCAACAAAAGACGCCATTTATGTTGTATGCAATGTGAGTGAGAATGCAAATTTCAAGTTTTTATTAGTTTTATGAACTACAATATATTAATTATGCTTCACACAGATACAGGTAGTCTTATTAATTTGATTAATGAAAAAAACTTTTTCCACAAAATAAGTTTTTCAAAGAAAAGTAAAGAACTCCATTAAACAAAAAATGAGCAAAAATAAAATCAAATAATCTACCAAGCTCGAAACTACCATAAATCAGCATCGATAAATAAATGAAACCCAAAACGAATAGAAATTACAATAAATAACCAAGTCAAACTCAAAACAAGTAGAAATTAACATAAGTTGGGTGTAAAACCCCTATGCCTTCCCAAGGCCAGAACAAAATTTGCACTTTACTGAAAAAATATAAATGTTTTTACTTTTATAACTTTAATAAATCAAATAATTTTAACATTTTGATTACTAAATATCAGTATATGTATATTAAACTGACAATGCACATTCATTTGTATTTTTTCTTTACTTTTCTTTGAAAAACTTATTTTGTGGAAAAAGTTTATTTAATTAATTTCTGTTTGTTTTATATTGACATAGTCTTTTCAGGGAAAAAGAAAATAGCACTTCAAATCTTTTCGTTTTTTAAGACTTTATAGTTTGGCCTGCTATTTGTATGCTGGAGAAAAATTTTCAGCAATTTTTAACAACATACACCATTTTAAAAATCTTGACACAAATAGTACTGTTTAACTTAGTTTCATACCTCCTCTAGTTGACCTGAAATGGAAAACTTGATACCATTTGCAAAAAAATCTGTTTACTATCTTTGATAGCTTGGATACACTTACACTATTTTGATTTGGTTAAATTTTAAGAGCAGAAGTAGCCTCAAAAGTTTGAACATAATACC
Organism: Artemia sinica; assembly: GCA_027921565.1. Lineage (NCBI taxonomy): Eukaryota > Metazoa > Arthropoda > Branchiopoda > Anostraca > Artemiidae > Artemia > Artemia sinica. The sequence goes on from CM051268.1 coordinate 39,040,105, forward strand.
CTCAGTCATTCTTGGGATACTGCTGAGATGACTTATTGTGAATTAGCATTATCACAGTGCATTTTGATGTAATCTTAAGGCAACATTTAGTTTTTAAACATAATGGGCAAATGAGAAGGTGGGAGTGGAAGGGGGATTAGTTGCCCTCCAATCACTTTCGAACTATTAAAAGGGCAGCAGCCCTTTCTATTTTCAACCAAATGAGCCCCTTTCAAAGTTCCCATGACAACTCCTTCAATACAAAGTGCCCTGGTCTAAACAACAACAACAACAAAAAATATTACTAATCACTTTCGACTATTAAAAAGGGCTACTTTGAATGTCCAATCGAATTAGCCTTTTTTGAAGTTTCTATGACAACGCCTTCTATAAAAACCTTATATGCGCCCAGGGCATGACTTAAAACCCTTGCCCTGAGGGTTGTTGGGGAGTGTCCTCCTCAAAAACATATTTTCTATCTGGAAATCAATTAGCCTATGCTAAACAAAATGGCTATCTCAAAATTTTGATTGGATGTGTTTTGATGAATGATGGACGTGGGGGGGGGAGTAGTTGCCCTCCAATCACTTTCGACTATCAAAAAGGGCACTAGCCCTTTGAATTTCCAATCAAATGAGCCCCTTTTGAAGCTTCTATGACAACGCCTTCTATAAAAACCTTATATACCCCAGGACATAACTTAAAACCCTTGCCCTGAGGGTTGTTGGGGAGTGTCCTCCTCAAAAATATATTTTCTATCAGGAAATCAACTATGCTGAACAAAATGGCTATATCAAAATTTTGATTGGATGTGTTTGGGGGAATGATGGGCGTGGGGGAGGGGCTAGTTCCCCTCCAATCACTTTTGACTATTAAGAAAGGAACTAGCCCTTTGAATTTCCAATTGAATGAGCCTGTTTTGAAGTTTCTATGACAAAACCTTTTCTAATAAATCCTTATATGCCCCCAGGGCATAACTTAAAACCCTTGCCCTGAGGGTTGTGGGGGAGTGTCCTCTGGGCAAGTGTCCTCCTAAAAAACATATTTTCTATCTGGAAATCAACTAGCCTATGCTGAACAAAATGGCTATCTCAAAATTCTGATTGGATGTGTTTGGGGGAATGCTGGGCGTGGGGGGCTAGTTGCCCTCCAATCACTTTCAACTATTAAAAAGGGCACTAGCCCTTTGAATTCCCAATCGAATGAGCCTGTTTTGAAGTTTCTACAACAACGCCTTGTATAAAAAACCTTATATGCCCCCAGGGCATAACTTAAAACCCTTGCCCTGAGGGTTGTGGGGGAGTGTCCTCCTCAAAAACATATTTTCTATTTGGAAATCAACTATGCTGAACAAAATTGCTATCTAAAAATTTTGATTGGATGTGTTTGGGGGAATGATGGGCTTGGGGGGGTTAGTTGCCATCCAATCCCTTTTGACTTTTAAAAAGGGTACTAGCCCTTTGAATTTCCAATCAAATGAGCCTGTTTTGAAGTTTCTATGACAACGCCTTGGATAAAAAACCTTATATGCCCCCAGGGCATAACTTAAAACCCTTGCCCTGAGGGTTGTGGGGGAGTGTCCTCCTCAAAAACATATTTTCTATCTGGAAATCAACTATGCTGAACAAAATGGCTATCTCAAAATTTTGATTGGATGTGTTTGGGGGAATGATGGGCGTGAGAGGGGGCTAGTTGCCCTCCATTCACTTTTGACTATTAAAAAGGGCACTAGCCACTCCAATTTCCAATCAAATGAGCCCTTTTCGAAGTTTCTACGACAAGTCCTTTGATACAAAGTGCCTGGGTATGGAGAAAAAAAAAAACACATTGTGCCCACATTGTTCTTTACTTAGGCAGCACTAGTGTGCTGCCTATGATACTTTGTTCCAGACACACTGACACTGACACAGCAATGAGTGACAGCATGGACTGCATGGTTTTTACAAGTGACAGTACTGATGCAATATTAAAACCAACAACAAGAAGTGAAACAGACATATGGCTCATCAGGCAATTGTCAGACACTCTGATTTCAACAAAACTGCTGTCAAAGAAGGAGAACATGGTGCTATTCTATCACTACAAGCAAGTGACAAACAAGACAGTCTGTGAAGCAGCACATTCTAGAGCCAATGGCGTTCTTGCAGTTTGGGTAAAGGCACACATTCCAACAAGGCTCAAGAAACATGAGGTAAACAAAATTCAGTGTCTCTCTAAGGAGTATGACAACCTGAAGAGAAATAAAGAGAACAATGCTAACTGTTCAGAGATACTGAAAAGGAAGGAAGAAAAGTGTAAAGTGGGCCTAGACATTTTGTTTGACATTGCCCATGCTAACACAATGGAGATGATACATGTTCAAGAAGACCATGAGTTTCTGTTAGTGCAGCAGGAACCAGGACACAGTGGAAAGCTGGGCAGTGTTGACAAGGTTTTATAAATAAAAAGAGCATCATCTCAGAAAAGAAAAGAGTACCATGACATAAGAATTGAGAAGGATATGCAAGAAAGAAAACAAGAGAAAAGGAAATGACACTGGAATCATCATCTGACAGCAAAAAAGATCAAGAAATTAAAGACCCAAAAACAGAAGATATAAAACCATCAACTTCAGCAAAACATCAAAAAGAGGAGGAGTAAGCATATTGGACGACAAAATGACAGCCAGTCTGGATGTAGCTAAAGTTGTGCTTTAGCTTTAGCTGGATGTAGCTAAAGTGCTCTTCAATTTGCAGAGACAGGATGAGGCAGCACCAGAAAATAGCCAAAAACCTACAACAGGAGTTTAAACCAACAGTTCCTCTAACTATTCACTGGGATGGAAAACTCCTAGAGGATATCTGCAGCAGACAGATTGTTGAACACCTTCCAATGTTGGTCTCTGGAGCAGGTGTAGATCAGCTTCTTGGTGTTCTAAAGCTACCCTTAGGAACTGGCCCAGCTTCTGCAGCAGCAGTTTTTGAAGCAGCTGTGGCTTGGAACATTACAGATAATGTAAAGAGCATGTGTTTTGACACCACATCTGTCAATTCTGGTCCAAGAAATGGTGCTTGTATCCTTCTGGAACAAAAACTTGACAAGGACATGCTTTGGTTTGTTTGTCAACATCATATCTTAGAAATAGTCTTACAAGCAGTGGTTCTTGATTGCCTTGGTCCCAGCAAAGGCCCAGAGATAACAATTTTCAACTGGTTTAAGAACACCTGGCAGTTTATTGACAGAGCAGACTTTCAGACTGCTTCATCAGACAAGTGCTTGTTTACAGATGTTTCACATGTCATCATAGATATCATAGCATTTGATGAGATGCAGACACTAGCATATCAACCCTGTGATGATTACTGTGAACTTTTAGACTTGACAATCATATTCCTTGGTGGCATGTCATCTAAGGGAATCTTGTTCAGAGCTCCAGCTAGGCTGCATCAAGCAAGGTGGATGGCAAAGGCCATCTATGCACTAAAGATCTGGACATTCAGAAGTCAGTTCAAACCCACAAAAAAGCAAGAAAAGGCTCTTGCTGATATTTGTCAACTCACTGTGATCATCTACATGAAAGCATGGTTACAGGCAGCATCAGCACCATCAGCCCATCACATTGACCTCCAACTTCTCAAGGACATCTACAGCTACAAGAACATATCAGAATCAATATCAAAAACTGTCATGAACAAAATAATAAGACACCTATGGTACTTATTGGAGGAATTGGTGGCCCTTGCCTTCTTTGACAACAACATATCAAATGACATGAAACATCATATGGTTACAGCTCTGCAAACATCAGTAGCAGAGCACCCTCTGAAGAGAATAACAGTGGTCCCACTGACACTGGGGGAGAAGAAGTTAGAAAACTTTGTCATGCAGAATACCAACAGATTATTCAGCATTACCAGACTGCCTTCATCATTCCTAACTAAGAACATTGATTTGTGGTCAGTTGAAAAAGACTACCAGGCAGCTAAAAATATTATGCACAGCATGAGGGTAATCAATGACATTGCTGAATGTGGTGTTGCACAGATGGATGACTATAAAAACTGCACACAACATCTGAAGAACAGAAACAGTTCCTATTGCTAGTTGTCAAGGGGTACTGACAGCATTACAGTGATCAAACCAAAAAGACAATGATGGACCAGTCTGAAGCCCATATGTGAACTGTGTAGTTTGACAATTGAAGTGACTGGACACTATTACTATTGCTGGACACCATTGCCAATCACTTATTTTCTGTGTTGTGTACAGCAACTCAATGGTCATGTTTGATATTATTTAATTTAGTAACATTATTGTGCATTTTTTTATCAAAGTTTGCTTATACATTCCTAATAGCTATGGTAGGGACCTCTGAAATTGAAAATAATGCCAAAATGTTTGCTTATTATTCAATTATAATGAGAATCAAATCATTTCAGACTGTGCCCCATAAAAAAACTTATTTCCAATTTGCTAAGGACCACCCTACTGGCTATCCCTTAAGCCAGAGAATTGGTTCAAAAACACCAAAAATAATAGGCTAATTATCAACATAATCCACATTCTACTCGACTTCCATAATTTCACTGGAATTCTGTCTATTCCTAGTACCATGTGCATATTGCCTTTTGGTCAGCTGAACATCACTTTATGATGAAGTGGAAGTTTCATTTTGACATGTTAAGCTGTTCCAAAAATATTATTGATTTGTGCTTTTGACACCCTTTTCACCTTAATAATTTCTCTATCTTGATCCATATTTCACACTTATTTATCTCTGTAATCAGCTCTTAATCATCCATATTTAACAATCAATCCATAAATCCATCCAGATTTGAAAATTTCTTACCTAATGCTTCATGTAATCTAGCTTCTTTACACCTAGCTTCCAGATATCTGGCTTAATTTTCAGCTGGGGGACTTCACCCTCTTTCCAAGCCCTTCAACAAATTTCATCACAAGCTGCCAAAATTCTCAGGAATCTACCTTGTTAAATACTTTCTTAACCCACAGTTTTCTTCTAACTTAAGACTTCATTTTCTTTTTTTAAGTAGTTTTCTTATATTACTTTCTTTTTCACAGCATACTCTAAAACACTTGCACTTTTGCACCTATGTCACACTATCTTTCTTTCAATCAATCATATATACCTAACATGCTAAATATACAAATATCCATTACACTATTAAAATTTCAACCATTCCTCCTCTATAATTTTTATGCTCCTCATCAAAAGAAATCTTCCTTAGACCTACCCATGCAACTATTTGCAAGCTTAGCATTATTCCCTACATCATTAACAGTATCACATGGCCCCAAGATATGATTATAAGTGACAGTCCCCTGTAGACTGCATAATCTCCCATAAACCTTTTTCCAAAGCCAATTCAGACAAATATCACTTTAGATTTTAATCATTATTCTAGTCTATCTGTTTAGTTTGACAATATTGCTCTGGGCATCTGTTCTTCTAGCCTGTTTATCTATCCTCCAATCCTACATAACTCTTAAATTAAAACATTCTCTTATAGGAAAGTGATCTGAGCCCTATGTCCCCAAAACCTCACAATCTATGCACAAAAGAATAAGCTTTTCACTCACAGCCATCTAATCAATCACAGTTGGAGACATGCCTGAAAAACAAGAATGCTCCCATTGTTTAGCATCAATGCCCATCCTCCAACTCAAAATAACTAAATCTTCTTACCACAAAACTCCAAAAGCTTACTCCCATTTATTACCAAGGGGGCATACCCCTAGAGGTGTACAATGTAACTCATTGCCAAGTAAATAATGTCTGAGCTGTTCATCTGGCTTTTCATTTTCATCTGCAGTGCATATTTTTCTAATACTGATATATTGTTTTTGTTTGTATTTCTCTGATGGCATGTTTAGGTAAACAGCATACAGCTGAGGAATTTTGTTTTGTGCTTGGGAAAAATCCTGTTGGAACTGGTGTATTTTTAAAAATATCTTACAAAAAGGGTGCTATGGGTAAAATTCAAATGTCAAAGTGGCTTGCTTGTTTTCAAAAAGGGTACAATTTGATTAAAGGTGAACCTTGTTCTAGACATCCATCAACTGCCCAACATGACAAAACTGTTGAAAGAACTTGAGAGTCTGTGTTTACAGATTGCCAACAAAAAGAAGGATAAACTGTCAGAGATTATTAGAATATACTGGAATTCATTTTAGGCAAAACTTTGAAAATGAAAAGGATTGCTGCCAAGTTTGCTCCAAATGCTCTGACTAATGATAAAAAGAATGTTGATTTGAGACACCACCTTGAAACTAATCTAGAGTTTCATCATAGGTGATACCTACCTTGTGGTCATTTTTATGAAGTGGGCTTGAATTGTATCCCTTCACCAGATATCTCTTATAGCATATCACTGGGACCTAGCACACAGACAAAAATGCATCATGAAAAAATTCAAAAGATCCAGTATGGACCTTATTTTGCTCTGAAATACAAACTTAGGTAATTTACTGGTAATAAGATATGGTTCTATCATTAAAATCCAGAAACAAAGCAACAGTCAAGCCAATAGAAAAGGTCATCATTACTTTATCCAAAGAAATGTGGAAAATTCTCAAATTTTACAATCTTAGAAAGAAGCTAAGTTAAGTGAATGAAAATTTCAGGATACAGTCTAGGCTATACCCAAAACTATTTACAGGGTAAACATAATTATAACAGTATCAATAGAGAATTATGGCTCTTCTGAAGGAAACACAATAATAACAGTAGCCTGCAACTTGATTCCCTAATCAATACTCTTTCCAAATATAATAGTTGCTACTCTGAAAAATGCATAGGCTATCTGTTTTCCCCTATTGGTCCAAGATTTAGCACTAGAATAGGCTATATACAGAACTACAAGAACATATTTATGTTTTAGAATAGGCCTATTGCCTACACAATGTTCCTATTAATCAGATTTTCACTTTTTTTTCTGACTGGTCTCAATTTTTACCAATGTAATGATGCTGTCCCAGATTAAGAATCCAACAATTTATGCTCTGGATCCATTCCTATAAGTTTTATTTATTCATCTAGTCTAGCTCAAGTAGGCCTACACTTTCTATATCTATAAGCCTATCATCTAGAATTTTAGGCTGATACAAATTTAACTAGGGTAAAAGACCACTTTTCTTTGGCATTCTGGAAAAATAGCAATAGGTTTTTGGACTGCCCCTTTTTACTACAGCATGATGCAATGTGAGGGCAGTAACAAGAAGCCTCCCTTCTTGGTCAAATTTTCATCAATGATTTGTAAGCATAAATTGGAAATGTGGTCTCTGTTTTGAAAAGCAATTGAAATGAAAAATTATATTTAATGTTTGTGATTTATAGAATAATTATCAAGCAATAAAGATACATTTCTAGAATCAGAAGATAATCAGCTTTCTGTTAATATATGAATTAAACTGAAACACTAAAAGGATATATACATCAAAATAGGATAGCCTAATTGGTATTTCCAAAAAGAGGTCCCCATAGGTAAGTCAATAAACTAATAATTTCAAGTGTTTGATCTTAAATAGTTTTAATAATAACTATATTGATGCCTAGATTAGATTTTTAGCTATTCATTAATATACCCAATCCTTCTCAATTCCTCTTTGGTAACAAGATGTGTGCGTTTTAGTTTTACATAATTTTGCTCAATTGGATACTGTTTTTTTACCCTATTTAAGAAAATACCATATCTTTATGTCTGAGCAGTCCATGAAAACACACTAAGAGAATCTGATTTAAAATGAATTTGGGTGTATCCTAAACTGGTAACCCCTAAACCTAGGTTATCAACAAAAAAGAACAATCTAGGCCTAGAGAATTACTGGAATTATCCCAAAAATATTTGAAAAATCCTAAGCTACTATTGACAAGATAGTTAAGCTATGTTTAAGCTCTAATATTGACAGATGGCCCAGCTTGGATAGACTAGGCTAGTAAAACTGTTTCTAACAAATAACCTAGGCTAGTTGCATATTTTTCTCAGAATAAGGCCCAAGTCAAGAAAAAATAAGTTAGCATAACTTGCAATCCTATAGGTCATATACTGGGACTAGAACATTTAGCTAGGCTATGCTAAGGTTGGCTAGGCAAGCCTAGATGAGGATAAAGGAAATCTTAGTTTAGGATCAATTCTTCTTAACTAAAAGAAAGGGGGAATTTTAAAATAAGCATAGAAATAGTTACTTTTTTCAACTACAATTTAGCTGAAACTTTTAGAATTGCCACGAAAAAAAGCACATCATAGTATTTATTGAATATACGCGCCATTTTGTTTATTTACTATTTTTTCATCGTTTCTTCGAACGAGAAATTGAAGTAATTTCAAAAAAAGAAATATACTAATTTCTTAACTAAGGCTGAGCTCAGATGACAGTCTTATGCATATGTAGATATGTAAACATAGATAGGATTCGATCAAAGGAGTGGAACACGTGATTTGGAAATTTTAGTTTTGAGCCTTGAAATATAACTAAATTAGCCTAAATTCTAGGATAGCAAAGCTGTGGTGCCTAGGAAAAGGCATCTTCTTCTTTTGCAAAAACAACCTTTTACACGATTTTTTTCAGAACACCATTTAAATAACCAATTTTTTTCTTTTTTGAATGGTTTTCCATAGCGCCCCCCACCTCCAACAGAAAACCATTTTTATACACTAATCTTAGTGTACACCTATAGTAAAGGCCATTAGGCTTCAATGTTTTGGTTTTTTCCCGAAGCACTTTATATGGAAGGGGTGGTCGTATAAACTTCGGAGGGGAATCATTCATCGGATATCGGAAGTTCTACTGCTCTTTTTAAGGCTCAAAGTGATCGGAGAGCAACTATCCCCACCATGTCCTCTTTTCTCCGAATGTATCCAATCAAAATTTTGAGACAACAATTTTGTTCAAAATAGTCCAAAGATCAAATAGCAAAAACTCCGACAAAACTTCCCGGCAAAATCTTGTAACTTATGCCCCAGGGGCCTACTAATTCACATTCTTAGTGGAGGCCTCCTCCAGGCCACTTGCAAGGCTTTTATGGAATTGGTGGTCGTATAAACTGTTTAGGAGGCTCATTTGACTGAAAATTGAAAGTTCTACTGCCCTTTTTAAGAGCCAAAAGTGATCAGAGGTCAAATAGCCCCCCACCCCATATCCTCTTTACCCCAAACACATCCGATCGAAATTTTGAGATAACCATTTTGTTCAAAATAGTCCAAAGGTCATATAGCAATAACTGCAGGGTTGAAACAACCCCTAAGAGCCCTGGGGAAAGTTTTTTTCAGTTATGCCCTGGAGGCATATAACATTTGTATAGATTGAAAATGATAAGAAGGCAACTAGTCCCCCCCCATGCCCTTTTTCCCCAAAATGTATGTGATCGAAATTTTGAGATAGCGATTTTGTACAAAATAGACCAAAGACCATATAAAATGCCTCCGGTATTGTAACCACGCAGGACCCGAGGTAAGGACTTTACGTTATGCCTCGGGAGCATCTAAGGCTTTTATAGAAGGGCAATTAGTCCCCCTCCCGCTACGTCCTCGTTTCCCCAAATAAATCTCATCGAAATTTTGATATAGCCGTTTTGTTCAAAATAGTCTAAAAATTATATAAAAAGGCCTCCAGGGATGACACCTCCCCCCAGAGCCCAGGGGCAAGGATTGTAAGTTACACCCCAGGGACATACAAGGTTTTTATGGAAAAGGTGGTCGTATAAACTTTGCAGGTGGCTCATGCGATTGGAATTTAAAAGTTTTAGTTCCTTTATAAGAGCTAAAAGTAGTTTGATGTCAACTAGTCTCCTTCCCATGCCCTTTTTTCCCAAATAAATATGACCAAAATTGTGAAATAGCCATGTTGTTCAAAATAGTCCAAAGGTAAAATAACTAGCCTTTAGGAGTTGACCCCCCCCCCCCGACCTCCCAGGACAAGGGATATAAGTTATTCTAGTTGTACTTTATTAATCTATAAGGGTTTTATGGAAGGAGTGGTTGTATAAGCTTAGGAGCAGGCTCATTTGATTAAAAGTTGAAAGCTCTAGTTCCCTTTTTAAGAGTCAAAATGACCGAAGGCAACAACACCTCCTCCCCTCGCACCCTTTACTCCCCTCCCCCCAGTGGATTTGATCAAAATTTTGACGTAGCCATTTTGATCAAATAGTCCAAAGTTAAAACAACTATGTCTCCAGGGTTGACAACCGCCTAGCCCCTGGGGCAAGGGCTACAAGTTATGCTAATTGCCTATTGTTTAGATAAAAGGTTTTTATGGAAGGAATGGTTGTATAAACTTTGGAGGAGGCTCATTTGATTGGAAGCTAAAAGTTTTAGTTCCTTTTTTAAGACTCATAGGTGATTGGAGGGTAACCAGCTCCCCTCCCCCCTCTCACGCTATTCTTCACTCAAATGCATCTGATCAAAATTTTGAGATAGCCATTTTGTTCAAAATAGTCCAACACTCAAATAACTATAACTCAAGCCCCCAGGGCAAGGACTTTAAGTAATGCAAGTTGCTTATTGTTACTTTGATACTTTGTTTACGTTGATAAAATGATACTTTCTTTTTCTTCGGTACTATGTTAATTCAATATCGTTCTGTGGTGCTAGTTTTGATACTTTGATGAAACTTTAATGTTGAAAAAAAATTGGTTTTGAAGTGGGGAATGTTGAAAAAAATCGGAACTTCGGAGATCAAAAACGAACAAAAATTAATGAAAAAAAACTTTCCTAAAATAAGTTTTTCAAAGGAAAGTAAAGGCCACATTAAACTTAGGATCCGCAGACATAAAAAAACCTATAATAATTCCAACTCAAAACGACCAAAAATTACTATTAAAGAATAAATGAAACCCAAAACGAATAGAGATTGAATAAACAATCATAGTAAACAATCATACAACAGATACTAATATAAATGAATAAGTAAATCTTAAAAAGAGGAAAACCTAAATTCAAAATATAAATCAACATTAAAACGAACAAAAATCTTTCACTATTAAAGAATAAATGAAACCCAAGACGAACAGAAATTAAATAAACAATCATAGCAAACAACCATAGAACAAGTACTTATATAAATGGATAAATAAATATTAAAAAGAGTAAAACTTAAACTGAATTTGGAAATCAATCTGAAGACGAATAAACATCACTACAGACAGGAGTTTGGCTACGGTTCCCTTCACTAACTGTAAAAATCTAAAGCCTACTGCGTCATTGGTGCTTTAGTGAAAAAGAATTGTGTTGCAAATATTTGTTTTTGTACTTAATACAACATTGAAAATAAAAATAGAAAATACAGCGAAATAAAATCCTGAACTGATGAGCTTTTAGCAACTAGTATAATTATATATCAGATATTCAGTTTAATTTTATTAGTTCTCTCCAAGACTGTTCAACGCACATATACTTTTTAGTAAGGCACCAATGACACGGTATGCACCAGCAGTAGAATACTATATATTTAAAATATAAGATTCTTTCCTTCTAAAGATGATTCGGGCAGAAATTAAACGTCCCCTAATTGAGTTCAAATACCGCTTCCAAGAGTCTAAATTCATAATCAGCAAAAAGAGAAATTGCACTTCTAGCTTCAGTCAGACAACGGCGCTAGTCGTTCGAATTTCGCTAAGATAATTAGTAGCAAAAACAAAATGCTAGCACGATATTTCTAAGGAAGTTTAAATGGCAAAAAACTGTGTGAACTCCTGAATCATCTGAAAAATCTTAAAGAGATTATTGGACGAAGATTTGCGTCCTTGGGTGACTTGGTCCAATGGCAGGCAGTCCCTACAGCGCAGGACGAAAGAACTGCGTTTGGGAGTGGGGTAAATGTGTTTTTAATTTTAATATGAAGTCAGACCTCAAACGATTAGTACCGCAAATAATCTCGGTCACCATTATTGTCATTGAAGTGACCCGTTGCTGTACAACTAAGCATGTAAGTTCAATAAATATATTGTCTTTTTGTATGTGTTTGTTTCATTTATATGTCTGCGTCTAGTCCGATAGTAGGTAATTAGTTCGCAAGTCTCCAAGGTAAATGCTCCCAGGGAATCTGATCTCCAGATAGCTCAAGAAAGAAGAGGCCACATTTATGTCTACATATTCGATCCTCTCCCGTTAATTGAGTGCGGCGCCACAATCTCCAGCGCTATAAGCGGCGCTATCGGAGAAATTTCTATCGCCACAGTAGCGAATCCTTTCCATTACTACAATATAAAAATTCTTTTATCGCTAAAAATGGCGCGTGTCGGAAATTGGAGGAAAACTGCGAACTAGTTGGGCTATTTAAACTTTGTAATTTGAATTTAAATGTTGAGGGATACAGACATATAAATGGAGTGATTGGGCCTATTGCCGCTAAGCTACTACAGGGAAACCCTTTGGAATATCTCATAGGAGATAATAGCCTCCCCCAAAATAGGTTAAGTAAAATAATAAATCTATTTTAAGTTGATGTAAACGCAAAAAAAATGTCTGAAGATTTAGAAGAAAAATTAATAGTCCAGAAATTGGTCGCGAAAAATATAGAAATAGCGAAATCTATCCCGGAGTACAATGGTCAATCAGATATTGACGAATTTAATATCCAATTGACCCAGTTTGTACAATTAACAAAAACAGACGTTGGAGCGTTAAAAGACATGCTGCTTCTACGATTAAGAGGCCAGGCCTTAACCTTTCTAAAACAGGTCGAACATACCATAGGCAATAACGCCAACTTGCCAATAAATACGGTTGATGACTTGTTAAAAGCATTCAAAGAGAGATTTATAGAAACCAGTTCAATAAATAAATTAAAACATGGAGTAGTGAACTTTGATTTTTCACAAAATATAAGGGAATATCTCGATAACATACGCATTTCTGTAGAAGCAAAATACGGAAGTGGTTCTGGGCAACTGTATGAAAAAGTCATACTAAATATCTTTTTGCAAGGGCTACCCCCAAAACTATATAGAGTAGTAATATCCAAGAATATTCAGACGTTGGATCTTGCAGTCCAAGAGGTAGAGCAACTAATCGAAGTTTATAAAATGGTTGCTAATCATAGTAATGCAAAAATAAATAGCCGAAACGACTCAAACGCGAACCTAATTTTCAAGGGCGATCAGGCATCCCCCAATTTCTTTTCAAGGGATAACTCCCCAGTAGCACAAAGAAACAAAACGCCAGAACCCGCTAGGCAGAAAACAGTACGTTTTCAGCCCATTAACCCTACAATAATAAGGTGCTATAACTGCAATCGTGTTGGCCACATAGCAAGAGAGTGCCACTACGTCACCAATCCCATACCAAGAAAATGCTGTCGGTAATACGCAAAATTACGGTAACCATTTGTTCAGAAGAACAAATTTTAGCACCGATCGTGCAATAGACTATAGCCAGGGGGGATTGCGCCAATCAGTACCTTATAATGCGTACCAACCAAATCTGTATAACCCTCTCCCCAAGAGGCAAATTAATTACCGGTTTGAAAACCCAAATACTCGCCAAGGTCAATATAATGCGAGAATGCAATATAGAAATCATGAAAATTTGCCGATGAGAAATGAAAATTTTACAAGCCAACGGCACTGGCAGTCAGCGCCAGCAAATGGCACTGACACGAGACATCCACGTTACCATATTAATACATGGCGAAGACAGGCAGACGTAAATCATTTAAATATGCCTACGGAACCTAATACGTCTGAATATCTATTACAGGCACCGACAAATGAAATAAATTCTCAGGGAAACGCTTCAGGCCCCTCAGAAACATAAGTTGGACCCAGAGGGTGCCAGGAATATTTAATAGGTCCAAAACAATACTAGTGCCTTCTTGTAGTGATATTATTAACAAGTTACCTATATTTAATGATTTTTGTGTAGAAAACGTTTACTTTACGGCCTTAGTTTTGACAGTGGAGCTACTGTAAATATCATAAACTCTTGCGTATTTAATACGTTGCCTCTGCACATTAGGCGGCAAAAGAACCCTAATAATCCCAATTTAACAAGTGTTACAGGTCATAAATTAAATGCAAAGGGTCAATTTGCCTAAACGTAAAAAGAGACAATAGAACCTTCATGACAAATTTTATTATATGTGACAATCTCCCATATGAAGCTATTATAGGGGCAAATTTTCTAAGGTCTAATAGAATACTATTAGACGTAGCCAACGAGAAGCTTGTATACCCAGCTAAGGTAGGGGAAGAAATTTCTACCTTAAGAAATCGTAACAGAGGTTACGAAAACAACATAACAGTAAACAAAATTTCTAGTGGTATAATGTCGAAATATTTTGAACCCCATGTCTCGCAAAGACATGGCATAATTGGAAATTTGTTCAATTATCCTGAGAGATATCGCAGAAATGAAGTAAATTTAAATAATAACAGTATTGAATCTGCGAAAATAAAAATAGGAGATATGCGACAGTACAGATCAAATGAAATTAAGAAAATAGTGGAATTGTGGAAAACATAATAAAACCCAACGTGACGCCGCAAGATGCCGCAATGGCGCAGCATAGCGCCAGTAGGAATCTAATAAACAATGAAAATGAAGAGAAATATTACGGATTTTGTGATAAGGAAAACAAAAATCCCTCCCAAAACGATGCAAAAAACCAAATATCACAAATGATCGAGCCAGTAATTAGCAAATCAGAAATATGGTTTGCGACAACCGTCTGAAATACCTGAAAATCTGTTATGCGAGGAACAGATTATATCTTATGACAAAGGGGAAGGTTTTATTTGGGTAACCAATAACCATGAAAATGATACAATTACAATTAAAAAAGGGGACTTGTTTAGTCCAAATCGAGGTTTTTAACGGAAAATGATTTAAATAAATGGGAAAATTCTAAAAGAAACCTAGTTAACGGCATTAAAACTTCAAATAACGAATATCCTTTGACTAAATCGCAATTTTTAAACAAATTTAAAATGGATCATATTAAGGATATGGAACTTAAGAAAAAATTATGCGAATTATTATGGAAATTTAAGGATGTATTTATGCATCTGAAGATGATATCGGGCTGATTCCATTTTATGAACATTCAATTTTAACGACTTGTAATCCCGTAGCAAAACAGCCATATCGTGTGCCATATAAGCACAAAGAGTGGTTAAAAAATAAAATCCATGAATTAGAAAAAAACGAAATTATACGCCCAAGTATAAGTCCGTATAGTGCACCAGTGATCTTAGTACCAAAAAAGAATGGAGATCTTAGACTCGTAGTAGATTATAGGGCTCTCAACAAACAAGTAGTTAGCGATAAATTTCCTCTACCAAGAATAGACGAAATTCTTGACTCAATTTCAAGCAAAAACAAAAATTTTTACGTCTTTGGACCTTACCCAAGGCTACCACCAAGTGAAAATAGCCGAAAAGGATGTCCATAAAACTGCATTTTCAGCATCCGAATACGGATCTTATGAATACTTGAGAGTACCATTTGGGCTTAAAACAAGTTCAAGCGCGTTATGTACACCCTATTGCACCTGTTAAGAGGATTAAAGAATATAATTCATTTTGTTGATGATATTATATGCGTGGGGAAAACACTGAGCAACACTTAGCAACTTTAGCTAAGGTGTTCGAGAAATTCAGGCAAGGCAATTTAAAATGCCGGCCTGAGAAAGTAAATTTATTTCAATCCAAAATTAAATTTTTAGGAGTAGTAGTAACCCAGGGAGAGATATCCCCAGACCCTGATAAAATAAAATGTGTTGAAAACCTCAAGCCCCCCAGAACTATGAAAGAATTAAGGGAATTTTAGGACTTACTGGCTACTTTAGAAAATTTGTACGCAGTTATGCCCAATTGCGAAACCCCTCACGGAATTAACCAAAGGAAACTCCCATAATGTTACCTGGTCCCAGGAAGCTCAAACTTCCCTAGACCAACTCAAAAAGGCGCTCACTTCTGAACCAATTTTATCACTCCCTGATTTCGAAAACGGAAAATTCATCGTTACCACTGATGCTAGCTCAAAGGGCATAGGCGCTATCCTTTCGCAAACAATCCCAGTAGAAAACCCTAACCCTCTACAGGGAACACCTAAACAAATAGAAAAAGTTATATGCTATTCAAGTAAAACTTTATCAAAAGGCGCGAAAGTAGTTATTCCGCCACAAACTTAGAATTACTATCTATTATCTACCACTTGGACAAGTTTAGACATTATTTAATTGGTAGAAAATTTATACTACGATCAGACCATAAAAGCTTGCAGTACCTGCGCACATTTAAAAATCCCACGGGCATTCTAGCTAGATGGATTATGAAAATCCAAGACCTAGATTATGAATTTGAACATTTAAAGGGAAAACAAAACGCAGCTTGCGACTTTTTGAGTAGATATCCAGAAATGGTCCGTCGGAAACTGAAGAAAATGAAGTTAATGCTATTAATACTAAAAGCAAACATGGATGTTAAGAAAACAAAGTCAAAGACGCAGTAAAAGAAAATAAGATTAACTATTGTCCCTTATCGTTGGAAAATATAAAAAGAAAGCAAAAAAAAGGACGAAATGTGTGTAGCACTAATTGATTATTTTGTGAATGATGAGGCTTTACCGGATAAATTCAAAACTCTTAGAAAAGAGATAGATAATTTTTACTACGACCTTGATGAAGAAATACTGTGTAGAATCTTGACTTCTGAGACAAATAGAAACCAAACCTCGATAATACCTGTATTACCACAAAACTTGATAGGGCCTGCATTTGAATATTTTCATTCGGACACAGGTGGACATTTAGGAGTTATGAAAACGTTCCATAAGTTAAAACAATACTTTTACGTACAATCGGCACTGACAAAACTTAAAGAATTTGTAAGTACATGCGAAGCATGTAATTTGAGAAAAATCCCCCCAGCTTATCCAAATCCTCCAATGGGAAGGGTCCCAGTAGCAAAGTACCCCTTTGATATTATCTCATTTGACCTATACGGACAAGTGGAGGCTTACCTGTTTCTAGCAGAGGCCATACTTGTATTCTTTCGGTTGTAGATCATTTTTCCGGATTTACTTTTGCAAAAGCATAAAAAATCAAGGTGCTTATGCCACAAGTAAGGCATTAGCAAAATTATTTTTACAATTGGCATTCCTAATAAAATTTTGAGCGACAACGGGAGCAATTTTGTTGCAAAAGTAACAAAAGATTTAATGAGTTTCCTTAATATAGAGAAAATGGTGACAGCGCCGTACCATCCACAAGCTAATGGCAAAATAGAAAACAGGCATAAAATATTTTCGAACGTTCTAAGTATTTATACGAAAGACAATAGGAGCGACTGGGATAAATTCTTACCTTATTTAACCAACGTAATCAACACTGCTTATTCCGAAACAACCAGAGACAATCCATTTTATTTACTTTTTGGTCGAGATTTTAGAATCCCGTATGATGAGATTATTGAATCTCGGCAGTACTATAACGACTCAGAAGATTATAAACAAGAATTCATAAATAGGATGAGGAAAACTTATAAAATAGTTAGGCAAGAGTTGGAAAAATGTAAAATAAACCAAGAACTAAGAAACCAACCCAAAGTTAAGGGGAATATAGATTTCAAAGTAGGAGACTTCGTTTACCTAAAGAACGAGGCGAAAACGGAAGGAAAAAAACTTTCCAACAAATATTCTGGGCCGTACAGAATAGTCAAAAAAGTACGATAATGAATATACCTTTAAAATGGAAAACCCCGATAGTGGAAAAACTTACAAGGCGCATGTTAGCCGAATAAAAACAGCCAAATTTCCAGAGAGATGGGTATCCCATCCCTCTTCGACTGATTCGTCAGATTCGGAAAATGAGCCCCCTAGGTCAAGATTGGCAGAGCTAAAACCTTTCAATTTTAAACAAGATTATTTTGAAAATGAAAGTGATGAACAAACTTTGAAGAATTTTTAGCTATGGAAAATCTAGTTGTTCCAGAGAAAAAATCCCTAATACCAGTAAGAATAAGAACGCCAAAAACTCCAAAAAGTTATTCATCGGCGAGCGCGGGAGATTTAGATTATACAATATATCCAAAAACCCAATTCTTCCCCGATAGAATCTCGACCCCATGTCCCCCCAAAAGATTTCCAGACGATATGGTTTCCCCTACAACACCAATAGAAAGGCCCCTGTCTTCACAGGAAGAATTAAACAGAGTTGTAGAAACCCCTGGTATTACTGTAAAGAAAACTCCTCCCAAAGATTTAACTAAGACAAACCTGCGAGAAGCTATGGATTTAATAAATTTTCCCATAAAAACGAGTCAAAGTACATTGCCCGGGAATAAAACTCCAAAGGATGACCAGCAAGGTCAATATCATGATATAACTGTGTCCAAGGTCAAACCTAAACACGACTGGACGTGGACTTCACGGAGGGAATCCCTATTGCAAAGAATGCCCCATCCCCCTGAAGACATGGCCTTCAAACAATGGAGGAACCCCGCAAAAACTATTGATTCCTCCCAAAGCTCTCAAGAATCTTTCAAATCCCCTGAGTTGAGAACTCAAGGCGAGGACTTAGAGAATAAACCTTCTACTTCCAGAGGAGTAGAAATTTACGAAGGAATGGCAGGTGATACCACAAAAAGTGCCACCTCTAAAAGTTCCAATCCGGATTCGTCAGAAACTAGTTCCGAAGAGTCTGATGGTGAATCAGGCCAAATAGTAGCTAAAGAAATAGGGAAATCAAGGCCGACCTCAGCAGCCGCACACGGGAAACAAACGAAATTAAAAGGGCAAGAATTTTTGAAAAAAAACAATACAAAAAGTTTGACCTTATTTCGCTAGACAAACCGAAAAAAGAAAAAACCGCAAGAAACAGAGGAGAAAATAACGACACAGTCAGGTAGAACGGTTAAAAAACCTGACAGATGGAAATATCCCTAGTTAATGTAAAGACAAATTTCAAAGATAACAAAATTTAACACCATAATAAATTTAACAGTGTGCAAGTAAAGTTAACCAAGTCAATATTAATGAAAAAAAATACGAGTGATGTCAAAACATTGGTGATCAGAGAGAAAGGCCCAAAGTAGGAAGCTCGTGGTCTACTGAGGACGACAACTGGTGTTGGACCACGTCTTGTGGGAAGCCTGGGGAGGAACTCAAGGCCCATGATTGTTTTTTGTAATTTTTTTACGATCGTAGGAAGGGATATTTTTCAGTCCTTCAAGTGTAAGAAATTAGTATTTTTATGCCAATCAGGGCCAGTAAAAACAATACTTAAAGGTTGAATAGAAACTTCTGTGAGCTAGTTAAGTTTTCGTTTTTTGGATCAGAATGCTTTGAAAGAGAAACAGAGAGTTTACTTTCTTATAGCTCCGAGGCGAAAAAAAAGAAGAAGAGAAAAGCGTTTTAATTTCATTAGTTTATATCTATGACGTATACAATAACAGAGAGATCACCGTTCTATAGTTCTGTGACAAAAATGTTCTTTAATTTCATTGGTTTATCTATGAAATATATTGTGCTCTATTTTTTACTTGCCGTTTTTGTTCGTTTTTCTTGCCTAAAATATCAGTCAAATTCTTATTTAATTATTCTAATAATCATTCGTACTCAATGGTTTACTTTAATTATTTATTAAAATATAATTTCTCAATAAGTTATTAATTAAAATTTAATTATCTTGATAAACTATTTAGAACCTGATAATTTATTTAAGTTAGACTAAGGTTTATGTTTTAACTTGAAAAGACTGTGCTTCATTTAGTGAAAAACGTTTATTTTTGTCATTTTTTTTCTGTTTCCCCCTTTTTTAGTTCATGCGAAATTTATCTGAGCAACATGTACATTAAATTATCCAATTCTGATATAGTGAATACTAAAGAGATTTCCTCTTGAAACCTATATTCCTCCACCCCCATTATACCCGTACAAATTTCCGCCAGTTTTCAGTATATTTTGATAAAGCGAATTTGTTTTTATTAACTGAAGTAAACACGACTAGTTCGGAGTGTCGGGTATTTTGAAAAGAAGTTTGATTTTTAAACTTTACAATTCAGTAGGCTATACCCTTATATCTGGCAGCTTTATAAATCAAAAAAAAACAAACTACCAGTACAGAAGCGTCTAATTATATGAAATATTTTATCTTAGTGAAGATTATAATTATTTTTAGGCCTACACATTGCTCATCCATGTGTTTTCTTACTCGAGTAATATATGTACTAATAGCCAACTATTGGTAACTATAACCAAACAACCTATTGGTACGTTTATATGTAGAATTTCACGGCGGATGTGAAATTATATCTCAACAATAATATGTAAAATTTTAAAACCATTTAATCAGTTAAGATATATGGATTGAAACCCTGTGTATGTCCAATGGCGACTAAGTAAAACCCACAAGGAATTCCCTATTAATGTGAAGGTGTTTCTCGCTTAACGGATTCTAATAAGACTTTAATATAATATTTATTTATTTAGTGCTGAAGGATTTGCTCAAACAATAGCCTTCTAAAAAGATATTGATGTCAGTTCTTCATTATGCTTATATTCTTTGCCAAGCATTAACTAGAATCTACGGAGGCAAGCTTGGAAATCCTGCATCTAATGACCTTATTCGAAAGGCAAATATGAGGCACCAATGTTGACTTGTAATTACGGAAAATCCAAGAGAAGAACACGGGGAAACAAAGAAGAACACCTCTGCATTTCAGCTGAGGTTAAACCCGACAACCCCATGAGAACGTCTAAGCCAAGAAATAGGGAAGACATCAGAAAACGAGTGGGTATAGAGGTCTCCACTCGTCCTTGTTATGTCTTGTTCCCTCATTGTAGTACTGTTTGCGTAAAACCGTGTGGTTATGACGCTGCAACATGCGTTTCTTAAACAGCACGGACGTGCGTGAACAATGCAGGCATGAAAAATATTGTAAAAGTAGACCTCAAACTTAAAAATGTAGGGTAAATTATGTTTATTTGATATCGATATTTCCGTTCTCAAAACAAATTTGAAGACATCTCTATTTAAATTTTTAGATTTTTGTTGAGAATACTAATATTAGTGTATTTATTTAATTCTGTCTCATAGCTAAGAAATTATAACCCAATTAATGCGTGAATTATTGTATGTGTATTTACTTCAAAGAACATGTGATTCTGCCGCGTTGTTTTTATTACAGGAAAGTAAATGGACACTTTGGTCATTGAGTATTACAATAAGCTGCCCAGTACAGATACGACCCAGTAACATCTATTTTCATCATATCTCAACCAACGAAGAGTACTCACAATAGACTCCAGGCAATTTTTCATCCCAGCATCGTCTACGGAAACAACAGTTACCTTCGATCGTCGTTTCTTCGACTATGAACCATATTATGTATCAGGTAACACTATATTTGAACCTCAGTATCAAGTGCTTTAACGAACTATATAACCACATAAACGCTGAGAAACCCATCGGTCAGTACAAGATATAAATACGTAGATATCGCTGTTGATACCCACTATGGACCCCAGAATAATTTGACAGTATAGTGCTGATATTTGAAGCTAAACGATATTAAACGATATTTAAAGCTAAATGACACTTAAAGACATTTGAAGATATTTGAAGACGAAATTAAAGACAATTTGAAGTTTAATTCTGAGAACTCCATCGATCAGCACACGATAAACGATATTTGAAGTTAAATGACACTTAAAGACATTTGAAGATATTTGAAGCAGAAATTAAAGACAATTTGAACTTTAACTCTGAGAACACCATCGAGCAGTACAAGATAAACGATATTTAACGATATTTGAAGTTAAATGATAGTTGAAGATATTTGAAGCTGAAGTTAAAGACAATATATTAAGAGAGTCACTATAGTATGACGACAACCCGTTTCAAAAGGCACAAATGAACAATTTTACGCGAGAATACATTCTCTATGTGCCTCAAAAATCCTAAAAATGATATGCTGAGAAGAAAAACACCAACACCTGTAGTGGGAAGAATCATTTCCCAGTTGACTATTAGAACGATATTTAACGGTCATTTCCCAGTTGACTATTAGGGAAAACTTACCATGTGAAGACAACTAGACTCAAACTGCTCCATGAAGAAACCATAACGTAAGTGCTTCGAAATTTTTGCCAGGACAAAAGGAGTGAAGGACAGTAATTTACAACAGAAAGGGTGTAGTACACTAAGGACACGAAAGGTGATGAATAGATGTGAAGCTACATGTGTTACTTCTTAATAACTTTGACAATTCAAACATCCCAATAGTGAAAGTGTTTTAATGTCATCAGTGAATATGATGAACCAAATATTGTATGTTATAAATCATTCATGTATGTACCACAAGTAGAATTAGGTGTAATATTATTATGTTATTCATTTAACGTTGTGTAGATAGTATGTAGTACGTCATATAGACAGCAAAATCAAAAAAAAAAACTAATGTAAAAGTAGAATAGTCCCAACCTTATTGGAAATGTAAAAGTAATCAGTGTTAGATATAGAAAAAAAAAATCTTAGTATAGTAGCTAACCTAGAACCATAAATAAACTTAGTCCGGTAGATGAATTTTAGATAGGGATGTAAAATAAAATAAGAAAAATAATTGAAAAATTTTAATCACTCCTAATGAGCAGTTACTAATGACGGGACGTCATTATTTGATGGGAAGGGTGATGTGCACCAGCAGTAGAATACCATATATTTAAACTATAAGATTCTTTCCTTCTAAAGATGATTCGGGCAGAAATTAAACGTCCCCTAATTGAGTTCAAATACCGCTTCCAAGAGTCTAAATTCATAATCAGCAAAAAGAGTAATTGCACTTCTAGCTTCAGTCAGACAACGGCGCTAGTCGTTCGAATTTCGCTAAGATAATTAGTAGCAAAAACAAAATGCTAAGCACGATATTTCTAAGGAAGTTTAAATGGCAAAAACTGTGTGAACTCCTGAATCATCTGAAAAATCTTAAAGAGATTATTGGACGAAGATTTGCGTCCTTGGGTGACTTGGTCCAATGGCAGGCAGTCCCTACAGCGCAGGACGAAAGAACTGCGTTTGGGAGTGGGGTAAATGTGTTTTTAATTTTAATATGAAGTCAGACCTCAACGATTAGTACCGCAAATAATCTCGGTCACCATTATTGTCATTGAAGTGACCCGTTGCTGTACAACTAAGCATGTAAGTTCAATAAATCTATTGTCTTTTTGTATGTGTTTGTTTCATTTATATGTCTGCGTCTAGTCCGATAGTAGGTAATTAGTTCGCAAGTCTCCAAGGTAAATGCTCCCAAAGGAATCTGATCTCCAGATAGCTCAAGAAAGAAGAGGCCACATTTATATGTCTACATATTCGATCCTCTCCCATTAATTGAGTGCGGCGCCACAATCTCCA
This sequence comes from Artemia sinica, assembly GCA_027921565.1. Lineage (NCBI taxonomy): Eukaryota > Metazoa > Arthropoda > Branchiopoda > Anostraca > Artemiidae > Artemia > Artemia sinica. The sequence continues at coordinate 39,063,430 of CM051268.1, forward strand.
GCGCTATAAGCGGCGCTATCGGAGAAATTTCTATCGCCACAGTAGCGAATCTTTCCATTACTACAATATAAAAATTCTTTTATCGCTACAGGTAGGCTTTTTTTTTTTTATTATTAACAAATGGGTCACAAAAAAAACAACATATAAATCTCCATATAATGCTAACAAAACAAAACTGCATATAATACCAACAATATCAAAATAGGTCCCGACGCATATTAGCGTGTTTGGGATGACCCAAAAAAAGGAACACTTCAACTACTTATACACTAATACGCTACCTCGGGGAAATAATACTATCTGACTCCTCCTCTCCTCCCCCACCCCTACTAAACAATTAGTCAACATTCTAAGGATAATACGTTTTTTTATTTACAGGGAACTTAAAGGAATTCAACACTCATATTTCTATGATTCATCATGCTTCCTTTCATATACCGACAATCACCTCAATCAACACACAAGAAATTTTTTCTCTTTTAACACTCACAAACATATACTCACTCCCAGATCAATCACCTAATCCATGTCTACAATACTGGTTAAAACAAAACACATCGCAAAGAAGCACGAAATTCCTCAAGAACCTTCTTACCTTTTAGTTCCGTCGGAAGCCTGTTCCATACTTCAGGATCAATATACCTAATAGAAAATTTAGATCTGGTAGTAACTGGAACCGGCGTTCTAACTAATTCAACATTTCTAGTTTCATAACTTTGATACCTTTCATTATAAAGTTCCGAAAAACATGCATGTAACAAATTAGAAAAAAATTTATACATAAACAAATTTACATAAAATTTAAACAAACCAAAGAATGGTAAAACTTTTATTTGGTGATACCTCGATCTTACCGATTTTTGGGACAAGTCATTGGTCAAAACTCTTACAGTTTTATTTTGTAACACACGGAGCGGATACAAATGGCTAGTGAACGTCGACGACCAAACTGTAACACAGTACAGCAAATATGGATGAATAAGAGAAAAATATAACATTCTAATAACCTTTTTAGGAAAAAAATTTTCAGCTTCCGCAGAGTTCCATCATTTTTGGCTAATTTAGTACTTATAAATGCAATATGATCTTTAAAACTTAGGCATTCATCTACAATTACACCAAGATACCTTACTGTACTTGTCCGTTTTATACTTCCATTTACTAACTCAATTTCTTCAATCCATGTATAGTAATTTTCACTTCTGCCATATAGCATGAACATTGTTTTCTTCTGATTAACAAGCAGTTTGTTCACTCGCATCCACCTATCGATTATCACCATTCCTTGTTTCATGCCATTTTCAAATCTGCTTCTGTTTTCGCAGCCATTGTAAATTGAGTATCATCAGCAAAACTTGGAAGTATTGCTCGCACCGGGCCATCAGTGTACCTTGGAGTTGACAGTTGTTTGAGGCATCCATTTAAATCATTAATGTACACAAGAAATAATAGGGGACCCAACACAGACCCCTGTGGCACACCGCACTTTACTACCATCTCTTCTGACAGGACTGTGCCCAGCCGTACTCTTTGCGTTCTTCCTTCAAGAAATGAAGCAATCAATTTCAGACTTTTAAAACGAATTCCAGCATTTTCAAGCTTAGCCAATAAAATCTTATGATCAACACAGTCAAAAGCCTTCATAATATCTAGAAAAATTGAACCCACCTTTAACTTTGAATCTAGGCAATCGTTAACAAATGTTGTCAAAAATAATAAAGCATGCTCTGTAGACATATTTTTTCTAAAACCAAATTGACTAGAGTGAAAAAAACATCTTTTTTCAAAATAATCCATCAGTCGTCTATAAATCAATTTCTCAAAAATACGAGAAATCATTGGAAGTAGAGACATCGGACGGTAGTTGTTCATATCTTCCTTATCACCTCCTTTATACAGAGGAATAACCAAAGCCCTTTTCAAGCAATTAGGGTACACTCCAAATTTAAAACATTGATTAAAAAGGTACAACAGATGACTAGATATAATTGGGTAAATTTTTTGAACTATTTGAAAGGTTATTAAGTCCATTCCAGCTGCCGATTTTTTCATACTTTTTAAGATATCCTCAAGTTCACGCGATCTCACTGGTTGAAGATAAATGGTTGTATCACTTGCTTCAGGAAGAAAATTCTGGTATGTACCATCACCATTTATACATTCCACAGATGTCGATATTTTTAGCCCTACTTCTGAGAAGTGGGTACACAAGTTATTGGCTACACCACTATCCGACTCCCGCGGCAAATTACTATGAGTTATTGGTTCACTATTTTGGCTTATTACCGACTTAATCAGTTGCCAAGTTTTAGCCGGGCTTCCTTCATAATCTTTAAATTTCTGTGCAAAGTAATCAATTTTTGCCTTTCTTAAAAGACTTTTTAACTTTCTATTAAATTCTTTATATTGTTCTTTATCAGATGCTGAACCTTGAGTTGCGCACCTTTTATACATCACTTGCCTTTTTTCCATTGAGGCTAGTAATCCTTTTGTAATCCAAGGTTTAATTGGCAACTTATATCTTTGCTTTGTCTCTTTAAACTCCAAAAATTCTTGAAATAGTAATTTTATTTTTTCATACCATTTACCAAATTTGGTATCAATACCTGTACTATCCTGAAGAAACTCAAAATCTGCACTTTTAAGCTTCCGCTTAAACTTCAAAAGCACATTTCCATCCATATAAGGCATCTTTGGCACACTTTTATTCTTGGGGTTTGGACCAAATATTCCAGGTACAGATATTGCAACACAAAAATGGTCAGATGCACTATTAATAACTACTGTGGGGCATAAATAATTCATATTTACAAAAATATTATCAATTATAGACTCTGAAGTTTCTGTCACTCGTATGCATATGTTAATTGCAGAATAAAAACCAAAACTTAACATTGTGTTAACAAAATGTCTTACCTTTACTATTTCTATCAACCATATTTAAATCAATATTAAAATCCCCACATATAAAACATGGTATTTTTGAACTTGGTAACTTTCCCAAAAATTCATCAATCAGTTGGATAAACTCCTCAACATTACCTGAAGGTGGTCTATAAATTACTACAACCATAAACTTATTATTTGCATTACTCACATCAAGAACTATAGACTCAAATTTCATTTCATAATTAACCACTAAATCTGACCTAATCTGTACACTAAAACCACTTTTTACATATACAGCTAAACCACCACGTTGGTGTAGTACCCTATTTTGCACGTACATATTATAACCTTCTATTTCTAATAAAGTAGAATTATAATCCTTAAGCCAGGTTTCCGTTAGGGCCAGGATATGCGGCTCTGTTTTAAGACATAGCTCATCAAGAAACTCATATGATGTGTTTATCCCTTGACAGTTCATGTTGTAGACTTTCATTTCTCTCATATTCTTCCAATCACACATCTCACACAAAAAAGCATACCGGGAATCCAAACATCCAACATTCTCACTTACATCATGGTCCCGATGCAGAACACCATCTATCAATCCACACACATCCAGTGGACTCCTTTCAAGTTCCCTCAACCTACTGGTTAAATTAACCATTATCAAAAATCAAATATGGGCAAGAGAAAGTCAAAGGAGGAGTAGAGAACCATATTTTCCCCAAATAACATCTACATCTTACAACATCCGAGGACGTATTAACTATCATAATAAAGTAAACATAAGAAACAAAAAATAAACAAAACAAATAAACAAACCGTTCGATATGTATACGCATATCAACTCCCAAAATAAAACTCAGTGGGCTTAATATGGCTCACAAATTCATTTATAAGCAAATCAAAATTTAATAACCTTCATAATTAATAACTTTTCATACAACCTCTTAAAAAAATAATTTCCAAACACTATAAATAACTAGCTCAAAACCACTATTTACATTTTTAACGCTTTGAACCATTCAACCTTTTCAACGTTACCAGCAGATTTAATAGAAAGAACCGGCGGTACCACGGGTGGTATCCAGCATTCAACACCTCTCTCCATCAAATATTTTCTTTTCACCACCAATTCCTTTCTAATTTGGCGCACCTCTCTACTAACATCATCACTAATAAAAACTGGTTTTCCAAACTGCAAGTCTTTTTCTCTTAATTTCTTTGCATTTTTCATTATGCCATATCAGTCTTTATAATCTATAACTTTGATTTTGATGAAGTTACTCGCTTCTTGTATCACTGAAAATGGAGGAATATTCTTCACTTCTATTTCTAATCCCTCATTCAGCACTTTTTAATGGTATTTTTTGCATCTGACAATGAATCAGTCCTCACATTCCAAAACAATATGTTGTTTTTTCTTTCCGTATGCTGCAACACAAGAGACTGATTTTTTAATGATGTAACTTGTGTAAATAAATCATTCACGAGTTTATCCTGATTTTCCATCTTAGACTTCAAAGTATCTACCCGATTATTTGTTTCTCTTGCATCACCTTCCGCACGCGTGCATCTTTCTCCCAATTCACGAACAGTTTTTTGTATATTTTGCACATCAGTCTTCAAACTATGAAGGGACTCTCTAATTTCTTTTACGTCTGATTGTAAAGTTTCCAACAGCTCCAAAATTCTTACAATATTTTCTGCATTTGTTTTCTCATATTTCTGTCGTAAGCATTTGCCCCTCGAATCCAGAATAGAATCTTCCGGCGAAGGTCTTTTGGGGTTGACATTAGGCTTTCATTTGATTTATCACCACTCTCATTACCACCGTCGGTTTTTACTTTCTTATCATTTCTCTTTCTCCCCATTCTCATGGACGATTACGGCAAATAAATTTCCAAAAAAGGCAATCTTCAGTCAATATATGCCACACGGTTCAAGCGTTCTTTATATTTTCATATTTACTGTGACATTTGGTTATTATCTATTCGTTCATTTCACTGGCCACTACTAACCCACTTCATCAACTATATTAACGGAATGATTGAACCTGAACTTTAAAATACAGGTACAATTTTTTTTCAAGGTCATTCGTTACTTGTGTAATCAGATATTACCTTAATATATTTCTTTCATTCCACGCAAAAATCAATAGGCTCCTTGTCCAGGTTTATCACAGGTAAACAGGTAATCCGTGAAATGTAATTTTTATTTAAGATGTTAACTTGTCCAAAGATTGAATGAACACTGAAATCTTACAGTTTGAATCTTACAGTTAGGGAAGGGGGCTGTAGCCAAACTCTTGTTTGTAACGTTTTTTATTCGTTTTCAGCTTCATTTGCATATTCGTTTTAAGATTTATTTATTCACATATAAAAACTTGTACCTGTTGTATGTTTATTTGCTATGATTGTTTATTTACTTTCTGTTCGTTTTGGGTTTCATTTAGCCTTTAATAGTAATTTCTGGTCGTTTTGGGCTTGAATTACTATAGGTTTATGTTTATGCTTACCTTAGGTTTAATATGACCTTTACTTTTCTTTGACAAACTTCGTTTTCGGAAGGTTTTCTTGAATTAGTTAAAAATACAATGACTTCACGGAAAGCATTAATCTTGTTTTTTGGGAAAGGACTACAGAAAACTTTCAGGAGGTCAATGCAGATTTTATAAGAAGCGACTTTTCCAGAAATGTCCTTTTCGGGTCTTTGTAAATTTTGTACTTCTTATGTATATTCGTTTTTTTTAGAATGAGTCGGTATCATAAGGTATAGACGGAAGGAGTGAAATCTTTGGGGTCCAGTAGGAGACTTTTCAAGTAAAAATTTACTTTACATACTTTTCTATAGACTGTATGATTAAAAACAATATTTTGGTACTTATATCCCCTAGGGTGCTGATTGATGGAAGGGGAAGGGTAATTAACTTCCCCCAATAGATTTTGAAAAATAATTAGAGAAATAATTTCTGAAGTTGCTGATGGTGTCTTAGGGAAGAAAGCTAGGAACGTAGCTTGGAAAATTAGTGAAAATGCTTTATGTTTAATACAGAGGAGAAGGGGCTTGTACAAGAACTATCTGAGTGATAGATCGTATAAAAACTAAGAGGAATGCAAAGAAAGTGGAGAAAGCATTAAAATATGAACTAAAAAGGTGTGAAGTGGAGACCATGGATAATTTCTGCCGAGGATCTGGAAGATGCAGCCAGACGGCATAATATTAAAATATTGTCCTGGCATATTAATAAATTGAGAGGGAGTAGTCAATATGGACTTTGTCCCAGTTAAGATAGAAATGGTGCCACAATTAGTGATAAGGAAAGAGTTAAAAAGAGATGGGCAGAACATTTTGAGAATTTGCTAAACCAGGATAGAGTTATAGAGAAAATATATAAAGAAAATTAAAAGTTTGTGACACCTTGGCTATGAAGGAAGATTTATTTTGTGAGGAAGAATAAGTGAAAGTACTAAAGGATTAAAAGTAATAAGGCCCCTGGTGCTAGTATGGTAAATAAGTTTCTCAAATATGGTGGCTATGAGGCTAGAAATAAGTTATTGAAGATTATGAATATGATTTCTGAAAAAGGGAAGTACCTAGCGATTTTAGGACAAACTTAATTAAACCCCTGTATAAGAAAGGTGATAAGAGTGAGTGCGGTAATTACAGAGGCATTAGCCTGGCTTCTGTAGATAGCATATTACTTACTATGATGATACTTTTTAGAGTTAGACTGTTAGAGATGCTGTAGATAAAGTTTTAAGAGAAGAACAGTGCAGTTTAGGAAGGGTAGAGGATGTGTCGACCAAATTTTCGCTCTTAGGTTAACAATTAAGAAGTGGAGTCATCAATCACCTTTAGTCCTCAGTTTCACAGATCATGAGTAAGAGTTTGATTCAGCTGATAGAAAAGCTTTAGCGAAAATCTTATCCTTGTATGGTTTACTAGAACTTTCAACTACGTTAAACAAAATGGCTATCCCAAATTTCGATTGGATGTGTTTGAGAAGATGGAGGGCGTGAGAGGGGCGTTAGTCGCTCTCCAATCACTTTCAACTATTAAAAAAGGTACTAGCCCTTTCAATTTCCAATCAAATGAGCCCTTTTGAAGTTTTTACGACAACGCTTTCAATAAAAACCTTATATGCCCCCAGGGCATAACTTAAAAGCTGGGGGGGGGTTGTCATCCTCAAAAACCTACTTTCCGGAACTTTCTACTAAGTTGAACAAAATGGCTATCTGAAAATTTTGATTGGATGTGTTTGGGGGACTGGTGGGCGTGAGAGAGTGGTTAGTTACACTCCAATCACTTTCGACTATTAAAAAGGGCACTAGCCCTCTCAACTTCCAATTGAATGAGCCCCTTTTGAAGTTTTTACGACAACTCTATCTACAAAATGCCCGCAGGGCATAAGTTACAACTTTTGCCCTGGGGGCTCTTGGGGGTTTTGTCATCCTTAACTACATAATTTCCAGAACTTTCAACTACGTTGAACAAAATGGCTATCTCTAAACTTTAGTTGAATATGTTTGAGGAATTGGTGGTCGTGAGAGGGGGGTCAATTAATCTCCACTCACTTTCGACTATTAAAAAGGGCAATTTCAATTTCCAAACAAATGAGCCCTTTTTTGAAAATTCTGCTACAGCTTTATAAATAAACCTTATATGCCCCCAGGGCATAACTTACAACCCTTGGACTGAGGGCTCTGAGAGGGTTATCATCCTAAAAGACCTAATTTCCAGAACTTTCGACTACGTTGAACAAAATGGATATCTCAAAATTTTGATTGGATGTGTTTGGGGAAATAGTGGGTGTGAGAGGGGGGGTTAGTAGCCCTTCAATCACTTTCGACTATTAAAAGGGCACTAGCCCTTTCAATTTCCAATTGAATGAGTTCTTTTTGATGCTTTTACAACATCGCTTTCTATAAAAACCTTACATGCCCCCAGGGCATAACTTACAACCCTTGCCCTGAGGGCTGTGGGGGAGGGGTTGTCATCCTTAAAGACCCAATTTCCAAAACTTTCAACTACGTTGAATAAAATGGCAATCTAAAAATTTGGATTGGAAGTGTTTGCGGAAAAAGGTGGGCGTGAGAGGGGGGTTAGTTGCCCTCAAATCACTTTCGACTATTAAAAAGGGCACTAGCCCTTTGAATTTCCAATCGAAAGAGCTCGTTTTCAAGTTTCTAAGACAAAGATTTCAATAAAAACTTATATGTTCCCAGGGCACAACTTGTAACCCTTGCCCTGAAGACTGTGGGGGGAAGTATCCTGCTCAGAGGTATAATTTCCTGAACTTTAAACTACGTGAAACAAAATGGCTATCTCAAAATTTTGATTGGATGTGTTTGGGGAAATGGAGGGCGTGGAAGGGGTGTTAGTTGCCTTCCAGTCAGTTTCGACTATTAAAAATGGCTCTAGCCATTTCGATTTCCAATCGAATGAGCCCCTTTTGAAGTTTCAACGACAACACCCACGCTCTATAAAAACTTTATATGCCCCCAGGGCATAGCTTACAAACCCTTGCCCTGAGGGCTGTGGGGGGGGGGAGGGTTGTAATCCTCAAAGACCTAATTTCCAAAACTTTTAACTACGTTGATCAAAATGGATATCTTAAAATTTTGATTGTATGTGTTTGGGGAAAAGGTGGGCGTGAGAGGGGGTTAGTTGCCCTCCAATCACTTTTGACTATTAAAAAGGGCACTAGCCCTTTGAATTTCCAATCGAATGAGCTTTTTTTTTTTTAAGTTTCTATGACAATGCTTTCTATAAAAGCCTTATATGCCCCCAGGGCATAACTTACAACCCTTGCCCTGAGGGCTGTGGGGGAGTGTTCTCCTCAAAAAACATAATTTCTATCTGGAAATCAACTACGCTGAACAAAATAGCTATCTAAAAATTTTGATTGGATGTGTTTGGGGAAAAGGTGGGCGTGAGAGGGGGGCTAGTTGCCCTTTAATCACTTTCGACTATTAAAAAGGGCACTACCGTTCCAGTTTCCAATCGAATGAGCCCTTTTCGAAGTTTTTACGACAAATCCTTCGATACGACGTGCCCTGGTATGAAAAAAAAATAATACATTGTGCCAACATCGTTCTTTACTTAGGCAGTGCGATTGCACTGCCCATTATATCGAGAGTTTTGAACTTGGTTATCAAACACCAAAATATTTAATGCCTTTAGAAGTAGTTTGTTCAAAGTAAAACATTAAAACTAAGAGTAAGAAAATCAAATAAAATTTTTAATTTAATATTTTTAATTTAATTTTGAATACGAAAAAACAATATATTTGACACCTTTATACTTCATAACTTTACAGTTACAGTAAATCTTTTTCAAAGCAACAACTAGATAAATACAATCACTCCTGGAAAAATAAATAAATGATAATGAAACACCAAAAACCGTATCCATTCAGGGGGAAAATACAAAAAACTCCCAGCATTCCGTTCAGGGGGAACATTTCTGATTATATTGGCTTCATATATCAGCTCGTGGGTAATCTGGCAATGCAAGCAAAAGTTGACGGCATATTTCTACCGAAATTACCCCTTATTAAGTTGTATTCCTTGTGTTTTCTTAAATTATACGAACTTTCTAGTGTACTAATAACTGCACTAATTACTAATAAAACAAATACATATTTAGGATCACCACAAAAAGCTGATTCTTTGATTGAATTTTATCAACACTTAGGCTCTTACACTTTCGATATAGGGTCAAAATCTATTGGCAGGCAGTCAACAATGGTGCAACACCCATTTTTTCCATGGTTTTTCATATTCTGCTTTTTTTTCTTTTTGTTTACTTATAATTACTCTTTAGTCCCGGATTTCAAGGGGGAGGGCATGGCCCCCTGCTTCCCCCCCACCTGCCGGCACCCATGTTTGGGATTAAACATAATAACCCATAAATGTAGACCTGTCTATATTTTTGCTTTTCTAAATATTCTTTTTGATCAGCTCCTAAAAGAAAAGTGGCATAAATTTGCTAAGAATTATGATAGGAATTAGTCGCATTTCACACAACACTAGCGCTTCTTGTGGGACATTTATCTCTGCATCAGCATGCTGTACGAAATGTCTACTGAGAGTAGAATAAATTGAATTCAAATAAAATATGTATATTTTTGCTTAGAAATTTAGAAATTTTGTGTGCACGTATAAGCAGTACTGACCCATTCCCTTTTTCTATTGTTATCAGTTTTATCATGCAGCACTAGGAGACCGAACTTTGCTTGTAAAGGGAATCCCAGACATAAAAGCATTATCCAGCGTAACCCCCCTCTGGAATTGTATACCCCCCTCCCCATACCCTGATATAAATAAGAAAAAACTTTTGTGCAATTTTTTTAGAATTCATTTTTTTAAACAAAGATACATAGGGAAAGGTTATTTTCAAACTCCAGGAGTCAATTTTCCCTTGCAATTGACATCCCTGACAATTTTTTAGTTAATTTAAGGTTTCTGCCACGATGACAGCAAGAATTGTTCAGATTTTCTGGATATTCTTAGTCAAACAATGCCCAACGAATAGTTAATAATTCTAACTTTATTTTTCGAATAATTTCGAATTTGAAAATATGGTCGCTATTTAAATATGAGGAATATGTCACAATATAATGTTACAATATAATGTTATAATATGAGGAATATGAGAATATAATATGAGAATATAAATATGAGGAATATGTCACAATATAATGTTATAATGTTACATAATCTGTGGTAATACTTAGACTTATCCTGTATCTACATCTTTGCTTAGACAGTGCTATTGTGCCGCCTATGGTTTTTGTTTCGGCTTTATGTGGACTACTAATATCAATGCTATGCATTAATATAATCGGTGAACCCCCCCCCCCCCAAAATAAAAAAAAATTTATTCAATAAAAAATCATATATAATATTTCAATAAATCGCATATAGTTACTTTTTCTTCATTACCGCTTGAATAGTGCCTACTTCAATAGCTCATTCTATTGCCCCCCCCCCAATAAAAATACTATAGCTACGTCCCTGTTCATTTCATTCAAATACATAAAAGAACACTGGAAGTCCGTTAGTCAGGACTTCCAATTTAAGCAATCTATTTAGTTCCTATTAAGACGTAAATGACGCTCAGATCTGTGGGGTTTTTAGGATTGGCAATTCCAATCTGATTTGTGGTAATTTGTGTTGATTTTAAGTTTATTATCACTTTTTCATTACAATTTCTGATTTTTATGGGTTGGATTCTTCAATCATAGTAGGCTCTTCTTGTTTAAGGATTCAAATCTTACAGAAACATATTTTGCTTATTTTAATTTCCATGAATTACTCTTTATTTCATATGATTTTTTTTTAATATTATAAAAAATATCCGTGTTTGATCATATTTACTACTACTATTGCTGCTAACAACTAACTGCAGTACCAAGCCGCCTGAGGCTAATACAGGTAAGCTCGCTCCTTCTCCATCCCAGTCAATTCAAAGCCTTTCTCTTTACACCCTCCAAAGAAATTCTAAAGTCCCTTAAATCTTTTCTTATAACATCCTCCCACCCCATTTGAAGAACAACCTGCTTTTTGTTTGACCCTAGATGGTCGGCCGACAAGGACGATCTTTTGCAATCTTTTATCCTCCATCAAGCAATTCAATTAGTGACAAAAATGATGAAAACAGAAGCAGTAAGACTTGCTCCATTCCAGGAGTGAATTTGGATAAGGCAAATAAGCTGCTGATTTAAGCATGCGTAAGCGACATCTAATTCAGGTAAATGCCTTTGTTTTCATTTCTTTCCCTTCCTTCTTTTCTATCCTTAGTAGGTAAGTAGGCTACTTGCGGTGATCATTGTACTTAACAACCTTATAATCGTTTTATATTTGTTCCTATTAATTATTCTATTTAATATTTCTCATTTATTACATAATCAGTGTAAGAAAATGTTGCGCGTTTTTAAATTTACAGTAAAAAACAATTTTTTTATTCAAGAAATTCGGATTTTCAAACTAGACTTAAATTTATCTCTGATACTACAAAATAGTGTTCCAATCTCTATGAACTATCATGAAAATGACGAAACGAGGAAATATTACAAATTTCTCCATTTTGAGTTACTGAATTAGAATTAGGTTTTATTAGTCCTTTTTGTGGAAAATATAGCTGAATAAATATAGCTCTTGTGGCCCATAGTATTAACCAGTATTAAAAAATTAACGCTATCAGTTGTATGCTGAAAACTGGTAAGCACTTAAGGCACATATTGTGCTGTGCCAACTTAACACTCTAAGCTTTGTCGATACTATCCTAACCCGATATTTAGCCAAACTTTTCACTGTCAACTTAATGCTAAAGTTTTTTATTACCATTTTCCTGCTACTAAGTTTTTTCCTTGACACAGTTGATGGCACTAGAGCTTCTCAAAATACAATTTGCGACAGCTCCTGGTTCTGCTGTCTTTGCTGCTGATTTACGCATACTGAAGTGCCATCTAAATCAATGTTAATCAATATATATAATAAAGGAAAAAGTTGATAGAAGTACGCTCGAGTCAGTTCCATTTTTATGTCAACCAAATTCATTAAAAGTAGTGATTTTTTTTTTCAAAACCTTAGCCTACTCGACTGTCCACATGGGTTTACCCATGTATATTTTTTTTTAAAAAGACTTGGAATTTTACAATGTTATAATATGTGGAGTATTTCTGTTTCTTGGTTCTAAACTTGAGGTTTAGGCATCAAAATTATTTTTGATATATTGTATGTATTATGTATAAAATTTTGTATCGAATTACTCAAATTGCTATTTTAAATGTCTTACTTATAAAATTGCTAGAATGAAGAAGAGGAGGGGAGAAACGATGAAGAGCCGCGCTTGGCCTAACTTGGATTGCTAAGAAGAAAGAATGAAAAGCTTGTTTTTCTTTTTCAGTTTCAAAAAACAACTTGGGTTTCTTTTTGGCTCAAAAGATTTTTTTTGTTTAACTGATTATACGTCTATAGATATTCTATATTTAACTGTCTGATTCTGTTTCCTAATTAAAATAAGTACTGAGCTGTCTTTGCGATCTGATTTCATCACTTAGGTTGTATGACAAATCATCACACTTGCATGTATTAACTAATACGGTTAAGAAAAGATAGGATATATTTCTGAGCTTATTTGACTCTTAGGGTGGGGGGTATTAAGGTTATAAAGACTGTGTTGAACTGGAAGATCAGAAAAGTTTGGAATATTTAGGGATAAAAATGACTTCTATTATTATTTTTCTATGGGGAAGTCCTCTTAAAGCCCCCCCCCCCCCCCCCCAAAAAAAAAAATGTAGCCAATTGCGGCTAATTGTCTTAGTCCTTCAACTATCTGCGGTAATAAGCATTATCTCCGACACAATTTGGTCTTATTTCAAAACGTTTCTTACTTATTTTTTCACAACCTGAGTTGTTGGGAATAAAATGTTGCAAGCCTTCTAACATTAGATAGAATAAATTAATCATGTTTAAGGGAAACATACGCTTCAGTGAAATAATTAAAGGTCAGGGATCTGAAAGATATGTGGATTCACACCCCGAATTCTTCTTTGCTTTTTGTTTGAGATTACTTGAGATTATAAATAGGGTTTCAAAAGTAGTTGAATCGCCTAGTTTTTACCCTTATTATAAAGAAATTCAATATAAAATTAAAAAATTAATTCGAAAAAATGAAAAAAAAAGAAAACGATAAAAACAGATTTTATTCATTTAGCTTGTGAACAGCAAAATGCAAAGACACATATTACGGACAAGTCAAAGATGCCATTTATAGTTCTTTAAGGGAATAGAAGAGCTGAATATTATTCAATGGGGCAAATTTTCAAGACCACATTTTTTTATATCTAAAACCACATAAAAGAAACCTTGTTAAAAATGACCAAGCAAATAGTTTAAATCTCTAAGAATCGTCACAGCTAATAATTTGTTCATATTTTTTGTCTTCATTGAGCTCACCTTGTTCTTGTCTCCATGCCATGTAAGTTTCAAACCCAATCTCTTTTTGGGATGTTCTTCCGTCACAATTTAGTGCATTCCTTACATTTTATTGGATTCTTTCGCCCTTAGTTACATTTATTTTGGCATTAAGTAAACCGAGGGGACCTCCTTTGGTAGAGACTAGAGGCCCTGTAAGTTTAAAACCAATCGCAGTAGACATACTTTTTGGACCTGCCTGAGGCGGCACAGATCAACACAAAACATTTTTTGAGGTGTTTTATCTTCTTCGAGATTTACCTGGTTCTGTTTAGATGCCTTGTAAGCTTAAGACCTATTTTAGGCCCATTCAAATATGCTATCAATCGATAGAACCAAAATTGATTTCCGTGTTTTTTTTTTTCCAGTGGAGAGCATAGAGACTTATGAATATGATTTTCGAGACGACCGGAGACATGGAATTTACGTAGTCTAGTAGCTTTATTTGAACTGGGCTGATTGAACATAATCGACTCCAGGTCGATTGGAAAATAGTATTTTTGTCCCATTTTGGGAGGACCAACAGTGTTTTTTCAAGACTTTTGTAGTTTGAGGCCCCCTGACTTAGGGACACACGAATATAAGTTCTAACCGATCGTGAAATAACCTTGTTTTTGGCTTACTTACAAACCCAATTTTATAGGAGGGGCCGAAGCCTAATCAATTTTTTTTTCCTTAGGGTCCCCTCGAAAAAGGGGCCGACTTTTCTCCGAACACCTTGAAATTGGATCTTTAAATCTATGGGGCAAAGGAACCGAAATGTACGACAAATGAAAACAGTATTGTATTGCCCGGAAATAAGGTCCGAAAATGAGACAGAATATTCTTTGTTTTTAACGAACGGTTGAGACTTACACCAAGAAGCTCCTGGGCGAAAGAATCCGTAAATAAAGAATTCGTTCAGGTTAGGGGCACAAAACCATCGAAAATGGGCCTTTGTTTTTTTTTTTTTTTTTTTGACCATTTTGAAACTTATATTCGTAAGAATATTGAGGCAAGGGGATCCAGATATACAAAAATTATGAGAAAAATTTGGGACTCGTGTGCTCAACTTCTTTTATGAATGTACATTAGAGCGACATTGTATATGAAAGTCGGGGAGGAAAAAAGTTTTGTTTGATTCTCATTTTCAGCGGAAACAATATTTTTTTTTTCAAACTATTGGGCAATTTTCAGGTCCTCTTGCACACCCTTTCCACTTCCAATAGAAAATTTGGTGTCCCTTTGGCCAAGAAATAGATCCAACTGAACTTTTCGATGGGACCGATGAGCCAAGATAAAGCTTTATCCATAAATTTATCCGGAGAGCCAAGAGACAAGCAAATTTTTATCCGTATGTTGTTTTCCTTTTAAACATTCGTTTCAGCTGCATAGAAAATCAATTTGCAAATCATTTACTTGTTCCTCAATTCAAAATATGGATTCAACGGGCTAAACAGATCTTTTTTTTAAAACTGCCTACGTTTACTTTGAAAATTTTATTTAGGTACAAATTTTCTGTGTTTCAATATTTCAATGAAATAGAATCAAAGGTACAAATTTTCAAAATGTTTCAATGAAATAGAATCAAAAGAGAATTTTGTACAAAAAAACAATGTCTTATAAAGTATTAAAATTAAATTGAAAGCCACAAATCTTAGTTATTCTAAAGAGAATCCTTTTCTTTCCAGCAATTTTGATTATCATCGCGATTTTCTTATTTTTTACTGATGATGTTCTGAAAAATATAAACCACACCATTTGAAATATAGATAATTTTCAGTAAAACTGAAATAAAAATCAGACTTTTAGAGAGTTTTAGAAAGAAGGAGAGGCGATGAGGGTACCCCCCTCTTTTTTTTGGTAGCTTTAATTCTTACACTTTGATTAGCTTTGTGATTTCAATTTATTGTTGATGCTGTTATCCTTGATGCTAGGACAAACAAAAAAAACACTGTTTTAAATACAAATCGTTTTTCAGTAAACCGGGAGCTATTATAAGACTTTATTTCTTTTTGGGTTAATATGGCCTTGTATTTTTCTTTGGAAAACTTTTAAAATCAGTACCTGTTTTTTTTTTTACTCAGTCTTTGTTTGTTTTTTGTTTTTTTCTTTGTTTTAGGCAAAATGAAAGAATGAGACGTCAAAAATCAACCCAACCAGATTTTCTTCCAAAATTTATGGTTTTCATTGAGGTTTTCCTGGACCTTCCCATATACCCTGCAATGTTCAAATGGAAGAGCAAAAAAAAGCTCCTCTTAACAATACAACCACATTTTTCTTACATATCTTGTCCTCAGTTAGGTGCCCTTGGTCCAGTCTACTTACCCTGAAAGCTTCAAGCCTATAACGTTTGGATTATTGAGATTTGAAGCCCATACAACCCCCATACAATCCATACAACCTTTTATTTATTTATTTTCTCTTATGCTCGTTTTATCTAGTAAGTTGCATGCTAGTAGGTCGTTTTACCCAGTAAGTAAGCTTGCCCATTTTTTTTTTCACTATGAACCCCTATCTAACCTGAAATCAAATTACGTTTAAGTAGAAAGGCAATTCGGAAGACATTACATCTACCCAGGCTATGTAAATAGCGTATCAACAATATATCAGGAATGACTATGAGAGTGGAGTTAGAGCTTCCAGAATGTCGGAAGGGGGAAATAGGACTTGAATTTTTTACCAAATTTTAACTTAAAAAGTTAAAGATCCAATCAAAGAAAAAGTAGCAAGTAAAGGCGTTCAACATTTTATTAAAGCTCCAAGTGATGAACTAGCTATAAGTAAAGACATTGGAGTTTATAAGGACGTTAACGAAGAACCTGATACTGCGTCAGCCTCTGTTAAAAAAACAAATGTTCGCCGTTATGTTTTTCGTGATGACAAAAAAACAAGCCGATGCAAAATTTGAAGGTTCAATTGAAGAAAAAACAGTAAATAAAGACGTTCAACATTCTATAAGAGCTCCTAGCGATGAAATAGCTATAAAAATAGCATTGAGATTAAAGTTTATAAGAACTCTAACAAAGAACCTAATTCAGCATCAAATGCTGTCGTAAATCGTATCAAAACTGTTAGCGGAGGAATAGCAATAGCTAAGGACGTTGGTATGTCTATGGATGTTGACAAAGGATGTAATTATATAGGCATGTTTGAAGCAGAAGCTGGTAAAACCACATTCAGCACCAAAAGACCTAGAGATAGGACCAACAGTAACCGAAACACTAAGAAAACGAAGCTGTAATTTTACAAAGGCGCTACTTCTGTTTTAAGGTCTATTTGCTTAAACAAAATACAAACGGCATTAAATGATTTAACTGACAACGGATGAAAATGATGCATCGTTTGAACATCAAGAAGAAATGTTTGTCCAACAGCCCGGACCATCAAATGTGACAAGACGCTAATACCTCCGCTGAGACCTCCGCCAAGTTGTCCTCAATGCTAAACAAAAAAGAAAAACAAAAAAAGAAAAAAAAAAACACAACAAAAATCTAACCTTTTGTGGTTTACTCGACAAGATGCGAACAGACACTGTCAGTGTCAATTGTTTTAGATCGCAAGTAACTTGTTCTTAGAGTTTTTTGTACCGTTCTATCAGGCACCTACGCGCGATTGTTTTAGATGGGGGGAGGTATTAACAGAAAATAAGACTATTTTATAATCTGAGTAGGAAGTACCCAGAAATTCAGAAAATTTAGGGTTTGTGTGACTGGGTCGAGCCCCCTTCCTCTTCCTATGCCCCTTCCTTCCCCGTCTGTTTGCATCTTGTCGGGTAAATTCCAAAAGGTTAGATTTTTGTTGTGTTTTTTTTTCTTTTTTTGTTTAGCACTGAGGACGACTTGGCGGAGGTCCTTGTCGAAATATTTGCTTGTTCTTTGTCTTCATGTTTTGCCACTGGCTGACTAAATCCTCGTTTCTCACCCTTTTTTGATTTTATTTTCATTTATTATTTCCTTTCCTCTCTTAGTTTCATATTTCTAATAAGCTTCCAACTTTTGGTTCTCTTTTTTAAGGTTTTTTGAATTGTTGCAATCCCTTGTCAAAAATATATACAAATATTTCTGCAATTATCAGGTTTTTTTTCTTTTTAAGCAATTTAATGTAAACTTTTCCATGCATGGAAATCTTCAGTTTTTACACATAACTGTGACAAGTGTGACAACAACATTGAAATACTGATGCATATAAACATTTTGTCTAAGAAAAAAAAATTAATTTTAAAATTTTCAGTTTTTTTTTTTCATTTTGAATTAAAAACATTAAAATTATTGGTCAGGCACCATGAATGATTTTACAGTTTACATAATAACCTTAGCGATTCTGAACTGAACTTATAAAATTTTTTAAGTTTTTTTTTTATGTCTTAAATAGACATTATTGAATCAAGTCCGAGTTTTAACAACGATTTCTATTAAGCTTCAAACTTTTTGATTTTGTTTTTTAAGGTTTCTAAGAAGAAAGACAAATGCAGTTCTAAGAAGAAAGACAAATGCGGTTAGAAGATATGCAACAGCGAGTATCAAAGCGTGTCAAAAATGAAAATTAAAAGAAAAGACACTGTGGTTAGAAGACATGCGAAAAACGAGAATTAGAGCGTGTCAAAAATGAAAATGAAGAGCAAAGACACACGCGGTTACAAGACAAGCGACACCAAGAATCGGATATGAACATATAACAAAGTGTGGAAGGAAGCCCTTACAACTGCCAACAAAACGTCGTATCATTAGAGTTATATTTCTTTTTTTTTTTCGTTTAATTAATTATACGAGTAATAACTACATATATTAACATCATTGACATTTCAGGTCGCAAAGAACGATCTAAATAGGTCAGGGACTTTAAGGAAAATTTCGTATTTTTTCCAGGGTGGTTGTAACAAACCTTTGGTGAGAGCATGACATCCAGAAGAGGCGATGTCATAACATCAAGAAAAGGCTCAAATCGTCTGCGGTTAGAAGACAAGCGACAACGAAAATCCATATATAGAACCCTGCCGCGTGCCGGAGCACGCGGAGCGTTATACAATATATATATATATTATATATATTATATTATATATATATATATAATATATATATATATATATATTATATATATATATATATATAATATATATATATATATTTATATATATATACATATATATATATATATTATATATAGATATTAATATTGATATATATATATATATTAATATATATATATATTATATATACTATATACATACATATATATATATATATTATATACTATATATATATACTATATATATATATATATATATATATATAGAGATATTATATATATATATACATACATACATATATATATATATATCTATATATATACTATATATATTATAATATATAATATATTATATATATATATATAATATATATTATAGATATATATATATATATATAATATATATATATATATATATATATATATATATATATATATATATATATATATATATATATGTATGTATGTATTATATCTATATATATATATATATATATATATATATATATATATATAATATATATATATATATTATTATATATATATATAATATATATATTATATATATCTATATAGATATATTATATATATATATATATATATATATATATATCTATATATATATGAGTGATTTGAAGAAGCAACTACAAGATATTGTAATAAACCCTCTCTATGGGTACCTAACCTCCAAACCTATTTTTTGTATATTCAGCTTCACTTGGCGCAGGGAATTACAGATTTTAAGTTTTGAAACATTCAGGGACAAAATTTTTTTCAACTCTTCCCTCCTGGCGCCTTCTCACATTATCCATAAAACTCGAGATCCTCTCACCCCTGGGAACGGTCCCTGAACAATTAAGCTGATCAAAGAGAATTATGTTTTTCGGTCCTTATATCAGGGCTATCGAAAGTAGGGGGCAAAAGGGGAAAGTTTATAAGCACCGAGGCTTCAAAGAATTGCGACAAATAAAGCTAACCCCGATGAACTCGGGCCGATGATCCGGTGAGTAGTTGTTATTTTATATAGTTTTATGGTGGTCGTTGAAATCAATCACGTGTCCTAGAAAGCACGCAATTTCTCATCAACCTAATCTGACGTCTTCACTTTTAAATCCCCTTGCAGAAATCTCACCCAACCGGATTAAAATCTCCCCTTACAAAAATTTGATTGCAATGTAGTATCTCTAATTTTGGCCAAACATAAATTTATAGGGTATTGTCTATTCAATATCTTATGAATTTATCTATTGAAATTGAAATCATGATCCTTGAGAGGGGTTGATAAAAAAAAAATCTAAATAAGAAGTTTTCCAAAGAAAATAAACAAAGACGTATAGAGATAAAGTCAAATAACAATTGAAGCTTCAAACTAACAGAAAGCACTATCAATGAACGAATGAGACCTAAAACAAACAGAAATTACAATTAATAATCAAGAAAAACTTAAAAGGAACAGAAATTACTACAAACAGGAGCAGGGCAAACACTCCCTATGTTTTTAAGGGCCAGAACGTCATCTATGCTTTACTGAAATTTCCATGAGGAAAATCACCATAGTAGCCTAGACTACTGCAAAGAACTGGTAGACTAACTGTTTAATATATAATGATATTCATTCCTGGAAGTCTTTGAGATTTGTAGAGAACGCCTTTAAAATATATTTTGCTTTCAGTAAAGCAAATACAGAAACACTCTAGCCTTTAGTTTAAAGTTTTTTCTCGTTTTTTCTGCTTAAGAATTTAGATTTTGGCTTGCTATTTATGTTCAAGACTAAAACGTGTCTAGTAAAACTTTTATTATAGAACTTTGAATAGATGGGTGGGGAGAATAATATTGAAATAAATTGATTGAAAAGATGCATATTTTTTGGCCTTTTATAAGGCTGAAGACATCCTGACCCCCTACCCCTATCATGTTATTGCCTTAGACAAAAACGAATATTGGTCGATCATTTCATTTTTATAATCTTATTGAGTTATATGTTTTTTTATTGCTACTTGTTTGTTTAAATAAATGCACTTTGAGCTCATCGTAGACAACAGTATAGCGTTGCCTATAATAAAGAGTCATAAGGCTTCAACGTATTGTCAGATTTTTCCCTGAGGCACTTCACATGGAAGGGTTGGTAGTATAAACTTCAGAGGAGCTCATTCGATTGGAAATCTAAAGCTCTGGTGCCCTTTTTAAGAGTTGAAAAGTAATCGAAGGGCAACTAGCCCCCCCTCCATATTTTCCCCCAAATGCATCTGATGAAAAACTTGAGACAGCCATTTTATTCAAAATAGTCCGAAGGTCAAATAATTATGCCTCCGGGAATGACAAAAACACAGTCACCGGGGCAAAGGCTGTAAATTATCCAAGTTTCCTGTTGTTAATATATATGGTTTTTATGGAAGGGGGGTGGTCGTATCAAATTTGAAGAGGGATTATTTGATTGGAAATTGAAAGTTCTAGTGCACTTTTTAAGAGTAAAAAGAAATCAGAGGGTAAACATCCCCCCCAAGCCCTTGTTTCCCCAAATGTATCTGATTGAAATTTTGGGATAGCCATTTTGTTCAAAATAGTCCAAAGGTAAACAACCATACCCCTAGGATTGACACCCCCCAGCTTCTGGGACAAGGGCTGTAAGCTATGCAAGTTGCCCATTGTTGTCATATAAAGTCTCTTTTATTGGAAAAGAGTGTACGTTTGATCCTGCCTTTCCAAAAAGACCTAGGTTATTAAGGTGAAACATTAAGGAAATATTCAGAAGGGTGCCAAACAGAATCAAAACAAACTATTTGCTTGTTAGTTGTGAAAAAGGAATATCAGTAATATCTATCGAACGGCTGAGGGTATTAAGCTGAAACTTTCAAGGTATGTTGAGGAGAAATTGAAGGACAATGATCCCCTCGTCATCCTTGCGCTCTCTAGGTGCCAGCTCTGCAAAACACTGATAAAAATTTTGAAATTATAAATTTGTTCAAACTAGTCAAAAGGTCTAATAGCTATTCCTCCAGGGAACATTTTCGACGTAATGCCTTAAATTAGGCATTTTTTTTTCCTTTTTTTTTCTCTCAAGACCACACTGCCTTTCTATGACGAACAAATAAACATTCAAATGTGGATAAGTCCTTTTATTAAACAGTGAAAACAGATACAAAAGTCTGGACATTTTGACCACATATACAGCGATCGTCACCAACAGATATTCTAAAGCATTGAAATTAAAACCAACATTTGTATAGAACAAAACAGTTACTTCCGGTTTATTCACTAGATTTGTCTGAGAGAATTCAGTAACTGGGTTCATCCAAAGTCTTGAGTTGTAAATTTTCTTCTATAATATTACCTATATGTAAGTTGAATTTCTAATGAAGGTGACAAAATCCTCTTCCTCTTCTAATTGCAAAAGAAAGGTTGTTGAATTTATATCTATATACTTGATTGGATTGGTCACATCTCGCCATATATACCACGTATTTTTGACATAATACCTTAAATTAGGTATTTTTTTTCCAAGACCACACTGCCTTTCTACGACGAACAAATAAACGTTCAAATGGGGATAAGTCAAATTATTAGACAGTGAAAACAGACACAAAAGTCTGGATATTTCGATGAACCAAGTTATTGAACTCTCTCAGACCAATCTAGCGACTGAACCGGAAGTAATTACTTTGTTCTGTATAAATATGTTAGTTGTATATGTGGCTGTATATAGCTGTATATGAGGTTGAAATATCCAGACTTTTGTATCTGTTTTCACTGTGTAATAAATGGACTTATCCCCATTTGAACGTCTATTTGTTTGTCCTCCAGGGAGGAAGTTGAAGAGGTATTGGAGGGCAACCAGCCCCCTTTTTATGCTCTCTTCCCTCGTCACTGATCTAAATTTTGAAAAAACAATTTTGCTTCAGACCGTCATAAGGTCTAGTAACTATGTCTCTGGGGATTCAATGTCCCCCGCAAGCCCCAGTGCAAGGATTTTAAATTATTTTATTTGCCTTTTTTACATTTTAGATTTATCTTTAGGAAAAGGGGGGATATTTTATTCTGGGTGTGTTCGGGAAGGCCAAGCGTATTAAAGTGAAACTTCGGGGAATGTTGAAGGGCATGTTAAACTGAATCTAAAGAAACTATGCGCATCCAGTTTATCAAAAAGGTGTATATGCAATATATCAAGAACGGCTTAAGGTATTAAGTATAAAATTTCAGGGCATGTTAGGGAGGATGTTTGTTAAAAATTGGTAGGAGGGCAATCAGCCCCCCACCCCATTCCGTTTTTAGCTGCCCTCCTTCCAAAAACATCTGATCAAATATTTGGAATAACCATCTTGTCCAAAATAGTCAAAATTCAAATAACTATGCCTTTGGGAATGACGCAACCCAGGCAGCCCCTGGGGCAAGTGTTGCTAATTATATCAGTTGCTAATTGTTTATATGCAAGGTTGTTTATTGGGGAAAAGGGGCATGTTTGATCCTGAGTCACCAAAAAGGCCAAGAATATTAAGGTGAAACTTTTAATAAACGTTGATGGAGATGTAAAAAAAAAAAAATTAAAACACACTATGTGCAGGAGAGTTGTCAAAGGACGCAACAGCAATATGTAAGGAACAGTTTAATGATTTTAAGTTGAAACTTTAAAGACGTGTTGAGAGGGATGTTGAAAAAGGATCGGAAGGCAACCAGCTCTCCCCCCTCTTGCACTTTTAGGTGCCCCCTTAACACTGATAGAGATATTGGAAGACTCTTTTATTCAAAATAGTCACAACAACTAATAGCTATGTTTCTGGTGATGCCATCCCCCCACAGCCCCCAGGGCGAGGAATGTAAATTATGCAATTTGTAAATTTTTTACATGCAGGATTTATCATTGCGAAAGGGGAGAATGGCTGATTCTGGGTGCGTCTAAAAAGGCTAAGGGTATTAAGGTGAAATTTGGGGAAATATAGAGGGGTATATCGAGCTAAATCAAAAGGAACTATCTGCATCCTAGTTATCAAAAGGGCGTATCTGTAATACCTTATGAACGGGTAAGAGTATTAATTTTAAACTTTCAGGGCCGCTGCTACTACTATTATTACTGCGGCTGCAAATGGAACTTGTTGCGACTGTGACTATGACCGCCTCCGACTGCAACAACTAGCAACTGTGAGTCTGCATACCCCATCTACTTGTGGCTACTTTCAGGGATTGTTGAGAGGGGTGTTGAACTCTAAAACTTTGACGTTGAAAAACTTGAAACTTTGGCAATTACAAAAGAACAAAAATTAATAAAAAAAAAACTTTCCATAAAAGAAGTTTCCTCTAAGAAAAATAAAGTGCCATGTTAAACTTAAGACCAGCAAAAATAAATCCATATGACAATTTAAACTCAAAATGACCAGAAATTACTATTAAAGAATAAATGAAACTCCAAGCGAACAGAACTTAAATAAACAATCATGACAAACATACAGATAACACTATTATTATAAATTAATAAACAAATCTTTAAAACGAGTAAAGATTAAATCGAAACGAAAAAATCACTACAATCAGTTAATATCATTATATACCAACTATTCAGTTTATTTTAATTACTTATTTCCAAGGAAAGTTCAAGACACATACAGTTTTCTTTGATTAATTTATTAAAAGGATTTCCATTATGTTGTTCAAAACACAAATATAAAGGCAGGACGTCAACAGTCAATGCAGCAGGATATGTCCCGGTTGAGGTTCTCTTGATTCCCTGAGGTTCTCTGAGACTTCGATTGAGGTGTCTTCATGACCAGAAATTTTCAGCAAATCAACACAAAAAGATTGTTTCGCACTAAAAATCAATACAAACACAATTTTCTTCAAATATTCTTTGTCCTTGATAAGCTCCTCTCCCCCCTCTCCTTAAGTAAAATTTTTAAATCTACTTGATTACCCGTCTAATATTCCCCCAAAGCTTCAGCTGGGTCCCTTAAGCTGCAAATTATACCCTTAGTCATACGTGAGATATCGTTGATATGCCCTTTTGACAACTTGGATGCACATAGTGTTATTTGATTTAGTTAACATCCCCTTCAATATTTACAGAAATGTTCAATTGATACCCTTGGCCGTTCATGATGTACTGTGGGTACGCGAGTTTGATCACCTGAATGCACATAGTGTCTTTTGATTTAGATCAACACCCTATTCAATGCTTTTGTAAACTTTACTTGATTGTGGATGTGCTCTTTGTACTACCTGAATGCCCATAGTGTCTTTTGATTTAGTTCCACACCCCTCAACAGTTCCTCAAAGTTTCAAACTAATACTCCTAGCCGTTCTTCAGATATTGCAGATATGCCCTTTTGAAAACATGAATGCATATAGTGTTCTATTATCTAATTCAAAACCCCCTCAACATTCCCTGAAAGTTTCAACTTAGTACCCTTAGTCGTTCCTGAGTCATTGCGGACATGACCTTTTGACGGCCTGGATACAAAGAGTGTCTTTCGGTTTATTTTAACTTTCCCCTCAACATGCTCGGAAAGTTCCACCTTAATACCCTTATCCTTTTCGGACATCCAGGATAATTTAAAGCTCTTGTCCCAGGAGCTGTGGGGCCATGTCTTCCCTGCTCGCATAGTTGTTGGACCTCTCGACTATAGTTGTCATCAAAATGGATATCTCAAAATTTTGACCGGATGTCTTAGGATTCAGAGTGGGTAGCTAAAAAGGGCATGGGAGGGTTCTAGTTACCCTCCAATCCTTTTTAACTCCTACAAAGGGCACTTTAACTTTTAATTTTTAATCAAATGAGCCCCCTTCAAAGTTTATACGAAAACTCCTTCCGTACGGAGTGACCTGGGCAAAAAAGAAAAGTAATACATTTAAGCATCGCTCTTCACTTAAGCAGCGCTATCTGGCAAAACAAACATTTATTTTCTGAAGCACTCTTTAGAAAGTATGAACTAAAAAAAATTGAATTAAAAAAAAGTCTTAATGTTCGTTAACTAGTCCAATCCATAAAATTCGTAACTTCTATAATTATTCTCTTGATCATTATCTTAATTAGTGCAGTGACAAGCCTGGAATTTATAATTAAAAGCCTATGCTTGTGATTCCATAGCTCATTCGAATCTTATATTTACTCATGGAGTTCTTTTCTTACAATATTAAAAACAACATAAGACAAGTTACTCCATTCTCTGCCACTCAATGACTTTTTTTATTGCCGCGAATAATGAAATTGCATTTCTGCAATTTCGAGAAGATTGAACTATCAGAAGAATGGAGTTCCTCTCCGCTTATTTATTTAACAGGATATATCGAATCTTTTTACTG
This sequence comes from Artemia sinica, assembly GCA_027921565.1. Lineage (NCBI taxonomy): Eukaryota > Metazoa > Arthropoda > Branchiopoda > Anostraca > Artemiidae > Artemia > Artemia sinica. The sequence goes on from CM051268.1 coordinate 39,089,598, forward strand.
CCAATCTAAGATCCTAACGACTAAAACTATATCTCCCTCTGTGCATTCAATTATAAGGGAAGAAGTGATCCCCCACTCGGCAATAAAGGCGGGAAAACTGCTGGTCATGAACTTTCCCGTTGGGACCATTTTGTGCGAATTCGTTTTTCCGACAGTGAATCACGGCTTTTGGGTTCCGGAGAAATTTTCCAGACTCCACCGTGGCCAAGATTTTCGGATGATTTAGTTGAGCTTTCTATCTCTCGAAGTTAGGTAGGGAAAGTTGAGAGCCTAGGAATTGCATTAATATCTTAGTGGTAAGTGTTGGTGATATTTGTTTTCGTTTTCTTTGCAGCCACTGAGCGATAGCTTTATAGACATCTATCTTTTTATATCCTGATATCTGTACATTGAAGATTCAGTTTTGTTCATTATGTTGTATATTGCAATTTCATGGGGAAAAAGGTATTTATAAATGATTCGTGAGGTCTTAGCACCCGTTATATAGAAGTTTAAAATATTATGAACTCGTAATAGCCTAACGATTTCTAATATGTTTAAAACTAATCAAATTTTAAAGTATCATTGATTAAACTAGTAAAAGCAAGCCAAAGTAAGTAATGGACTCTGTGCTTACCTTCGAAAAAAAATGGAGAGAGGGGGGGGGGTGCATCATGAGAACCAAAAGCAAATTTCCTAGGGGAATGAGCAGGGGCTACTAGGAGCTTTGTTTTCGCCGAAATACAAATGGAAATCTTACTTGTTTTCCTATTTATATATAAATTTGGACCATATTAAAAAGAAAAAGATTTATTCAAAGAACTCATGTTAATAGCCGTTGAGATAATGACCCTATAATTAATTTTTTATACTTCAGATTTATTCACCCTCTTAATAAGTATTTGGAGTGGTGAATTTTTTCAGAGGTGATTATCTTTCTCGGAGCATTGTTATACGAATATTAAACTAATATTAATGTGAAATATAAAAAGCAGAGATTGAAGGAGGTATCGGTAGCCTCCTTGATGTTTAAGAGAGCCTTGGATCAAATAGCTTGTAGTAACAAATTTTAATTAAAGAGTAACCCTTGTCAATAGAAACCACATCTTTAATAAAAGTGAAATTTTGATTACAGTACATACAACAACACAGTCTATTATTCATGCTGATACAATAAACACGCTGACACAAGCAAATGCACTAAATGAGCTTTTATTTTCAAAGCAATGCTTTGCAAAAGTTAAATTTTAGTTTAAAGAGTCGTGTTTGAGGGGGACGTAGCCCTTCTCGCAATTAGGGTAGCCATGGGTATGCTATTAAGAGCAAACAAAAATCAGACAAATACAATAATTTTGACAATAAAAACCAACTCGTATATTAGGGGAGGGGGCTGCTCCCTCCTCATCCCCTTCTATTTATGCTAAAGTCTAATTTTTTTGTTCTAATTCTTTGAGAAAGTGTTGAGTGATTAAGTATGATGCTTTTGTTGAATCTTCTACTGCTTGTACTGCTGTGTTGAGTGATTGAGTATGATGCTTTTGTTGAATCTTCCACTGCTTGTACTCCCTGCAATTCTTTCACTAGATACCGCTTGCAATATCGACTGTTTTCCGTATCATACTTATAAAAATGAATTGATAGGTTGCGAGCTGGTGATAGCAGCAGTTGTAATCGAGCATTCAGATTGCAACATTCATTTTATTTAACATTATAGGATTTTTTTCCGATTTTTTTCAGTTTATAAATTTTGGCAAATTGATGTTTTTGTTTCACCATATTTCCAATGGTTGGTTTCACGATAGTCAAAGGCAGCAGAGTAGAGCTGCCTAAGTAAAGAGCAGTCGGCATTCAACATATTATTTATTTACTTTTTTTTGTTTTTTATTGTTTTTTGTTTCCCTGCCACTTCGTATTGAAGAAGTGATCGTTGGAAATTCGGTGGTGGCTCATTTGGTTGAAAACTGAACATTCTGGCACAGGTGCCTTTTTAAAGATCATACGGAACTGGAGCGTAACAGGTCCCCCTTCTGTGCCTTTTATGCAACCCTCCATAAACCCCAAAAACACCTGGTCGAAATTCTGAGATAGCCACCAGGAACTGGTTGAGTGGAAAAATAGTAACCGAATAGATGTTGAACTGAAAAAAATATTCCCCAACTGCTGAGGACGATCCCGATAATGGAACACTTAGCTGTACTGCTATACATGATACAAAGAGTAATTTTTTCCGGGGTGATAATCAGAATTCATTCAAGGCAAGTGACTTTGCAGCCTTTGATTTTACTGCCGTCTACATATTGTCATTAGAGTTTTACAAATTCCTGGTATACTATGATATTCTCGATATTAGGCCTACTTATTAGGGCCTTTTAAATTGTCGATTTTCCATCGTTAACCAGAATTTGTTGTTCAAATTGTCGATTCCAAAGATTAATCAGAAATTTTCGTTTGTTCTGCCTTGTTACGCTATTTTATTCAAAGGAAACCTGACATGGGCGTAGGCTACATCTTGTCTAGGGAGGCAGCCAATTCTGTGATGGAAGGGGGGGGGGGCGCTGAAGTTGTATCGGCAGTTCACGAAACTCACATCGCCAGCACGTTCTATCTTACCTTTTGAAATCTTTATTCATCAATAATCACCAAAAATCTAAAAATATACTTTAATATAATAAACCCACTATCCTACTTTCAGGTTCCAGAAAACATAGACCCCATAAAAACGATTTGACACAAATCATATTACTGTTAGATAACAGCTTCTTGTACTAAGAATCCAATTCGAAGGTTTAAAGTTGGGTGATATTAAATATAAAACTTGATACATCTCTATATCGGACTAAAAATCAATATTGATTATCGGAACTTAAATATCGATATCGGAATCGATATCTGTAAATTTCTGTTTATTTCCAGCTTTTTCAACCATCTACCAGTGAACGTCTAACAGAAAAATTCGAACATACGAAAAGTTTTCGTTAATATCTAGTGTAAATTTGAAGTTCAGGGGGGCAGATGCCCTCATGCCTCCCTTCCCTACGCCCATGAAACCTGAAGCTTTTGTAGCCAAACACTTTTTCAAATTTTCGCCCTCTCCAGACAGCATGTTTTTAAACCTTTGGAACAACTTCTAGAAGCACCCATGGGACGTCTCTAGCCCCTATAGGCTGTTTCCCTGGCTCCTTCACAGTAGAAGACCTTCACTCTGAAATGAATTAATCCTGCAACGAAAATTTATTCAAGAGGCTGTTGAAATTTGAAGGGGGGGGGGTGGTTGCTGCCTATTACAATAAAAATGTGAAGATTCAAATTAATAGCTCATTACATGGAAAGGGTGACAATCTTATTAAAGCTCAGTTTGCAGTGAACTTTATTACTCGGAAAAGGCACCCATAAGGGAGGAGGGACGCCAGCCCCTCCCTGGCTGCACGACGCTGCCTTATATTTTTATATTTTTGTTTTGAGATTTCTATTATAAAGCATTGGAAGTGCCAATTAGACCAGGTAAGCCCCCCCCCCCAAAAAAAAAAAAAATGCGCCCATGTTACTCAGGGATGTAATTTCACATTTTGATGGAACCAACAACCAAAAACCTTGTAGGGAGGAAGGGGGGCGAAAAGTTAAGCTTGTTTGTCCTAAGGAAACTTGAGGAGACTCTGACGCCTCAAAGATTATGTTTGTGCCTCAATTTGTCAGTAACCCTAGGAAGAATTCTGCATCTAGCTCTCTCTGTTTGTGGGGATGCTTCTTCTTTATTCTCCGAGTTACTTATCTAAGATAATCTTTTTTGATAGTTGAGCAGCCTTAAACTTCCTCGCGCTAATTCTATAGCCATCTTGTAATACAATAAAAGATCAAATTTATCTATTCTGCCACGCCTTGTAATTCGCTTAAAATTTAAAAAGAGTTTCACAGGCACTAATTTTTAAGACAATAATAATTACCACAAACGGTGAGAAAATCTGGCTTTTGGACAATGCACAGGAAAGACATGCTATTGGCTTCATTTTTAAATCCTGTCGAAAAACCAATGCACACAATTAAGTCTTGGCAAACAATTTAGGAAAAATACGCTTTGATTTAATTTCGATGAAGTTAAATATTAGGGGACATAGTTAAGACTAAATACAACATTACTAACCGACATTACACAAAGGGACAAGAACACTCACCTTAATCTTCCTGGGAAGGGAAAACCTTTAACTTTTTTTTTTTGCGGGTGGGGAAAGTTCAGAAAGGTTTTTTGCCAGGAAGCTGCCCTTCTTTTCCTAACATTGTCATACCTTGCACTAACTGTGTATTTTCGTTCTTTCATAGGGGAAAGAGATTATGTGCCTTACGGCGCAAAATCTGTAGATGTCCATGTAGAGGGGGGGGGGGGTATTTCTGCCATTTTGCTACTGAACATAATTTTTTGCTAAATAGAACCAAAATGCCCCAAAGGCAAAATTCATAAGTAGCCGACTGGTTTTCCACGGCCGAAAACCTTTTAATACAAGTTTACAGTCCCTCATCCCTGCTGTAATCTAATGGCCTTGATGGGATAGGTAGATCAAGACTTGATCTAATACTTGGTATTTTATTTGTCTTATATTACAATAATGAGACGCAAAATCTTAGCCCAGATGGTAGAGAGCGAGTGCTCGCTTATTTTGAGAGTGGCACAGAGATGAATACCCCTCATATCCACGTTTTTCCAAAGAAAAGAATATGGAATCAAAATTTGAATGTTTGGTACATAATGATTTTACGTAAGAGATTTAAATTTATAAATAGTATCTAACAGATTAACCCCGTCGAACATATTGGCCACTGCAAAAATAATAATAATAATAATAATAAAAATAATAATAACACAAAAAATTACTAGTGCATGTCACTGAGATCAAATTAGGCTATTGGCTGATTACTTGCATTTTGCTGCCTTTCAGAAATATACTTCAGGCAATATTCCCTTGAATTTATGGAATTCTCATGTATTAACTCAACAAAATTCTTAACTGTAACGGTTAACCGGCACACTCCAAATATTTCATGGCGACGAACTGTAAGTAAGGAGTGACTCAGGCCAATAGTAACCAAAACCCTAAAAAAGGGGATTTTAATATATAAAACAGTTGGCTTTTCCTGCTAATTCCAAACATATAAAATCCATTAAGTTTAATGCTATCCATCAAAGACTAAGAGTCGGGAAAAATTTGCCTAATTTTCGAAAAAGGGAGATGACACAAGGTCGTATCCAGGGAGTTGCAGTTTTTAACCCAAGCCCCCCCCCCCCCCGCACCCCGAAATTGTTGTTTGACTCACGGAAACTTAATAAAATGCATATAAAAAAATTTTAGTCTGCTTTTTAAAGTTTTTTTCGTTACCCCCTGGAAAAAAATCCTGGATACGTCCTTGAGGAGACAACTCCAAAAAGTCAAGCGATCTTAATGAAAGTCAACCATCAGATTCAGCATGTCAGAAAACCCTATTGTAGAAACTTCAAGTTACTATCTACAAAAATGAAGAATTTTGTTTTTTGTCAAAAGAAAGATCACGGATGTGTATTTGTTTGTTTGTTCTTCATTCACAGGGGGGTGATTGTATCAAACCAATGATCCTAAAAGATCGAGAAAGGGCTTGTTCTAATGAAAATCAAAAGTTATAGTGCACTTTTTTGATGTCCCCAATTGATGACCAAAAGTTTGTACCACTTGAAAGTGGCATTTTCTGCCATGTTGGTCACGAGTATGAGAAAACTCGTTTAGAGCCTTAATTTTTGGGGAAAACAATCTTGTGAGTGACGTTTTATTTGTATTCTTTTCAAGAGCAAAATTACATCATTTTCACCTGAGATGGTCGTCCCAATTTTAGTGTCTATGACGCATGAAAAATTACACAAGATGATAAATGACTCTGAACAGCTAAAGAAAAAGGCATGGAACAAGAGACAACAAAATCACATTGAATTGCAAAGCATAGTGTCTCACAACAAAATCTGCTGTTAGAAGACAAAGCAAAATTACAACGGAATGAAGGAACATGTTAGTTTAGCGTACGTGAGTCTGTGAAGGATAAACAGGAAGGAATAATTGGTTTTCAGTATCTATGACACGTGCAAAATTACACAAGATGACAGATGACTCTAAACAGCTAAATAAAAAAGCATGGAACAAGTAACAACAAAAATCATATTGAATTACAATCGAAAATGTGACTTAAAACTAAAGAATGAGACGGTAAGTATGCTATTGCGTAATTTAGACGATTTCAAAAATTACAATTGAAAAACGAACGTGTAATTTTAGCGTCTGTAAAGGATAAATAGGAAGGAGGAATTGAATTAACGCTAGTATTTCTTAATTCAACTGAAACTGCTGATTTTCCACCCTATGCCTTGAAACTAAAGAATAAAACGATAATTATGCAAATGCGTAATTTAGATATTTCAAAGGGAATAGGCATTGGAACATTCCTGGTTGTTACTGATTTATATAGAAATGCAATTTAAAGCACAAATTTAAAGATTAGGGAAAAGCTGGGAAAGAATATTTTTAGGGATCTATGGTGTCATGCAAAATTATATATGATACTGAATGAATCCGAACATCTAAAGCAAAAGGCATGGAAAAATTTCTCAGGGAATTATGCACGAAAATGAAGGGCAACGAGATTTTTGGCTAGAAGAATTGTGACAACTAGCATCACAACGAATCTGAATGAAAATAATGGACAAAGAAATCTGCGGTTAAAAGAAAAGCGACAGGGATGATTACATAGAATCGTAAACGAAATATGCGGTTAGAAGCAAAGCAATAGCGAAAATCACAACGAATCCTAGGAGAAAACAAATGCCGTAAAATAAATGATTCTCTGATGCATCAACAGGAAGGATAAATTGAATTCACGCCAGAATTTCTTAATTCAATTGAAATTGCTAATTTGATACCTCATGACATAAAACTAACGAATAACACGATGCTCATGCTAATGCGTAGTTAGAGAATTAAATATATTAAACCACTGCCGCGTGTCGAGTGACAGGGCCCAGGCGATGCCCAGCCTCCTAGTACTGGACATTTATCTTAATACCTAATTTTACTAAGATTATTCAGTTGATTTTTCATAGAATTATGTTTAGTGATGTATAATTGCGCATTAGCTATTATGAAGGAGGGTAAGTGGATCGTTCTGCAAGCAGGTGGGGGATCAAATAACCTAAAAGAGCACATTTCAATACCCAGATTGTCAAACTCTCCATGAACCTTCAGATAAATATAGAAAGGCGTATGTGGGAGGGGGGTTGGTTTAGGAATTAATCCGTCTTATCCCTTCTTTTAGATTAAGTCTGAATAATGGTGCTGTTGGGTGATACCTCCCTTCTTGTTACAAAACATATTTCTAGTGTTTATTGTAAAGATTCATTTAACTAGACTTATTTGTTTGATGTTTCGTAAATTAAATTATACACAGTGGTGTGCAAGTGCGCATCTGTCATTATGAAGGAGGGATGGTGGGTCATTTGCAGGAGAGGGGGACACTCACCTCAAAGGGTGCATTTTAATTCCCAATTATTCGAACTATCATTGAGCCTTCAGATAAATATAGAATGAGTTTTGGGGAGGGGGATGGGGTAAACTTATGTCTAATCCATCTTGATTCCCGAAATCAAGGGGGATGATGGTATCCTTCCCATTGTGACAATCTTTTTCTATTTAGCATAAAATATGACATTTACATACCTAACAGCATAGAGGTGGAAAAAGTGAGGCGGTGCATCACGGGCCTCGCCAGGAAGTTTCTAGGGGGGGGGGCAGGCAAGTGCTACTAGTAGCTTTTTATTCAGCGTATTTGAAATGGTAATGTTTCTCGTTTCCTATTTATACAAAATGTTTCAATGTGTTTAATTACATGTATTTAATACATTTAAACACCAGAGAACCTTATTTTAGAGGTCACGATGGCTTCAGCCGCGTAGAAGATGAAAAGTCACGCAGAATGTCCATCCATTTGAACAATAATACCCCTATCCGTCCACTCGAAATTCTCTTGTGAATTATTATTGAGGACTTAATCAAATAACTACTGTTCACCGAAAATTTTAACCAAATATTTAGATTTAGTCCAACAGTTTAATTATAATCCAACGTTTTAGTTCCTAAGCAGAAAAACTGGAACGCTACCAATCAATTTACAATTGTTGAAGCATATAATTTTACTCCAAGAAATCGAGGGTGAAGTTTATGGAGCGGGCAGCCCACATGATGTCTTTATTGAGGCCTGGGTATTATTCGAAAAATGATCATAAATTAAATACAGTTGTTTTTTTTTACTGAAAATAAGAAGCAACATTGAAAATTAAAACGAACAGAAATTACTCCGTATAGGGGGGGAGGGCTGCCCCCTCTTTAATCTTTTGCTCTTTACGCTAAAGTTTGAGTTTTTGTCTCAACTCCTTAGAATGACTGCCGAAACACCAGTGCAATTGAATTATAATAAGAAGCTTGTTATGCACTAAAACTTAGCGTAACAGTGAGGGATGAGGAGGCAGCAGCCCTCCCATATACGAAATAATTTCTGTTTGTTGTGATTCCATGTTGCACCTTACTTTCGACTGAAAAAAAACTCATTTTTTTATAGTTCATTTGTGTGAAAGATTAAATAAGATTAGAAGTAAAACTTACAGTAACGGCATAGCAAAAGTTAATAATAATAATGATAATAATAAAAAAAAGAAAAAATCTGTTGAACGTGAAGAACTAAACTGAAACTTAAAACAGACTAAATTTTCGTTCCAAGGGTTATGTGGCATAGATCTATAAAGTTGGTACAAATAAACTGACAGTGACAGCTAATATTTCTTATATGCCAAGAAGTTTGAAGAACTAGCATTTTACTGAAAACACAAAACAAATTTGAGTTTTTTTTACAGTAGATACATATGACACATTAACATTTTTTTAAAGTACAAAAATACAAAAGAATTATGATATTAGTTAATACAAAAGTTTCCCAAACAGAAGTTTGTAAAGAAAAGCAGACAACCATATTAAAACCTAAGAAGAGCAAAAATTCAGTCATGTAATCGCTCAAACTTAAGACGAAGAGAAATTACTATAAATGAATAAATGAAACCCGAAACGAACAGAAATTAAAATTAATAATGACGTCAAACGTAAAGATAGCATGCACTTGTATAAATGAATAAATGAATCTAGAACAAACAAAAATTAAAACGAATAATCAATTCAGGATTAAAACGGACAGAAATTACCCCAAACAGGAATAGGGCTCAACCCACGAACATTCTAAGCACCAGAGCGTCATTTGCGATTTATTGAAAACTGTTTGTGGGGAGAGGGATTGTTTTCATATGAATTGAGAATCTACGTAATTTCTGATCCTCTACAGGGCTAAAGCCATCCTGTTCCCTTTCCTGTAGACACTCTTGGATATACAACTATCTTGATCCACCATTTTATTATCATTATTAAATAATATCTTTACATTATTCTTTGTTGTAACTATTTGTCTGTTTATAAAATTTCAAGTCAATGTCATTTATCAAAAAACATTCTATTTTTTGTGTTACAAAAAAAAGAAAAAGAAATGGGAATTCCAAAATCAATACCACTAGATTTGTTTTCTTGTTTTTTTTTTTGTCTTAATTAAGCTACCTTTGGCCCTAATTCTAGTTGAGGTTTCATTATGGCCAGCGGGGTATCAATTGTAGGGAAGGATGATTCCCCTCCTAGGTTTTGAAAAATACCGTTATTTGCAATTTTCATTTAGAAGAAATTACTTCCTTTAGATTTTGAAAAACGCCTTTTTTTTATCCTCAGATTAAAAAAATATAAAAAATATCCTTAGTTCCTCACCCGTCTTAAAAATTCATGAGTTGACACGTCTGTACATGACCTGAATTTTTAAACTAGATCATTGCAAAGCAAAGAATCGCGCTAAGAACCGACATAACCACATTTTCAAAATTTATTGTTCTCGCTAAGGTTCCCTTGATTTAGTCTACTTACTTTGAAAGTTTCAACCGATTAGAGAAAACAACGTTTGGCCCATTTTGGAGTTTGATAAATCAGCACAACCCATATTTTTAAATATTTTGTTTTGAAAAGTCAGTTCAGCCAGTATACTACTACTACTACTAACAACTCATCGCAGCACCAAGCCGCCTGAGGCCAACACAGCTACGCACGCTCCTCCTCCACCCCAATCTATTCAAAGCCTCCCTTTTTACACCCGCCCACGAAGTTCTCATTTCCTTTAAATCTTTCTTTATGACGTCCTCCCACCCCAGACGGGGACGACCTGCTTTCCGTTTAGCCCTAGATGGTTGGCCGAAAAGAACAATCTTTGGCAATCTGTCATCCTTCATCCGCACAACATGCCCTAACCACCTCAACCTTTCTTTCATTATAGACCTAGAAAGCGGTATTGAACCACATTTTTCGTATAGCCTATTGTTTGAAATACGGTCAGTCAGCCGGGTACCCAGAACAATCCTTAAGCAATTTCTCTGGAAAACATCTAGCAAATCTTCATCCGCTTTCGGAGCTTCCATGCTTCAGAGCCATATTTGACCACTGTCATCACTGTAGCTTCTAAGATTCTAATCTTGGTTTGCAGACTTATCTTCCTATTCTTCCAGACTTTTTTTAACTGTGAAAAAAACACCCTGAGCCTTGGCTATTCTATTTTTAACATCTTCACTGCTCCCACCATCTTTACTAATAATACTACCAAGGTAAGTGAAGCTGCCCACCTGATCAATCTTTTCATTACCCAACGTCACCTTTTCATCTTCACTTATTCCTAGCCTTAGTGACTTAGTCTTCCTAACATTAATTTTCAAACCAATACTAGCACCCTGAACTCGCAAAACCTCTAAAACTTCATCATTTGCTCACACTTTCATCTAGGATGCTTAAATCATCAGCATAATCCAAGTCTAGGAGACTTTTCCTCCCCATTTGATTCCGTGGTCTCCCATTGCCTTTCCTGTGCTCCTTAAAACAAAGTCCATCAAAATAATCCATATAAAGGGGGATAGAACACAACCCTGCTTAACTCCTGATTTAATACAAAACCAGCTGCTAACCTCATTTCCTACCTTAACCGCAGCAGTGTTATTCTCGTACATAGCACTAATCACTTTAATGTATTTGTCTGGTATACCATACAAGATAAAACCTTTACTAAAGCTCCTCTATCAACAGAATCGAACGCTTGCTCATAATCTATAAAACTGAGGACCAAAGGTGTTTGAAAACTTAGGCACTTCTCAATTATTAACCTAAGAGTGAAAATTTGGTCAACACATCCTCTACCTTTTCTAAAACCCGCACTGCTCTTCTCTTAAAACTTTGTCTACAGCATCTCTCAGTCTAAAAAGTATCATATTACTAAGCAATTTGCTACCTACAGAGACCAGACTAATGCCTCGATAATTACCACACTCACTTTTATCACCTTTCTTATAAAGTGGCTTAATTAAGGTTTTCCTAAAATCGTTAGGTACTTCCCCTTTTTCAAAAATCATATTCATAATCTTCAATAACTATTTCTAACCTCAGAGCCACCATATTTAAGAAACTCATTTACTACCCTATCAGCACCTGGAGCCTTATTATTCTTTAATCCTTTAAGTACTGTTGCTAATTCCTCCTCACAAAACAAATCTTTCTTCAGATCCAAGGTATCACAAACTCTTTTCTTTTCTTTGAAAAACTTATTTTGTGAAAAAGTTTTTTTAATTAATTCTGTTCGTTTATAGTGACATAGTCTTTTCAGGGAAAAAGAAAATAATACTTTAATCTTTTCGTTTTTTTTAAGAATTATAGTTTGGCCTGCTATTTGTATGCTGGAGAAAAATTTTCCCCAATTTTTAACAACATACACCTATTAAAAATCTGGACGCAAATAGTAGTGTTTAATTTAGTTTCATACCTCCTCTAGTTCCACTGAAATGGAAAACTTGATACAATTCGCAAAAAAAATCTGTTTACTTTCTTTGATAGCTTGGATACACTTACGCTATTTCATTGGTTAAATTTAAGAGCAGAAGTAGCCCCGCAATTTTGAACATAATACCCTCAGTCGTTCTTGGGATACTGCTGGGATGCCTTATTGGGAATTAGCATTAACACAGTGCATTTTGATTTAATCTTAAGGCAACATTTAATTTTTAAACATAAGGACAAATGGGGGGGTGGGCGTGGCGGGGGGATTAGTTTGCCTCCAATCACTTTCGACTATTAAAAAGGGCATCAGCCCTTTCTATTTTCAATCGAATGAGCCCTTTTCAAAGTTCCTACGACAACTCCTTTGATACAAAGTGCCCTGGTCTAAACAACAACAACAACAAAAAAATAATATATTATATCCACATCGATCTTTACTATAAAAATGTCAAGCCTTCCAATTACTTTCGACTATTAAAAAAGGCACTAGGCCCCTTTTGAAATTTCTACAACCACTTTCTATATAAATCTTATATGCCCCAGGGGCACAAATTACAACCCTTGCACTTAAAGTTCTGATGGAGTTTTTATCCTAAAACACCTAATTTCCAGAACCTTCAACTACGTTGAACAAAATGGATATCTCAAAATTTTTATTGAATGTGTTTGGAGAAAAAGTGGGCGTGAGAGGGGGGATAGTTGCCCATTTCAATAAAAACCTTATATTTCCCCAGGGCATAACTTATAACCCTTGCCCTGAAGACTATGGGGGGAGTGTCCTGTTCAAAGGTATAATTTCCTGAACTTTAACTGTGTGGAACAAAATGGCTATCCAAAAATTTTGATCGGATATGTTTGGGGAAATGGTGGGGGTGGAAGGGGTGTTTGTTGCCTTCCAATCACTTTCGACTACTAAAAAGGGCACTAGCCATTTCAATTTCCAATCGAATGAGTCATTTTTGAAGTTTCTACGACGACGCGTTCAGTAAAAGCCTTAAATGCCCCTAGGGCATACCTTACAACCCTTGCCCTGAGGGCTGTGGGGGAGTGTCCTCCTCAAAAACATAATTTCTATCTGGAAATCCAAAACGCTGAATAAAATAGCTATCTAAAAATTTTGATTGGATGTGTTTGGGGAAAAGGTGGGCGAGAGAGGGGGCTAGTTGCCCTCAAATCACTTTCGACTATTAAAAAGGGCACTAGACCTTTGAATTTCCAATCAAATGAGCCCTTTTTCAAGTTTCTACTACAAAGATTTCAATAAAGACTTATATGCCCCCAGGGCATAACTTATAACCCTTGCTCTGAAGACTGTGGGGGGAGTGTCCTGTTCAAAGGTATAATTTCCTGAACTTTAACTGTGTGGAACAAAATGGCTATCTAAAAATTTTGACTGGATGTGTTTGGGGAAATATTGGGCGTGGAAGGGGTGTTAGTTGCCTTCCAATTACTTTCGACTATTAAAAAGGGCACAAGCCATTTCAATTTCTAATCAAATGAGCCCTTTTTGAAGTTTCTACGACAACGCGTTCTATAAAAACTTTATATTCTCCCAGGGCATAACTTACAACCCTTGTTCTGAGGGCTGTGAGGAGGTTGTCATCCTCATAGACCTAATTTCCAGAACTTAAAACTACGTTGAACAAAATGGCTATCTCAAAATTTTGATTGGATGTGCTTGGGGAAATGATGGGCTTGGGGGGGGGGCTAGTTGCCCTCCAATCACTTTCGACTATTAAAAAGGGTACTAGCCCTTTGAATTTCCAATCGAATGAGCCTATTTTGAAGTTTCTATGGCAACGCCTTCTACAAAAACCTTATATGCCCCCAGGGGATAACTTACAACCCTCGCCCTGAGGGCTGGGCGGGGGGGGGGGGGTTGTCATCCTCACAGACCTAATTTAAAGAACTTAAAACTACGTTGAATAAAATGGCTATCTCAAAAGTTTGATTGGATTTGTTTTGGGGAATGATGGGCGGTGGGGGGGGGGGGGGCAAGTTGCCCTTCAATCACTTTCGAATATTAAAAAGGGCACTAGCCCTTTGAATTTCCAACCAAATTAGCCTGTTTTGAAGTTTCTACGACAACGCCTTCTATAAAAACCTTATATGCCCCCAGGGCATAACTTAAAACTCTTGCCCTGAGGGTTGTGGGGGAGTGTCCTCCTCAAAAATATATTTTCTATCTGGAAATAAACTACGTTGAACAAAATGGCTATCTCAAAATCTTGATTGGATGCGTTTGGGGGAATGATGGGCGTGGGGGGGGGCTAGTTGCCCTCAAATCACTTGCGACTATTAAAAAGGGTACTAGCCCTTTGAATTTCCAATCGAATGAGCCTGTTTTGAAATTTCTACGACAACGCCTCCCATAAAAACCTTATATGCCCCCAGGGCATCACTTAAAGCCCTTGCCCTGAGGGTTGTGGGTATCCTCCTCAAAAACATATTTTCTATCTGGAAATCAACTACGCTGAACAAAATGGCTATCTCAAAATTTTGATTGGATGTGTTTGGGGGAATGATGGGTGTGGGGGGGGGGTGCTAGTTGCCCTCGAATCACTTTCGACTATTAAATAGGGCACTAACCACTTCAATTTCAAATCGAACGAGCCCTTTTCGAAGTTTCTACGACGACTCCTTCGATACGAAGTGCCCGGGTATGGAGAACCAAAAAACACATTGTGCCCACATCGTTCTTTACTTAGGCAGCGCTAGCGCGCTGCCTATGATTTATCGAAGATTGGAGTTCGTCAAAACCACATACATTTTATCATCCATGTTTCCTGATAAAGTTTAAAGAATAAGAATTGGTGTACAAAACGGATCAATTAACAAGTGCAAGAGGAAGTGGTCACTAAATGACTTCCTCGCTTCTTTCTGTGTTTGAAAGCACATACTAAACTAATTCTATTCTGCAGTAGAAAAAAGAATCGTATAATAAACAAAATAATTCAAGGAATCAAACATACAAAATACAAAATCAATAATACAAAATAAAAATAATCTATCAAAACAGCAATATCGGAGCAATCTAAATTTTCTATGGCCCAAATAAAAGTAACAATCTGGAGGGTTAAAAGTAAAAAAAAAAAATTAAAATTTTATCAGCGAATACCTTGGATCAAAGAGAAATTGTATCCAATAAATTTTAGGAGCACAAGGGGCAAAAGGACTCTTTCGTTGCATAGATATTTGACGGCATTATCGCTAGTTATTATCGCTAGTGTGCTGAAGCATAAAGTCGGTACGGATGATTCTGAAAAGTTTTTTTGGCCTGCTTTTATCCCAGAATTTTTCCTTGTAATATTTAGTATTCTCTGAACGCAAATGTTCCTAGGCAATTTGATTTACATCTAGATTTGGGGGCATTACATTGACCAAATTTAAGTAATTTGTATTCTGTTTACCCACTTCAATTTACTAATAGAAAACCAACGCTAATTTTATTCCGGAAATGTGGAGGGAAATCGTAATTTACGTCTGAACTTTCGCAAAAAGCTCCATCTGCTCTAGTTGAATGCGAAATTAGCAAAGACGGAGAAACAATTTGAATCAATACAAACGATTGTATTGCGTATATATATATATATATATATATATATATATATATATATATATATATATATATATATATATATTATATATATATATATATATATATATATATATATATATACATATATATATATATATATATAATATATATATATATATATATATATATATATATATATATATATATATAATATATATATATATATATATATATATATATATATATATATGTATATATAATATATATCGCTAGATTTGAAACCCTTTGTCCGTAAGGGCAGGGGTTCGAGTCCTGGTGTCGCTGGTTATTTGGTTTGAATGGGGGTCACTGGCGTGATTCTATAAGCTTGGCCAGTGTCGGCCAGCACTAAGTGGGAACCTGAGAAAATCTAGGGAAGGTAAGTAGGAATGGTGTACGAAAGCGTAGGATGGCTGGCCCCCAACCATCCACTGGACTTTCTGGCTGAAGGGCCATGAAATGGAGATCATCACCACCGGTAGGGATTGTAAAATCCAATGCCGTATTCTTTCACTTTTGTATATACATAGCTCGGAATAGTTCTTCACGTAAGTTCAGGCAACAATAGGTTCTAACTTCGGCTGGAATGGTACGACCGGGACAAAGTACTGTCATTAGTAACCAAAGTAAACTTTGTGGTCTTATAGGCAATTAAATAAAAAATACAAGATTTTTTTTTCAAAACATAGGCAGCACAATAGCACTGGCTATGTAAAGACCGAAGTAGGAACGACGTGTTATTCCTTTTTTCTTTTTCTTCACCAAGGCACTTCGTATGGTAGCCCTTAAACACTATCTATCTATTTCCAGTGCCACTTTCCACCCACTAGCGGACATCAATGCTTCCCATGCAAAACAGTGATGTTCCTTGTTGTTGAACTTGGGGGACTGTAATTATCCTATATAAGGTGGTCGACCATGATGTTTAAAATAGTGCAATTTCTATTTTCTTCCAATGACATTTTCGAGGTGTTTCAGTTCAGCAGGGACATAGTTTGCTATGAAGAAGGCGGAGGAGAAACTTTAAAAAGACCCCATTTTGCCTCCCCCCACCCCAGCCGAAATTTAACACATTCAAAAATCTTATCAAAACTAAGATAGGCCTACACAATTCAAGCATCCAAAGAAACCGATCAGTTTTCTTTGGTAAACTTTTGACTTTATGGTGCTATATGGCTCATTTTTAATTTTTTACTGCCATTCTCACTTGACTTGGAAAAATTGGCTCAACTTTTACCCCTGAACCCCCACCCCCCAGGATTTTGACGAAATTACGTCAAAATCTTCAAAAGGTTTTGAAATTACGTAAAAAGGTTTCAGGCTCTTTCTCGAAATTCCCATAAATTTGTTTTTGAGATAAACTTTTACTATTAATATCAATCGAAATAGAGTTTACAATTCTTGGATCAGCTTCAAATGGGAACTTTTTTTCATCAGACAGTTTTTTTCATAATGTGTTTTTAAACTTCCGGTTAGTATTGGCCGTGGTTCGCTCTTTACTAGATTGCAGCTATCGCCGGAGCCATAATGAAGACGGATTTGATCTTTAATCAGAGATTTCGTGGTAATGAACTATAAGTAAGGAGCGACATGGGCTAATATTAACCGAAACTCCAAAAACAGAAACTTTCAAACGCTTAAAAAAATTGTTTGAGATTCAACAAAAATTGTCAGTAATGTTTATTAACAGCAAAATTGGACTTTCAACAGTTTAGATTGAATATTAGAGACCATCTAGTAGTGTCAAGGGTTAATTTAAAGCTGAAATATCGGAAGGGTAATTACCTCCCGGGAAGTTATGATGTTAGTAGACTCCAGGATGAGAATTTGAGAGAAACTTTCCAGGAACAGTTGAATACTAAACTTGAGAGTTTAAAATTTGATAATGTGGAAGATGGTTGGAATAATTTTAGAAAAATAATTTGTGAAGTTGCTGAAGGTGTATTAGGGAAGAAAGCTAGAACTGCAGCTAAGAATATTAATGAAAAAGCTTTATGTTTAATAGAAAGGAGAAAGGACTTGTACAAGAATTATCTGAGTGATAGATCGCATGAAAACAAAAGAAATGTAAAGAAAGTGGAGAAAGCATTGAAATATGAACTAAGGAGGTGTGAAGTGGAGGCCACGGATAAAATTGCCGAGGATTTAGAAGATGCAGCTAGACGGCATAATAGTAAAATATTGTACTGGCACGTTAACAAATTGAGAGGTAATAGTCAATCCGGACTTGTCCCAGTTAAAGATAGGAATGGGGTGGCAATTAGCGATAAGGAAAAAGCTAAAGCGAGATGGGCCGAACATTTTGAGAACTTGCTTAACCGAGATAGAGTTGCAGGAAAAAATATAGAGGAAAATGAAAAAGTTTGTGATACCTTGGATGTGAAGGAAGATTTGTTTTGTGAGGAGGAATTAGCAACAGTACTAAAAGGATTAAAGAATAATAAGGCTCCAGGTGCTGATAGGGTAGTAAATGAGTTTCTTAAATATGGTGGCTCTGAGGTTAGAAATAAGTTATTGAAGATTATGAATATGATTTTTGAAAAAGGGGAAGTACCTAACGATTTTAGGAAAACCTTAATTAAGCCACTTTATAAGAAAGGTGATAAAAGTGAGTGTGGTAATTATCGAGGCATTAGTCTGGTCTCTGTAGGTAGCAAATTGCTTAGTAATATGATACTTTTTAGACTGAGAGATGCTGTAGACAAAGCTTTAAGAGAAGAGCAGTGCGGTTTTAGAAAAGGTACAGGATGTGTTGACCAAATTTTCACTCTTAGGTTAATAATTGAGAAGTGCCTAAGTTTTCAAACACCTTTGGTCCTCAGTTTATAGATTATGAGCAAGCGTTCGATTGTGTTGATAGAGGAGCTTTAGTAAAGGTTTTATCCTTGTATGGTATACCAGACAAATACATTAAAGTGATTAGTGCTATGTACGAGAATAACACTGCTGCGGTTAAGGTAGGGAATGAGGTTAGCAGCTGGTTTTGTATTAAATCAGGAGTTAAGCAGGGTTGTGTTCTATCCCCCTTTATATGGATTATTTTGATGGACTTTGTTTTAAGGAGCACAGGCAAGGCAATGGGAGACCACGGAATCAAATAGGGAGGAAAAAGTCTCCTAGACTTGGATTATGCTGATGATTTAAGCATCCTAGATGAAAGTGTGAGCAAAATTAATGAAGTTTTAGAGGTTTTGCGAGTTCAGGGTGCTAGTATTGGTTTGAAAATTAATGTTAGGAAGACTAAGTCACTAAGGCTAGGAATAAGTGAAGATGAAAAGGTGACGTTGGGTAATGAAAAGATTGATCAGGTGGGCAGCTTCACTTACCTTGGTAGTATTATTAGTAAAGATGGTGGGAGCAGTGAAGATGTTAAAAATAGAATAGCCAAGGCTCAGGGTGTTTTTTCACAGTTAAAAAAAAGTCTGGAAGAATAGGAAGATAAGTCTGCAAACCAAGATAAGAATCTTAGAAGCTACAGTGATGACAGTGGTCAAATATGGCTCTGAAGCATGGACGCTCCGAAAAGCGGATGAAGATTTGCTAGATGTTTTCCAGAGAAATTGCTTAAGGATTGTTCTGGGTACCCGGCTGACTGACCGTATTTCAAACAATAGGCTATACGAAAAATGTGGTTCAATACCGCTTTCTAGGTCTATAATGAAAGAAAGGTTGAGGTGGTTAGGGCATGTTGTGCGGATGAAGGATGACAGATTGCCAAAGATTGTTCTTTTCGGCCAACCATCTAGGGCTAAACGGAAAGCAGGTCGTCCCCGTCTGGGGTGGGAGGACGTCATAAAGAAAGATTTAAAGGAAATGGGAACTTCGTGGGCGGGTGTAAAAAGGGAGGCTTTGAATAGATTGGGGTGGAGGAGGAGCGTGAGTAGCTGTGTTGGCCTCAGGCGGCTTGGTGCTGCGACGAGTTGTTAGTAGTAGTAGTAGTATTAGAGACCATTTTGGAATTCCATTATCATTATTGAATATCCAATCTGTTGAGAAACAAAAATGTTGGATTTTAAGATCCTTATTGGATTTCAATCTTGTTTGTTGGATTTCCTGTTCTTTAATTGGATTTGCTTCGCTATCTTTGTTGAATTTATTAGGTTTACAATCTTGTTGAACAATAAGCTAGTCGGATGTTCTAACAGCTGCCAAGAATGTTCCTCAATGATTAGTTTCTGATATAACCCTGAACAGGTCCTTCTCCTCCTCAGAGGCAGACTTTTCCACTCATCATGAAGCTTAGCGAAATCGTGTGTTTCGAGCGAAACCCAAGTAATCAAACTACAGAAATGATCCCACAAAGTATGATATTGACAGTTAATAAGTCCGGTATTAGATTAATTTAGAATGGGCCAAAAAAGATTGTTTTTCTTTCATTAACGCATTCTATCTATTCCAGTTATAAGTGATTATAATATTCATATATTATTTTTTCATTGCTCCAAAATATTAATTATAAGCTAAAAATGTTTGTACATAAATTTGTGCAAGTCCATAAGAACATTTGTACATAAATTCACTTTAAATGGCACCATAGTCAAATTCAATTTGATATTCTGGACATTTCAATCTACTGTTGAAGTCCAAACCATTTTGATTAATAAAACCTATTTGCGTCGAAAATTACATTATTTTCTACTGAAAAATGCATAAATCTTAACAATTTCAATAATTTGTTGGAATTCAATAAGCAAATCACAATTCCAACAGAAAAAATTGGATTTTTTTGACTTGTTTGGGTTCGAGCAAAACATTTTGTTGGAAATCAATTTTTTTTACAGTGTAGAAAAAGTAACGCTGCGTGGTGGCGTACTCGTCCCTAAAGAGTCACGTAGTCCAGGCAAAATAAACGGTTAATATAGACATTATTTTAAAGCTTAATTTAACTAGGTTAATTTACTTGATGT
Organism: Artemia sinica; assembly: GCA_027921565.1. Classification (NCBI taxonomy): domain Eukaryota; kingdom Metazoa; phylum Arthropoda; class Branchiopoda; order Anostraca; family Artemiidae; genus Artemia; species Artemia sinica. The sequence continues at coordinate 39,110,015 of CM051268.1, forward strand.
TTGATACAATTATGTGCAGTGATATATGACCATCTATCATCAAGGAGGGCCGCTAAGCCATTGTTTAGGTGTAAAGAGGGGGGAGGCATGCCTGATACCTCAAAACGTGCATTTTAACATCCAATTTTTCTAGATTTTCACGAGCCTTCAAATAAATATAGAAGTAGGTCTGAGGGGGGGGGGTATACTTTAACTCTAATATCCCGTCATTTAGACTAAGCGTGAATATAGGTACACGGGGTAATAGCTCCCCTCCTATTGCAGAAAAATGTTTTTCTATAGCATGAAAGATCACATTTATATGTTTACCGACACAAAAGGGGCCGGTCGATTTAATATTATCGAAAAACTATATATTGAGGTTCCCAGCTTCAGAGGCAGTAATGAGGCTCGGTAGTGCAGCCATTCCTAAAGAGTAACTTAGTAAATATATATATATATATATATATATATATATATATATATATATATATATATATATATATATATATATATATATATATATATATATATATATATATATATATATATATATATATATATATATATATATATATATATATTTACTAAGTTACTCTTTAGGAATGATATTTATAAATATATAATATTGGTTTTGCATACCTTGTAACACGATCCAGCTGGAATGTGTCAACCGAACTCAATCTGGCACTGGAGACCACCAGGATTATAGTTAATTGTTACTACAATAATCATTCTGCTAAATGCCGCGTAACGCAGCATTAATTCAGGTGGCAATCAAGACTAAGGCTCAATGCCGATTCATTAAAAGACTTGAAACTGTATACCCATTCTAATCCTCTGTAAAATGTGCCTTTATTAGAATGAAGATTCATTGCTTCTATGTGTAAATAAAAGTGAAGGAAAATAACCTGAACTTAATTCTAGGGGAGGAGGGCTAAGTCCAAGAATGTTTTCTTTGTTTGAGGGGGAGAGGCTTTCGTTCATATTTCATCATTTGCACTTCTTCCTCTAGTAAAAATTTATCTAGTATATCAAATACGAATTCTTTATTGCCGACAGATATTTTCCAGGAACAATCTTACCCACACCATTTCTGTATTTATAACGAATAGAAGACTAAAAATTATAAACATCTTTCACGGGGAAAGAATTAGAAATGGGACACATGACAAAGTCCACTTTTAAAGTATCAAACATTGGCATTTGCACACTACTACACAATAATATTCCATTTGGATGATGTTCCTATTATGAAAAAGTGCAATTGCGGATTCCAGCCACCAATCCAACAATAGTTCCACACTATTGGATAAGACAACTGGAGATAGTGAAACTAAAACCTCTAGTGTGGTTGCATAAGTTGTCAAATGGCTGGGATTAGCATTTGGTTATTAAAAAAAAAAATGGTGGATATTTCGGTTCACTTGCTCGTTTCGAGAACGGCCAACATTCGAGTTTTGCTGCCAAAGTGAACCTTACCTTTCTATTTATTAAACACTTTTGTTGGATTTTTTTATCGTCTAGTTTTGTTGGTACTTTTTTTTTTACCACCATGCTTCAGGAGATATGCTCTGGATTTATCTTTGTTGTTCCTATTACGTGGATAACATGATTTGCTGTATCGCAGTAATATAGCAGCTTGCAAGTTACATATCAACGAGGACAGATTTGACTGTATATCAGAGGCAACGCTATAGCGTTGCCTATAGTAAAGGCCATACGGCTCCAATGTTTTATTATTATTTATTATTCATTTTTTTTCCAGAGGTACTTCATATGGAAGGGGTCGTCGTAGAAGCTTCAAAGGGGGCTCATTCGATTGGAAATCGAGAGTTCTAGTGCCCTTTTTAATAGTCGAAAATGATTGGAGGGCAACTAACCCCCCCCCCCACGCCCATCATTCCCCCAAACACATCCAATCAAAATTTTGAGATAGCCATTTTGTTCAGCGTAGTTGATTTCCAGATAGAAAATATATTTTTGAGGAGGATACTCCCCCACAACCCTCAGCGCAAGGGTTTTAAGTTATGCCCTGGGGGCATATAAGGTTTTTATAGATGGCGTTGCCGTAGAAACTTCAAAACAGGGTCATTCGATTGGAAATTAAAGAGCTAGTGCCGTTTTTAATTGTCGAAAGTGATTGGAGTGCAACTAGCCCCTCCCTACCCCCACGCCCATCATTTCCCCAAACACATCCAATCAAAATTTTCAGATAGCCATTTTGTTCAGTGCAGTTGATTTCCAGATAGAAAATATATTTTTGAGGAGGACACTCCCCCACAACCCTCAGGGCAAGGGTTTTAAGTTATGCCCTGGGGGCATATAAGGTTTTTATAGAAGGCGGTGTCGTAGAAACTTCAAAAAAGGCTCATTCGATTGGAAATTCAAAGGGCTAGTGCCCTTTTTAATAGTCGACAGTGATTTGAGGGCAACTAGCCCCCCCCCCCTCCGACGCCCACCTTTTCCCCAAACACATCCAATCAAAATTTTGAGACAGTCATTTTATTAAACGTAGTTTTAAGTTCTGGAAATTAGGTCTTTGAGGATGACAACTCCCCCACAGCCCTCAGAGCAAGAGTTGTAATTTAAGGATTCTCCGAATCCTTCCAATTATTTCTTATGGAAGGGATGCTCGTATAAACTTTGGACAGGTCTCATTTGACTGAAAATTGAAAGTTCTTGTTCACTTTTTAAGAGTCAAGAGAGATTGGAGGGTGACTAGCCCCCCCCCCACCACGCCCTAAATGCATCAGATAAAAATTTTGAGATAGACATTTTGTTAAAATAGTTCAAAGTTCTTATAACAAAAAACTCCGGTGTCGACACAGCCCACCAGGGCCCGGGGGTAGGCGTTGTAAGTTATGCCCTGGGGCATAACTTATTAAGGGGGGTTTATAACTTATGGGAAGGCGTTTTGTATGGGAAGAGCACATAGGAAATATATTATAATTATCCAATTATAAGGTTAAAATACATACTCTGAGATAGATGTAAAATTGCTTTGGCATACAAAATCCTATTAAGGTCAATTCAAAACAGTCGTGATCCCTTTGTGTCAGCAAGTGAAATGGTCTAAACCCCCTTATTGGAGCTATTTTTTCAATCCATTCATTGTTGTCAATCGCTGTCCGCAAGTTATGCAGGCTGTCTATTGTTCATATATAAGGTTTTTATCAAAGAGGTAACCGTACAGACTTTGAAAAAAGCCTCATTCGATTTAAACTGAAAGTTCTAGATCCGTTTTTTAAAGTCAAGAATAATAGGACAGTAAGCACCCCCCCCATGCCATAAAAACTTGAGACTTTTTGCAATCAAAAACGAACAAAAATTAATTAAAAAAAAACTTTCCGAAAAATAAGTTTTTCAAAGAAAAGTAAAGGCGATTTTAAACTTAAGCTCAGGAGATACAAATACCTGTTAAAATTCAAACTCAAAACGACCAGAAATTACTATTAAAGAATAAATGAAACCCAAACGAACAGAAATTAAATAAACAATCATAGCAAAAAATATACAACAAGTAATAATATAAATGAATAAATAGATCTTAAAGCGAGTAATGCTTAGATTGAATATGAAAATCAAGCTTAAAACGAAAGCAAATATTTTGCTATTAAAGTATAAATGAAACTTAAAACGAACAGAAATTAAATAACAATCAATGCGAACAAACATACAATATATATTAATGTAAATGAATAAATAAATCTTAAAACGAGTGAAACTTAAATTGAATATGCAAATCAAGTTTCAATCGAATAAAAGTAACCACAAACAAGAGTTTGGGTATCGCCTCACTGCAGAAGCCTAAAACCTACTGCGTCATTGGCGCTTTACTGAAAACGAATTATATTACAAATGTTTTCTTTTGTACTTAACATTCAAAATAAATATTAAAATTACAGTAAAATTTTGAACTGATGAGCTTCTAGCAATTAATATCATTATGCATCAAATATCCAGTTTAATTTATTAGTTCTTTTCAAGATTAGTAAAGACAAATATAGTTTCACTACAAACAAAATTTGGATACTGCCCCCTTCTTCAACTGTAAAAACCTAAAGCCTTCTGCGTCATTGGTGCTTCACTGAAAACGAATTACTCGTATATTACAAATTTGTTATTTTCCAGTTCTTACAGCATTGAAAATGAAAATAAAATTATACTGAAAAAAAAATCTTGAACTGATGGATCTTTCAACAATGAATATCATTATATATCTAATATTCAATTTGATTTTGTTTATACTTTCCATGACTGTTCAAGACTCATATAGTTTTGCCATTTTTTTTAACTCTGCCATTTTTTCTAACTAATCGTGTTGGTTTGTTGTGAAAACATTCAATGGCTTCTAGGCATTTCTATTTGAGCGGAAAACTGCACCTCAAACTTTGTGGAACATGCATTTTCTTGCATGAAACACCAAAATATAATAAAATGTCATTTTTCGGAGTGTTCCGCCACTCGCAAGCAAGTGCCATTGGTATTTTTGAATCCGCATGGTCAATTTAGGGGGTGGAGGGTAGGCTAATTCTTGTAGCAGCCCCATTCCGTTGTGGTATGATTCACACTTTCAACACCTGGCGTCCGGACTATCATATAATCTACCAAGCATACAACTACCCCAAATCAGTATCAATAAATAAATGAAACCCAAAACGAACAAATATTAAAATAAATATTAGAGTCAAACTCAAAACGAGCATAAATTAATATGAGTAGGGTTCAAAACCTCTATGCTTTCTAAAAGCCAGAATATAATTTGTACTTTACTGAAAAAAAATTCAAATGAGTTTACTAAAAAAAAATGTGCATCGTCAATTTAATATACATATGCTGATATTTATTCCCTAAAATCTTAATTAATGAAAGAATTGTTTTCAGTAAAGCGCCAATGACGCAGTAGGTTTTAGGCTTCTGCAGTGAGGCGATACCCAAACTCTTGTTTGTAGTTACTTTTATTCGATTCAAACTTGATTTGCATATTCAATTTAAGTTTCACTCGTTTTAACATTTATTTATTCATTTACATTAATATATATTGTATGTTTGTTCGCATTGATTGTTATTTAATTTCTGTTCGTTTTAAGTTTCATTTATACTTTAATAGTAAAATATTTGTTTTCGTTTTAGGGTTGTTTTTCATATTCAGTCTAAGCATTACTCGCTTTAAGATCTATTTATTCATTTATATTATTACTTGTTGTATGTTTTTTGCTATGATTGTTTATTTAATTTCTGTTCGTTTTGGGTTTCATTTATTCTTTAATAGTAATTTCTGGTCGTTTTGAGTTTGAATTTTAACAGGTATTTGTATCTCCTGAGCTTAAGTTTAAAATGGCCTTTACTTTTCTTTGAAAAACTTATTTTTCGGGAAGTTTTTTTTAATTAATATTGAAAAGACCCATAGAAGAGTCAATAGTGCACATGTACATTTCCAATTTTTTTTTTTTTTTTTTTTTTTTTTTTTAACAGTCCGTGGTAAGGAACTGAAAGTAAGGAGCGACGCAGCTCAATAGTAACCAAAATTCTAAAAAATAGAATTTTGATATCAATAGATATATCAAAAGAATTTGCATATTATACTGATTCCAAATATATAACATTTGTTAAGTTCAGTGTTGCCCATAAATGGCTACGAGCCTGAGACTATTTGCCAGATTTTCGGAAAAGGGAGAAAATACCCCCTAAAAGTAAAAGAAGCTTAATGGAAATCTCACCATCAGATCAGCGTATCAGTGAGCCCTACTATAGAGGTCCCAAGCTCCTATCTGAAAAAAGTGGAATTTTGTATTTTGCCAGAAGAAAAATCAGGGATGCGTGGTTGTTTGTTGTCTGATTTGTTTTCTTTTGTTTTTTCCGGGGATGATCCTATTGAACTAGTGGTCCTAGAATAACGTGTGAGGGATCATTCCAACGGAAATTAAAGTTCTAGTGCCCTTTTTAAGTGACCAAAAAATTGGAGGGCAAATTGCCCCCCTCCCTCGCTTCCTCCCAAGAAAAAAGTCGTTTGATTAAAATTTTGAGATAGCCATTTGATTCAGTATAGCTGAAAGGTAAGACAACTATGTTTTTGGAGATGACGTGACCCCCCAGAACCACCGGAGGAAAGCCTGCAAGATATGAATTTTGTCTTTGTTTACATATAGTATTTGTTATAGAGAAGTAAACCGACATTTTTCAGAGGGAGGGGGAGAGATTTTCTGGGGGTGTATTTTCTACGGGGATAATTTCCCATTGGGATGGAAGTTTGCGGGAGTGAACTTTCCAGGGGAAATTTTAAACGCTGATTTACCAGAACTCGCATACAAAATTCGCTTTACTTGTCTTACTTTCTCGTTGGTGACCCCATTTTACATGTGGATATGCTTGAGATGCTTTGGGAAAATTGTCCAGGAGAAATTTTCAGCGGGGTCGGTATTCTCTGGGGGATTTGTACGTGAGGGGATTTCCTACGGGAGAAATTCCCCATGGGGGAATTATCACCATGAGAAATTCTCCATGGGGAAATTTTCTGCAAGAAAACTTTCCATTGGAGGGGGAAAGGGTTTGGAAAATATTTTCCACGCAGGGTGGATTCCCCTATGACCTTAAAAAGGATCACAACTTAAAAGAAAGCAAGTGTTTCTTCAAATGAAAGGATGCGAAGGAGTATTTTTCAGGCGGAATCGTAAACAAGAAATTTTGTGGAGGGAATTCGCGGCGAAGATGGAATTGTCCGGGGTTAATTTCTTGGCGGAAGAATTTTACGCGGGAGTAACTTTCTATGGAGGAATTTTTCGTGAGGAGGATTTTCCACGAAGGGTGTAAGATTTCCTGGGATTATGTGAAAAACGATCAGAAATTAAATAAAAAAAAAAATTAAAAATTAAAACGGACAGAAATTATTCCATATATGACGGGGCTGCCCCTTCCTCAATACCCCACTCTTTACGCTAAAGTTTGACCTTTTGTCTCAATTCTTTAAGAATGACTCCTGAAACACAAGGGCCGTATGATTAGAATCAGAACCATTTTTTAATTTTATTTTTTATTTTTCAAAAAAAAATTTTAGCGGGAAGAGAGGAGTATTGATGAGGGGAAAGCCCCCCTCACATACGGAATAATTTGTGTCCGTTTTAAACTTTAAGATTGCTCCTTACTTTCAGTAGAAAAATCTTTTTTTAAAATGAAAACCGCCCATTCAAAATCTTATTGCCCATATAATTATATTTGCTAAGGAAAAAAAAAAAAAAAAAAAAAAAAAAAAAAAAAAAAAAAAAAATCCGATGAAACACTATTTAAAAGAAATTTAACATTAAAAGATACAGAAAGAGGGCAGTTTTCCCCTCTTTTAACTTAAACCTGTAACAACAAAATTCATACTTTCCTTACGCTTGGAAAATTTATCTTTGTTGGATTTTCAGATTTGCTTCTACTTCAACTACATCCCAGAAATTCTCTCGCCAACGTCCGAGTTTAGTTACAGGCTATATCCAAGAGTTTGCTGCTTTCTCATATTGGCATTATTTGGCAGTTGTCAATGATAAATAGTTGGGCTCTAAATAATTAAAACAAACTATGGAAAGCATCAAGCTTTTGCGTAAACACAAGAGCTATACCCAGGTGTTGGGGTGATGGGGAGGGAGAGGCCTCAGTTAAACTCTAAGCAACTCTGCCCTGAAAAACCAATAAGCAGAAATTTTCTTAACATAATATAGTCAGAATTTTGTTAATATATGTGTGTGTAATGCAATTCTTAATTATTTTAAATGTAATTTTTAAAAATGAAACTTATTAAAGAAAATTAAAACAAACATTAAATTTAAAAACTCTAATTTATATTGTTTTTTAATAAAAAATTTCTAATTAAAAAAAGTATTGACTGAAACTATATTTTCAGTAGAAGAACTTCAATCAAAAATAAACTACTTATCACATAAAAAAATCTACTACATTGAAACAAATGTAATTTTTTTCATTGAAAAAATTTTCAATTATTTTCATTGAAAAAATTTTCAATTATTTTCATTGAAAAAATTTTCAATTATTTTCATTGAAAAACTTCATTGAAAAAATTTTAGTCATTCAGAAAATACCGTCAGAATGCATTGTCCATAATGTCTGTAATTAAATTAAAGGAATATCTTTTTTGTAGACAAAACAATATCTTATTAATCACAAATATTACATCCGAAATCTTTTTTGCACACAAAAAAATTATTCTATTAATCATAAATATTACATCAGAAACTTCACATCAATGCAAAAAAAAACTCAGCTTGTGACAAGAAATTTAGTTTATAGTCACTGTTTTGCATGCACAACCCCTAATAATGTCGCAAACTACGCTTTCTGGGACAGTTTAAATTCATGCAAAATTATGAAACATGATATTTTGGAGCATTTTGAAAAGGTTGAAATCTTATCAATAATCTCAAGCTCTGATAATTCGAGTTAATGTAGGCGAGACACTTACACAGAGGGTGAAAGGGAAGCCACCCCTGCTATTTTCAAGTTCCCCAAAATGTTTAACAGTTGTCTTACAAATCTCCTATGTTTTCGCTGTTTTTAGCCCTCCTCAAATTGACCCCCATCCCTCGATTAAATTTTTACTTGCTTGCCCAACTATACATTGCACTCCCGACCGAAGGTAGAGAATCAGAAGATCGGCACCTCCGCTACGCAGACCATTGGTCAACATGCGAAAAAGTGGCTGAACTTAGAACCAGACATATGTGTATCATTTTTTTGGTGGGGTCAGGGGGGGGGGGTTAAGTCTTTCAAGACTTCCATAACAGTAATAAGAAATTTGTTTGGAAAAGAGAGGGTAAAATTTCTCCCCTCCCTAATACCCAAAGTGGGTGGATTATGCAAACAATATAGAAAATATGATATAAACCTTGTGATTTGCGAATGCAGGGGGGGGGGATATACCTTGTGTGGTATTTAATGATATCGAGATTTATATGTTCTTAAACCAAATGATACCGATGTTATTATAGCGCTTGGTTATAAGGTGCAAATGAAACATAAGATTACTAATCTTACTTGTTTTTTTTTTTGTTTTTTTTTTAGATATCGCAGTTTCCTGGAAATTTGCAATCATAGAACTAAACATTCCATAATTCTAAATTCCATAACTTTAGGAGAAGCATTAATGCTTAAAAATTGTGAGTTTTTAGAACCCAATGCGTAGGTAAAAATGTATTTGGTTGGGAAATAGCCTAAAACTATAAACCTAAATATCTTAGGGCTAATGAAATATATATTTTGATTTCCCCTCAGCTCTTGGAACTTGCAGTAGGAGATCAGAACCAACGCTATAGCCTTGCCTCTAATAAAGGCCATAAGGCTTCAATGTTTTATTATTTATTTATTATTATTATTTTTTTCCCCCAGAGGCACTTCATATGGAAGGGGTCGTCGTAATAACTTCAAAGGGGGCTCATTCAATTGGAAATCAAGAGTTATAGTGCCCTTTTTAAGGGTCAAAAGTGATTGGAAGGCAACGAGCACCCCTTCCACTCCCACCATTTCCCCAAACACATCCAATCAAAATTTTGAGATAGCAATTTTTTTTATGTAGTTGATTTCCAGATAGAATGTTCTTCGAACGAATAGAACGTCGTTGAATGTTCTTGAAAATATATCTTTGAGCACGATACTCCCCCCCCCCAAGGTCTTCAGGACAAGGGTTAGAAGTTATGCCCTGGGGGGATATATGGTTCTTATGGAAGGAATACTCGTATAAACTTCAGAGAGGGCTCATTTGATTGGAAATTGAAAGTTCTAGTTCACTTTTTAAGCGTCAAAAGATATTGGAGGGTAACCAGCCCCCCCAAGCCTTTTTTTTGCAAATGCATCCGATGAAAATTTTGAGATAGCTATTTTGTTAAAAATAGTTCAAAGATCATATAACAAAAACTCAGCTGTCGACACAACCCCCCCCCCCAGGGCCCGGGGGCAGGCGTTGTAAGTTATGCCCTGGGGGCATATATGGTTCTTATGGAAGGGATGCTCGTATAAAGTACAAAGAGGGCTCATTTGATTGGAAATTTAAAGTTCTAGTTCGCTTTTTAGAGTCAAAAGAGATTGGAATGCACCAAGCCCCCCTCCCCGCCTTTATTTTCTAAAACCCATCTGATAAAAACTTTGAGATAGCCATTTTTTTAAAATATTTCAAAGACCATATGCCCTGGGGGAATATATATTTCTTATGGAAGGGATGCTTGAAAAACTTCAGAGAGGGCTCATTTGATTGGAAATTGAAAGTTCGAGTTCACTTTTTAATAGTCAAAAGAGATCCAAGGGTAACCAACCCCTCCCCCCACGCCTTCATTTTCCAAAACCATCTGATGAAAATTTTGAGATAAACATTTTGTTAAAAAAAATAGTTCAAAGGTTGGATGAAAAAAACTCCAGAGTCAATACAACCCCCCAGGGCCTGGGAGAAGGCGTTCTAAGTGTTGCCCTGGGGTGTGTATGGTTCTTATGAAAGGGATGCTCGTATAAACTTCAGAGAGGGCTCATTTGATTGGAAATTGAAAATTCTAGTTCACTTTTTAAGAGTCAAGAGATTTAAGGGTAACTAGCCTCCCATGCCCTATTTTCCCCAAACCCATCCGCTAGAAATTTTGAGATAGCCAGCTTCTTAAAAACTGATAAAAATAACAAAAACTCCGGTGTCAACACCACCCCCCAGGGCCCATGGGGTAGGCGTTGTAAGTGTTGTCCTGGGGTGTGTATGGTTCTTATGAAAGGGATGCTCGTATAAACTTCAGAGAGGGCTCATTTGATTGGAAATTGAAAGTTCTAGTTCATTTTTTAAGATTCAAAAGATATCCAAGGGCAACTAGCCCCCCCCCCCCACACACACACCCTTTTTCCCCAAGCCTATCTGATAACATTTTTAAAATGGCAATTTCATGAAAAATAATTCAAAGGTCAGATAAGAAAAACTCCTGTGTCGACGCAACCCCCATGGCCCGGAGGCAGGCGTTGTAAGTAATGCTCTGGGGGCATATATCACTTTTATGGAAGGGAAGCTTCTATAAACTTCGGAGAGGGTTCATTTGATTGGAAATTGAAAGTTCTCGTTCACTTTTTAAGAGTCAAAAGATATTGAAGGGCAACTAGCCCCCCCCCTCCACGCCCTAAATGCATCAGATGAAAGTTTTGATATAGACATTTTGTTAAAAATAGTTCAAAGTTCAGATAACAAAAACTTCGGTGTCGACACAGCCCCCAGGGCCCGAGGGTAGGCGTTGTAAGTTATGCCCTGGGGGCAAATATGGTTGTTATGTAAGGGATGCTCGTATAAACTTCATAGAGGGCTCATTTGATCGGAAATAGAAAGTTGTATTCACTTTTTAACAGTAAAAAGTGGTCGGAGGGCAGCTAGCCTCCCCCCACACTCCAGTTATTTTTTTCTCAGACCCCCTTCATACAGAAAGGGTCGTCGGATAAACTTCAAAGGGGGTTCATTTCAAAGGGGGCAAACTTTTTTCACTTTGATCAAAATAAGTTTTTCAAAAAAAAGTAAAGGTCATTTTAAACTTAAGGTCAGTAGATACAAATACCTGTTTAAATTCAAACTCGAAATGACCAGAAATTACTATTAAAGAATAAATGAAACCCAAAACGAACAGAAATTAAATAAACAGTCATAGGAAATCCTAGTGGTGCTATTCCGTTGTTTCTTCGGAATCTTGAGGAAATGCTTGACATAATACTGAAACGTCCGTGTCAGTTAATCATAATGGGTGACTTTAATATAAATTTGATGGATTCAAACTCTTCGGCTTCAGTTGATTTTCTTTCAACCATACTTGCCGCAGGAACTCTACCATCTACATCCATCCCCACACGAGTAACTAATGTTACAGCTTCTTTGATTGACAATATCTTCTCAACGCTTAGTTTGAAGGAAAACTCAATTTTAGTTAGTGAAATCTCCGATCATTTTTCAATATATTCTCGATTCAGCTTTAAACAGGGGAAGAGTAACCGGGATCAGGTGTTTGATTCCTATTCTGTTAGGTTTGGTGAGAAAGAGTTATCTCTTCTTGGATCCAAATTAGCGGAAAATTCGTGGAGATTGCTTGATAATGATAAGGTTTTTTCCTGTTTATTTGAGTCCTTTTATGGAACCATAAAAGAGGCTATCTACTTGTAAAGTACCACCTTCTAATCATAGGTCTAAAAGGATTGTTCTTCTAAACCCATGGATGACATCCGGACTTCTCAAAAGCTGGAGAAGGAATCTCTGGAGAGCTTATAAATGCGCTACACTTTCAGCAGGTGCTATTCGTCTTTGTCAATTTAAGATCTACCAGAATATATAGGCTATAATTCCTTGTGTAGGAAAGCCAAATCTCTGTATTATCTGAATAATTTTGCTGTTTGTGGCAATGATATTCGTAAAACTTGGAAGGTAATAAATTCTGTACTTAAACCCGGTTCTAATCTAGCTCTTTACCTATGAGTCTGGTCATTGGCGATGGAGCTGTGGAGGGTGAGCTTAATGTCCAAGAGGCATTCACCTCATTCTTCGCTAATGTTGGTAAGAATATTACTTCTACAGTTACTTTGTCTCGGCCTAGGCCGGACTTTAGATCTTACCTCGGGCCATCTTGTGTTAAGTCTATGTTTCTAGAGCCAGTAAAAGTAAGTGAAATTACTAAAATTGTTAATGGCTTGAAAAACTCGTCTTCATCTGGGCCAGATTCTATCCCTACTAAGGTAGTTAAATCTATTCTTCCTTCAATAGTATTGCCTCTAACAAAACTTGTTAATCTTTCATTTGAATGTGGTGTTTTTCCGGATGCTCTCAAGCGTGCTCGGATTATTGTTTTGTATAAAGGTGGACCAAGAAATGATCCGGCAATTTATCGACCAATTTCAATTTTATCAGTATTCAGTAAAATATTTGAAAAGGCTATGCATTCTCTTCTCCTTACTTTCTTAAAATCTAAAAATTTTCTTCATGATTTTCAATTTGGTTTCCGAATGAAGCACTCCACTGAACATGCCTGTATGACCCTTTTGAATTTTGTTCATTCTGCGTTAGATTCGGGATTGATTCCGGCTGCTGTATTCCTGGATATTCGTAAGGCTTTCGATTCCTTAACCCACGAAATTTTTCTATCAAAGATATCTCATTTTGGCATAAGGGGAAGTGTATTTTTTTGGTTCCAGTCTTATTTGAAGGATAGGTTAATTTCTGTTGATCCACTTTTCCGGTCACCCTCGCAAGTGAATTTCGGTGTCCCCCAGGGATCAGTTTTAGGGCCTGTGCTATTTTTGATTTATGTAAATGATCTATATTATGTTGTAAAAAAGCAGAAATTATTAATTGCTGTCGACTTTGTCATCCTAAGCCTTCCCTTGCCCATAGTGGCAACTACAGTTCGCCTTCTTCCGATGTCCTTGTTTGTTTTGCTGATGACAGCACACTTGGCACTTTGGGAAACTGCGAATCCGAGCTTCGATTGAATTTGGAAAATTTGTTTGAGAGGGTGATTTTGTGGCTTGATGCTAATTATCTTACTCTGAATTTTTCTAAGTCCAGTTTTTTTTATTTTTTCGCGTGTTTCTCAGGTTTATCCCCAGTTATCAGAAATTCACCAGCCAAATGGAATAATTCATAGATCTAAAGACCGATATGTTCGTTTTTTGGGCATTCTTGTTGATGAAAACCTATCCTTCAAACGTCACATTGATTTTATTAAAATGAAGATATGCAGGAGTCTCGGTATTTTAAGGAAACTTAGACATACTTTTCCAGGATCGATTTTGAAAATCCTTTTTCACTGCTTGGTCCAATCTTACGTTTCTTACTGTCCAATTGTGTAGATGTCAACTTTTCCTTCACTGTTAAAACCACTTTCTAAGATTTACAATAAAGCTAGAAACCTCATTCAGGAAACTAATCGTTCATTAGTTATACCATTACTTGATCTTGAATCACTATACATTCTTTCATGTGCATGTTTTACTTTTGCTCAGCTTCATGGTGACCTCCCCCGGCCCCTAAGTGTTCCGCTATCTTTTACCTCTGATGAAAATAATTATAATCTTCGTAATATGACAAATCATGTTCAAGTTCCATTTACTCCTTGCATAAGGTCAGATTTTAATCCTCTAATGGCGTGTCATATGGTTTGGAATAAGTTGTCTGAATCAGCTCGAGGGTGCTACTCATTCGGTTTGTTTAAAAAAATTGTCAAAAATTCTTTGGCTTCGTAGAAGTTATTTTTATTTATGTTTTTATTTTTTTTTAATTTTTTTTGGAGTCTATTTAATCTAATTAATTATTTTAGTTTATTTATTCTATTTTTTCTATACTTTTCGTTTTATCCATATTTTCTTTCTTCTCCTTCGTATGTGAGTAAGTGATCATTTTAAATTTTCTTTCGTTTTTCATGTCTGAGTAACCGATTCACATGTCTTCCCCCTTTGTACAGGCCAATGAGCCTTTGGGGGAATAATAACATGTAATATTGTATGTGTATCTAATGAAGAATAAAACTTATCTTATCTTATCTGATGAATAAATGGATCTTAAAGCGAGTAATGCTTAGATTGAATATAAAAACCAAGCTTAAAACAAAAAAAAATATTTTGCTATTGAAGTATAAATGAAACTTAAAACGAAAAGAAATTAAATAAACAATTAATGCAAACAAACATACAATAGATATTACTATAAATGAATAAATAAATCCTAAAACGAGTGAAACTTGACCTAATACCCAAACTTTTACCCAAACGATACCCAAACTTTTGTTTGTAGTGATTTTTGTTCGTTTCAAGCTTGATTTGCATATTAAATTAAGTTTCACTCGTTTTAAGATTTATTTATTCTTTTACATTAATATCTATTGTATGTTTGTTTGCATTGATTTTTTATTTAATCTCTCTTCGTTTTAAGTTTCATTTGTACTTCAATAGCAAAATACTTTTTTTCGTTTTAAGCTTGATTTTCATATTCAGTCCAAGCATTACTCGCTTTAAGATTTATTTATTCATTTATACTATTACTTGTTGTATGTTTTTTCCTATGATTGTTTATTTAATTTCTGTTCGTTTTGGGTTTCATTTACTCTTTAATAGTAATTTCTGGTCGTTTTGAGTTTGAATTTTAACAGGTATTTGTATCTGCTGAGCTTAAGTTTAAAATGGCCTTTACTTTTTCTGAAAAACTTATTTTTCGGATAGTTTTTTTAATTAATTACATAAAATGTGCTGTTGCCGCTCAATATTATCTTCAGAGCTCCATTTTTTTCTTTTTGTGTATTTATCATTATCTGTCAAACCTTTTCAATCCTTTCTTTAGTGATTTGTATTTGTCAAGAACAGACTTTTCCACAAATTCTTCATTTGACAGTCGTTTTCAACAAAAGGTATAAGTCGTTGTGAAACGTATCTAGAAAATACTTAGAAAATTCCAACTAACTGGATTTCAGTTAAACTGGATGTTACTAATGAAACCAGACTATTTTTGGAAGAACAGCAGTCCCATTATTAAATCAATGGGGATCTAATATTACATCCACATTTTAGAGCATAGTAAATCATGCTAATTCTTAAGATTAATGCAAGTTCCAAAGGAATTCAAGAAGTTGTGGAGATGTCATTAAAAAGCTTTTGGCATGATAAAGCACACACAGGACGGGCGTATACACACAAATCTGTTGGGGGGGGGGGGAGGGACATTAAGAAACACAAACTATGAGAGAGTTATATAAAGAATCTGGGAATCATGAAGGAAATCTTTAAATTTCGAAGGGGGGTGGCTAGAGACCTTCTTCTTGCATGCGGGCATGCTACGGCACATCTGAGGTAATTCAAATCAAACAGATACGGTAATTTTCCCTTTTTATTTATGGACAATACATACTGTTTCAACCCTGCTGCTCCGACTGATAGGGTCAAAGAAAATCCTTCGTTGACATGTCTTTTTCACTTTGTACGAGCTCAAGGTCCAATTTATTGAAAATATCATATAAATTCGTAGCTTTAAATTGCATTTCAAACTGCTCTAAGTTGCTGGAGTTGTATTTGGATGGTGGTTGTTGTCCTGGGGTGTTTAGGAGAGGGTTATTTTTTTTTTTTTATTACTTTATTAGTTTTGGGTGTTTCTAGGAACGTTTGTGTCGGTAAACACTACGCGTTAGGAAAAATGAATTTTTCCCCCCTAGCGTAGTGATTTATATTTTGTATGATTTATGTTTTTATTTATTATGTTGAATAAAGTCAGATTAATTGCTCAGAACTTCTTTTCTTGCGTTTTGAAAAAAAACAAAACATTTTAGTCGTAACGTCCGATCTGCATGCAAGTATAAGGTCTTAGTGAAGGAAGGGTGACTGAAAATAAAAATACTGGAAATGATGTGCATAGAATGTTGAAACATTGTCATATATATCTGCCCGGATTTAGGAAGCTATCTAGAAACCCTTGGCAAATAATTAAATTGCTGTATTCTACATATTTTTCTTTTGACTGAAAGAGGGGTTCAAACCCTCATACCTACTTGGGTTACAGAACTAATTCTACTGCAAAGGATAGTCTGAGTCTGGTTATCTTCTGAAGAATATATCATCAGAGGCAGCGCAATAGCGCTGCTTAAGTAAAGAACGATGTCGGCACAATGTATTCTTGGCACTTCGTATCGAAGAAGTTGTCGTAGAAAGTTCGAAAAAGGCTCATTCGACTGGAAATCAGAAGGGCTTATGCCCTTTTTAACAATCTAAAGTGATTAGAGGGCAACAAACACTCCTCTCACGCTCACAGTTTCCCCAAGCAAATCCAATCAAAATTTTGAGGTAGCCATTTTGTTCATTGTAGTTGACAGGTCCGAAATTTATGTCTTTGGGGATGGCACTCTCCCACAGCCTTCAGGGCAAGGGTTGTAAGTTATGCCCTGGGGGCATATAAAGTTTTATAGAAAGCATTGTCAGAGAAACTTCAAAAAATGGCAAATTCGATTGGAAATTGAAAGGGCTAGTACCCTTTTTAATAGCAGAAAGTGGTTGGAGGGCAGCTACCTTGCCATTTCCCCAAACACTTCCAATCAAAATTTTGAGATATGAATTTTCTTCAACGTAGTTGAAAGGTCTGGAAATTATGTCTTTGAGGATTTCACTCCCCCCACAGCCCTCAGGGCAAGGGCTGTAAGTTATGCCCTGGGGGCATATAAGGTTTTTTTTATAGAAAGTGCTGTCGTAGAAGTTTCAAAAAGGGCTCATTCAATTAGGAATTGAGAGGGCTAGTGCCCTTATTAATAGTCAAAATCGATCGGAGAGCGAATGTCCCCCCCTCCACGCCCATCATTTCCCCAAACACTTCCGATCAACATTTTGATACAGCTATTTTGTTGAACGTAGTTGAAGGGTCAGGAAATTATGTCTTTTAGTATAACAACCCCTACAACCCTCAGGGCTAAGGTTGTAAGTTATGCCCTGGGGGCATATAAGGTTCTTATAGAAAGTGTTTCGTAAAAACTTCAATATGGGCTCATTCAAATGGAAATTGAGATGGCTATTGCCCTTTTTAATAGTCAAAAGTAGTCGGAGAAACCCCCCCCCCCCACGCCCATCATTTCTCTAAATATTTCCGATCGACATTTTGACATAGCCATTTTAATCAACGTAGTTGAAAGGTCTGGAAATTATATCTTTAAGGATGACACCCCCCCCCCCCGAAGTCCTCAGGACAAGAGGTCGTAAGTTATGCCCTTAGGGCATATAACATTTTAATAGAAAGTTTTGTCGTAGAAGCTTCAAAAAGGGTTCATTCGATTGGAAATTGAAAGGACTAGTGTCTTTTTTATTAGTCGAAAGTGATTAGAGGGCAAATGAACCCCCCCTCCCCATGCCCATCATTTTCCCAAACACTTCCAATCAAAATTTTGAGATTTCTATTTTGTTCAACATATTTGAAAGGTCTGGAAATTACATCTTTGGGCATAACAAATCCCCCAGCCCTCAGAACAAGGGTTGTAAGTTATGCCCTAGGGGCAAGTAAGGTTTGAGGATCTAGGCAATGTCATTGGCGATGATTTAAAAAAAAATCAGAGGTAATGGGTTATTTGTAATAAAGAGCTTCAGGTCATCAATGTGTTATTTTTCCCCTGGCCACTTTGTTAGAAAGGGGGATTATAGAAACTTTGAAGGGGCCTCATTCAATTAGAAATTGAAAGTTCTAGCGCCATTTTGAAGCGCCAAACGTGATTGAATGGCAACAAGCACTCCTCCCTTTCGTGCCATTTGTCGCTTCCCAACCCTTCCATAACGCCATTCAATCAAAGTCTTGAGCTAACCATTTTGTTCAAAATAATCCAAAATCCAATAAATATGCCTCTGGAAGACCCACAGAGCCCCTAGAGCAAGGGCCGTAAGTAATGCAAATTTTCAGAAAGAGGCCATTTTTTTGTCCCTGATAAGTTTATAACTTACAACCATATGTCCTTGGGCCAAGAGAGACCTAATATGCAAGAAAAAAATTGGGATACGATCATCCCCACAATAATTGGCTCCAAAAAAGGGATAAAAACGGTTTTTTCCTTATGGACTCCAAACTTGTATTCTTAAGTAGAAGTAGTATACTTTCAGGCTGTTATAGGAGAGGGTCAAGTGCCACTCAAATTTCGAATTAGTGAAGGGTAGAAGTCGATCAAGCGACACTAAGTGCACACAGGTAATAAAAACACCATGTCTGCAACACCTCGACATCAAGAAACTACAGACTGATGTTTCTTTTGCTTTTAGGTTTCAACGACCAAGTATACTTCTCCAGGTAAGTTGCCAGCCAATTGGGGATACAAAAAATGGGCCTATTTTGAGCATTATAAATCGACTGGGCATTTTTTTTTATTATTATTATTATACCTTTTGTCTTCATTGTCTTTGAGGTTCCCGTGTCTGTGTGTACACCCCCTGCAAGACTAAGCAAATATGAGAAAAAATCTGAGAAAGTCGAAACAGCCAATCTTCAGAATATTCTTTTTTCATTCAGGTCTACCTGGCCCTGTCTACATGCCCTGTCAGTTACAAAATTATCAGAGACGAGCAATATTTTGGGTCCATTTTAGGGTAGCACAAGCCAATACGAACTTCCGTTTGGGCTAGTAGTTCAACAACTAATAGATGCAACGCACATATATAATCTTTTCGCCCTTGTTTTTTTTTACCCTCTAAAAAAATACGGAAACCCCTTGCCTCTTTCCTCCCCTAAACACTCTATAGGTTTCATCTCAATCCCAGCCTATATTTCTCAAGGTGTCACCTCCTTTATAAAGTCCTAATTTAAAGTCAAATTAGTCACCCCAGTACGCCCTGAAAATTGCAGCTCAATCTCCCAAACTGTTATTGACATAATGTAGATACCCTATTTTGATAACCAAAGTATGTATAGTTTCTTTCGTTCTAGATCGCTACATCACTGAGAAAACATTCTAGTTCAAAATGGGCCCATAGTGGCAAAAAAATATAATAGGTTGACGACAAAAGCCTTAAACTCTTCCCATTTGCCTCTCCCCTAAGTCAAGATTTGAAATCCACTAGGTCTCCCTATTACTCCCAGAAAATTTAAGGTTGATACCCCAAGCCATTCCAGAGATATTGCATATCTGCTTTTCCGATAACTGTCTACCATAGAGTGTTTGTGAATTTATATCACAACTTGGAAACAACAATTTTAGCAACTAAACCATAATATGAAAACTTGAATTCTCCTTGCCCCTCCCCCCCAAAAAAGACTACATAAAATTTGGAACTGCAACCCCCGACACATTCCTAAAAAATCGTAGATATACTATTTGGATTGCCTAGGCACACTCAGGGTCTTTAGATTTAACTCTACTCCCTCCCCCAAGTTGGAATTTCTGGTCCAGTAGATTCCATTACACCTCCTGAAAGTTTCAGCTTGATCTCCCAGGTCTTTTTTTTAGCCATTGCAGATGCCTTTTTTAGCTGTGAAAATGCTTTCGATTACACAACCACGTGACAGATTCTACTACCATAGGAATTTAAAGGGCCAAAACTGTTTAGACATATTTAAGACAAAATATACGTGGATCTTTTCTGCCCCCTCCTCAATTAAAATTCAAGGTCTAAATGCCTCCCTCCAAAACAAAAAACTCGATGAAAGTTCTTGGTCTCTTCAGCCGTTAACAAGATACTGCAGATACGCTATTTTGATGACCTCGGTACACATAATATCTTTTGATCTACCAAACCCCCCACCCCACACACACAGTTCTAAGTTTGAGATCCACTTCACTGCTTCCCCCACTCCCCAATACTACTTGAAGGTTTGAACTTCATCCCAGCTTGATCCCTTAATCCACTCCGAGACATTACGGATAATTTGAAAACTCAGGCGCACATAGCGTCTTTTGACTTTCCCAAATTATACCCTTTTGAAACTCTGGGAATCTATCAGACCTTTCAGCATTAATAAGAAAAAAACCATCTCTAAATTTGGATCATGTGTAATTGAACTCATGGGGGATCAGGTAGCCAAAAAGCTCAGGAGGGAAGGCTGGTTGCCCTTTAATTTTTTGTGGCTCTCAAAACGGACATTAGAAAATAGAATTTCCAATCAAACAGGCCCTCTCCCTAGTTTCAATGGCCACCTTTCCATGAGAAGTGGCCAAGGAAAAGGTTTTTTGGTCCTTTTATGTCCATTTAAAGGGTAATTTTTTTTAAGAGGGGGGAGTGATATTTCTTTTTTCTATTTTTCCTTGCCCTGGATTTTTTTTTGCATTAAATTTTTCTTGTCCCAATAACTTTCGACTGTGTTACTAACTAATCAGTGACCAAAAAATTTTTACCCTTTCCGAGGTCCTTTACCCCTCCCCTCCTTTTCCCACAAATAAATATTTTATCAAGCCAAATTTTCAGCCAATCCTACACCCAACATCAAGTAATCTTCTCCATGATAAAAACCTATATTAAAACGATTGGTAATTTGCATTATTTAAAGCCTTTGTACTAGGGCCTGTGGGTGTCATATACTCCCTGGAGGCGTACTTATTTTTTGTTTTGACTGTTTTTAGCTAAACGGCTGTCTCAAAATTTTTAGTTGGACGTCTTTGGGTGCTACGGGGGAGGACAAGTTAGCACATAACTTGTCCTTCTCTAATTCAATTCAATTCAGAGCATGGAAAGGGAGCTGGTCGCCCTCTAATTCAATTCAATTCAATTCAAACTTTTTATTTCCTCCGAATACGAAGAGTAAAAAAAAAAATAAAAATAAAAAAAAATTAAAAATAACCGCTAATCAACAGGCCCTAAAATTCTTTTAAACTATATAACAACAAGTGCGCAAAGGCCTTCAATCAAACTTACCACACAAATTAACACTTCATTCAATAGATAATAAATTAACACTTAAAATTAACACTTCACAAATTAACACTTCATTCAATAATTAATAAAAAAATAAATAAAAAAAAATTAAATAAAATTAATTAAGCTTCGTGCGCAGCTTTACATAAATTATGAGAAAAAACAGGCAATTTGGATAAAAATTTCTTTTGCTTTTTTTCTCCAAAACATCAACAGGGTTTTTTATTTTATATATATTCATTAAAAAAGTATTTGATTCAGATTTAGAAAAGCGCCAATCGAATGAATCCCTCCGAATTTTCTATCACCACCACTTCAATTCGAAGTGGCCATAAGAAAACATAGTAAATTGAAGGCTCATGGCTCCTTAGCCTCAACCTTGGCTTCTTTGCTGACTGTTTTTTTTTAATGATGCAGCTGGCAATCCCTCAAAACTTTAAAAGACGTACCTTAAAGACGGTCTCAGAATACGCTGTTTCTGCTTAAAATCAAGTTTGCTCCCAATTTCCCGACACTAAATCAATGTGACTACTTGTACAATCCACCAACTATGTAACCAAACGCTGCATTATTTTCCTCTTAAACATAAACCTAACCCGATCTTTGTTGTTATTAAATATAAAAAACATCAAGTTTTTTCAAGTGAAAATAAGGAACAACATTTAAATTAAAAACGAACAGAAACTATTCTGTATGTGAAGGCCTTGCCCCCCTCTTCAATACCTTGTTCTTTACACTGAAGTTTTTAGCACTTTTAAAAAGGCTTCCTATTCTAACTAAACGGCTCTTGTGTTTCAGCAGCCGTACTTAAAACTGGGACAAACAGTCAAACATTAGCGTAAAGAGCAAGGTATTGAGGTGAGGGGCAACCCCTTCATATACGGATAAATTTATGTTCGTTTTTAGTTTTAATGTTGCTCCCTATTTCCAGTTAAAAAAATTGTTTTTTTATTTAGTTTAATTTCGTACCGTTTGTCGAATAATGCCGCTAAATCTGGCTCACTCTCCATTAAAATCCCCTACCCTCACGGGAAACTTCTCCTTGGAAATTTACTCCCACGCAAAATACGCCCTCTTCCGTAAAGTTTCTCGCAGACGATTCAGTCTGAAAATTTCTCCTTGGCATACTTTCATTTGAAAAGACTTTAATTTTTAATCGTTTTCCCGATCACTCCAGAAATCCCCCTTCCGTGGAAATTTTTTCCAAGAAATCTAAAGCTACTGAAAATAGTCCCAGGGCAATTCCCCTGGAACATCTCCACATGCAAAATTTAGATGGCAAAGCGAAAGTAAGAGTAATAAAAATAACCTCATATAGGAATTCTGTAAAATCCCTCTAGTCTAAAGTTTCCCCTGGATTTTTCACCTCCCGGAAATTTCCTACCCTTTCAACAAATACTCTCCGTCAAATCTCACCCCAAACACACCCCCCACCCCCAAAAAATGTATATATACACATCCCAATAACAAATACTATAGGTAAGCAATGGACAAATTTCATAACTTACAGGCCTCTCCCCACTGGCTGTTGGGAGTCATGTTACCTCTAAAGGCATAGTTATTTGATCTTTCAACTATGTTGAACAAAATGGATATCTCAAAATTTTGATCTGACGACTTTGGGAAAAAAGGGGCGTGGGAGAGGGGCTAGTTGCCCTCCACTATTTTTGGTCACTTTACAAGGGCACTAGAACTTTCAATTTCCGTTTGAAAGCACCCTCTTCCTATCTTCTAGGTAAATTATTTCGATACGATCACGCCTGGAAAAAAAAAGCAAATAAACATGCATCCGTGATCTTTGTTCTGGCAAAAAATGCAAAATTCCACATTTTTGTCTATAGGAGTTTGGAACTTCTACAGTAGGGTGCTCTAACACGCTGAATCTGATGCTGTGATTTTCATTAAAATTCCTTAACTTTTAGGGGTTGTTTCTCCCTTTCTCCAAAATCAGGCAAATTTTCTCAGGCTCGTAAGTTTTGACGGGTAACACTATACTTGATGAATTTTATATATTGAGAATCAGCATACTAAGCTGATTCTTTTGATTTTTGTGTTGATATCAAAATCCTGTTTTTAGAGTTTCGGTTACTATTGAGCCGTGTCGCTCCTTACTTACAGTTCCTTAGCACGAACTGTTTGATTTAAAAGATGCAACATGTGTACAAGCTAAAGCTACATCACTTTGCATCAGAAAAAAGACTCACTATTATTTTTATTGGTAAAACCATGATAAAAAACACGGTAAAAACATGATGGTAAAAACATTTTGATTCTGTCTAGGCACCGAGTGACTGCCACATAAGACCCTTTACTAATTACTATGAAACCATGTCATCATACTGCATTATTGTCATTTATTCTAATGAAAAGTTCGGGGTGGGGTATTATTGGTATTGAGGGGTTCAAATCCACCATGTGTCGGTCGTAGCAACACTTAATCTTAGTAATATTAGCGGCTTTTTGACATCCACACTGTATACTCCAGTGACAGCTCCTGTAAATTTTTCGCCCATTCAACTATAATTATGTCTCCTTGTATTCAGAAACCGAAATCAACTGTTATTCATCTCATTATTTAGAGGGACGGCTAAGATCATTCAAATACACTGGAATCTAGCAAAAAATTTGGAAGAGCAGAAATTTAATAAAATCGTAATAACAGGCGAATTATATGACAACGCGGATATTACGATAGGTACAGTAAAAACCTTTCGATTTCACTGAATGGATTTTAGGAAGGAGATGGAGGGGGCTCTTGCCCCGGGTGTATAAATTTTAGGGGCGCAGAATTTCAAATAAAATATCTAACGGTTTTAATCATTTATAATTTTGAAATTTTATTTTTTATCAAAATAAAGTAGAGCACAGTTGGCAAAATTTTGTAAAAAAATGAAAATTTTTTTAAAATTTGGCCTGCATATTTTTGGGAGACAAAAAAGAGTGCGCTAATTAATATTTTGCCCCGGATGCAAAAGAGGTCAGAATCACCACCGAGATTTCAGAAGAGGGTTCCCCTGTTCTAAGAGCCCGCGTAAATCAGCGACGTAGGTAGTAGAGAATAGAAGTCCTCTGTAACTAGATTTTTTTTTCATTTTGGAAAATCTTTAAAGAAACAGTTTACTGATGGTGTTGATGGAGAGATTTTAATAAATTCCATAGGCAGAGACATCCATTTCGAAAATGGTAAAAAGGGCTAGACTTCTTGCTGTTATTCATCCGCACTCTCAGCAGTACGCAACATTGTAAATATGACCAGCATAAAATATACATTGATGCCTAAATTCATGAATAACTAAAAGCTATACTGCTAGCTTCAGGGTTAGAGTTGCTCCGGACTCTACTAACAAGCCTGATTACCTCTCATATTTTCAGTCAGTGGTTGATTTATACCCAAATGCTTCGCTGTACTTATTAATGCTTGTGGACTTGTGAAATTGTGTCAACTATTCTGTCTTAGAAAGTGATCAGTTTTCAATTAACTTGGTGCTAAAATATCTCATAAATAATCAGGCTGCAATTTGCTGTGACAGCACAATAGTGGATCTCATTATAGAAGTTGCTAATATAAAAAATTGCATAGTGAATCTCCTAGAACCGGTATTGGATTACGGCTAAAACGGTTACTAATTTTTTTTAGATTTAGGCAGATAAAATTACAAATTATTTGCATATCTGTTGCCGAATAATTGGTGGTTGTCTAACCGCAAATACAGCTTATAAGAAAATAGGTGACCTTTCAAGAAAAGAACATCATGGAAACGAAAGGAATTCTGTTCACGAATAATTTCTATTAAGAGAGCTATCTAGTGTTTCTGTGATTTCTGTGCAAAGCTAAACACATCGACTTATTCTTAGAATAAAAAATCCTGCAAGTAGTTGCGTTTTAAGATTGGGTGTACAGAGGACAAACCTAATTGGTAAATGCTGCCTCGATACTATGTTGTGCTGTAAATTTTCGTATTGCTCTTATTTTGCGCTTTCTTCCGAACGTATTAAAACGTAAATGGGAAACACCATTTGAATTCCAACCTCGGATTCAATTTTAAATAGGCTAACTAAATGTAAATTGGTTCTTTATTCAGTAAAAAAATAAGGGGTACAAAAAACTCAGGGCACATAGAGTTCATTTCCAATCACTGCATGGGATACGCAGATTGTTGCACTTCCATTAACGGTGTTTTTAGATGTGGGTATGGAGCAGATTCAGTCATAAAGAAAATAAGAGGCCGACCAATGCATCAAGAATTTAACTTTATGATCAATATGAATTTATGAAATTTTTATAGTTTTGTTTACGCACAAAAATATAGTTTTGTTTACGCACAAAAATGGATTTTAAGAAATCAAATTCAACTGAAGATCTCCGAAAAAAACCGACTGATTTATCTCGAAATAAATCTATGACCTTACCACTAAGGCCATTTAATAGCAGGCAGCACTGGTGGAAGGTCTGCTGGGTATATGGCGTAAATACCCGGCAGCTTCGTGAGAAAAAAGCAATGCCCAGAGGGTTGACGACGCAAAGTTTACCGAAGCAACCAGATTCTGTGTGAGTATTTTTGTATCAAGTGATAACAAGTGATTTTTAATCAGATTTTTTTTGGATGTAGGTGTTTAACCGGATTTAAATTATTCACGTTTAAAAGGATGAATTGGTAAGATGTAAGATGGTACTGCATTAAGTTATGAATTAGTTAATGTTTGCCTTTAGGCTGAGAGTATTGATACCTGGATTTGCAAAGACTAGTCTTTAGAATGCACATAATTCATGTAGCCTACTCTGGGGGCAGCAGTCCCCATCCAATAACTGTCCAAAACTCGATATGATTTGGTTTTTGCATTTAGGTCTTAAAACATAA
Source organism: Artemia sinica (assembly GCA_027921565.1). NCBI lineage: Eukaryota > Metazoa > Arthropoda > Branchiopoda > Anostraca > Artemiidae > Artemia > Artemia sinica. Next base: position 39,136,192 of record CM051268.1, read on the forward strand.
AGTAGCAAAACCAAATCTTACTTTGGTAAAATTCTAGATGATGCAATTTTTGTCATCTTGGAAAGTAGCCTATTATTGTAGGCCTATATCAAACAAAGCAAGCTAATATAGCCTACACGCAAACTTTCCGATTACGGTAACTCATTAATGAGATAGCTAAGAAATATGGACATACCTTTAGAATCAAAATTTTCATCATGAATCCTAATGTAACATTCATTTGCGTCGGAAATGAACTTTACCCACCCTCCTAATTTGCAGCCTGAATTGTATGTATGTACTAAAATTCTCCGTAAGTCACTCTTTTCTTCAAGTTGATTTAATAGCTTGTCAAAATAATGAAAAATTGATAGCGTATGTACAATTCAGGGTATATGTTTGCATATTAAGGAGTGGGGGTAAAGTTTAATTCCAACGCAAATGAATTTTATATTTGGATTCAGGATGCAATTCTGATTCTTTCTGATTGATTGATTTTGAAGGAGTGTCTATATCTTAGCTATCTCCTTATTAAATAAATCGGAAAACTTACCCAGAAGTTAAGATAGTTAGGCCGAAAGACGCTTTGGTACTTGTGTATTATAGCGACCACGCTGTTGTTCTTTATTTCCTGTAAAGCCGGTTTCTCTTTGTGCACTCGAAGATAATTAGCTTAGCCTGAGTGAGATAAACTACTATGTAGGTATGTTTCAGTTAAATATTTAAAATATAGAACTGGTTAGGCATTTAATATGACGCGTTCTGGGTGGTCTGCTTTCCATAATTCAATGTCGTAGTTTCCATAATTTTGTTTCAAAAGTATTATATTTTCAACATATTTTGGTATATTTCATTATGATTAACTTCACTTCTTGAGTGTGGTCGCTATAATACATCGATATATCGATCAATATATAATATACATCGATATAATACATATATCAATACATTTTCCAAAGCATTTTACCGCTCTTCTAATACATTGTTTTAATTGTAAAGAGATCTTATTGACACCCTGCATTTATATCAATCCTAAGGATGTTACAAGAATATATTGGAGGTGTTTCGATGGAAAATTTTGAAGCACGATAAAATGTGCAAAGCATCTCATAGCATAGATAGTTGAGCAAAGTATCGAAATAAGTATAGGAATTAATCGATCTAAGTCCTGCGTTATCGAATTCTTCCATTTCTTATGAAAGAGATGACACAGTCCTTGCAATTTTACGAAAACAACAGAAATATTACGGTTCTTTACCCCTTTCATCTCCTAAACGACATCGCTGGAAGTGAAATTCCCAAATTTTTCTTTGTGTTTGAGTTGCAGACACTCCTTCAAACATGCTATTGTATTCTTTGAAAACAAGTTGCACAAACAATCCAAATCTTGTTTCTTAAGAAAAATTGAGTTACTTATCTATTATATAAAATACACTCGAGAAGTGAAGTTTGGTGAATGCTAATGAAATATAACAAAATTATAATGGAAATATAATAGCTTAGAAATAAATTTGGGTTTCATATTTGCACATTAGGGGTGGGGTGGGAGTAAAGCATATTCATATATTAAATACGCACCCTAAACAAACCTATTTAATCTAATGAAATAAAGGTACTGTTCTATTAGCTCGAAGCCACGCGAGAAGTGAAGTTTGGTTAATGCTAATGAAATAAAACAAAATTTGATGAAAATATGATAGTTTAGAAACACACTTGGGATATATATTTGCAAATTAGGGGCGTGGGGGGGTAAAGCATAGCATATATTAAATACCTAACCTAACCTGGGTACCTTTTCCCCCCTAAACCCTAAAAAAATAATGCTTAAATATTGTACAAACCACTTGTTTGCAATCTCGGCATAGGATTTCTCCGTTGAAATAACATGTTTGACTTGTTTGTTTAGCATCTTCCCTATACAATATATCGCATGGATTCGAGCTAATAGAACAGTACCAAAAATATGATGAGAATAGAATACTTTATTAGCAAAATTGTGAAAACTACAACTTAGAACTATACTCTCAGAACGCAGAGATGTCCTCAAGAATCGTGTTAAAATGAACTCGGCCTTCTGCCTTTACTACCGCCCTCCACATGTACCCTACTAAGCATGAATGGAAATGATGGCGGGATGTACCTCGGCGCCGTTTGTTCTTCCACTTCGCGGAACACCCCACTCTCTCTACATTTTGGGTAGAGGCGACGGTTTCTGGGTCGACAAAATTATTTTTGTGGTTCACTTTCAAATGAGTGAAACCTGCTTGTTCCATCTCAGTTGTGTTGTAGCCCTTCCAAAATCTGAAACGATTTTTGAACATCCATAGTGAGACCACTATATGTTATCACTAGCACAATTTTGCTAATAGATTATTCTATTTTCATCACATTTTATTGTAAAAAAACTTCACTTCTCGAGTGTGTTTTATATAATAGTCAAGTAAATTGATTTTGAAAACAATTATTGCTGGTATTTTTCTCCAAGTGTATTCATGTAAGCCTCAAAGTCGCTTTGCTACGTTGTCTCAATTTCTTCAGTTTCGTTTTTTCTTAGCATCTGTCAGCTAATTGTATCTCTCAAGATCTATATCTTGTTTTACAGTTAAGTTTTAAGACAGTTTTAGCCAAGAGCAAATCAGACTGATGAATAAGTGCTTATGATTCTTATATTACAAAGAAGTCAGCCAAAAACTCCCAAAGAAGTTTTCATGAAGGAACAATGCTAATGATAGACTCTGTGGCTGGCAACGCTGTTTTTTTTGTGATTTCTGAAATAAATTCTAACCTTATTCCTCTGGTATTCTTTCCAAAGGATACCTTAGCTAATAAAAAGAAATTAGTAATAATGGAAAATATGTCGTTTGAAATTTCGGGCTCTGAAGTTTAAACAATATTTTTGAAACTAACGTTAATACATCAAGGCAATATCGAATTAAAAGACTTAAGTGTAGGTGCCAAAAGTGAGTTAGATTCTAGACAGTTTTGAGAGCCTCATTTTTATTTAAGGTCATAGTAGTTAATATCTAAAAATCCTCCTTGGAGGATTTCCCCCTGAATTATTATTTTGCTTTGCATATTCGGCAAGTGTCCGTAACTCCCAGCCAACTAATAACCTGAAACCAATCATGCAAAATTATAGGACTGGCACCTGAATTCAAGCAAGTATACCTTATACAATTCGTAGGTTTTCGTCCTCACAAGAGAGTATATGCTTCTTTTTCTTTTTTATGTCCGTCATTCGACAAGCTCTGCTGCTGGTAGTTTCATATTTAGCAGGATAGGGAAAAATAATTCTAAAGGTATATAGCGTACAGTTGAAAATTGTCAAAATAGGCTATCATTGCTTAATCTATTCAAAGTCGTTAAAGCACCTGATTTATAAGCTAATGATTGCGTGTAGGTAATGGGATTCAGGACAGCAACCCGACTTGAGGTTCCTTCTTCCAATAGCTGATTAATTGTTCGATACGGATGTCATACCATAAGTGTAGTGGACGGTTTAAAATATGAAGCTATTCAATTTTGAATTCATTTCATTGATCAATTCATCAATATCCCAGGCGCTAGTGTTTTAATCATATGGTTTAGTAGTGCAAGCCATTGATGCATGATTCGGTGATGCTGTATTTTAATGATAGACAACTTGAATTATATTGTATTGGATTTAGTAGGAACCTGATCTCTATCATTTTTTCTTCAAAGAAGATTAAGAAGCACGGCACTGTTCTAATATCTGTAAAACACGCGAGAAGTGAAGTTTGGTTAATGCTAATGAAATAAAACAAAATATGATGAAAATATAACAGTTTATGAGCAAAATTGGGCTATATATTTGCACATCCGGGGGTGGGGTGGGGGTAAAATCATAGCATATATTAAATACGTAACCTAACCTAGGATTTCCCCCCCTAAACCCCAAAAAACTAAAGTTTAAATACATTTCCCAGAGTGAGGAACCCCTGATCACTTGTTTATACAGTATCAGATATCGTCAGATCTTTGCTTTTGTCGAGTGGATGCCTCGTGTGTTTTACGTATATTAGAACAGTTCCAGAAGCACAAATAGGAGGCTATTGGTGTAAGCAGGAGAGGGGTTTTAAGGGTGTAAGATGGCCAGACAAGCAAGGCTCGTCATAAATGAAAGTGCAACCCCGCTGTAAAAACACGGAACAAAATTTGCATTGTATGTGAATCTGAATTACAGACACAAATTTGGCAGATAACAGATGAAGAGTTACTCAATGTTCTAGGCAAGAGGGTACTTAATGCACGCTTTCTGTACTCTCGGGGGTACAAAGAAGACACAATGAGAAGCACCAAAGATGGTTGAACTGGAGAAGCCCTTATTTATTAGAGAAAAAAGTGACCTTATTAGGTGATGAAATGATTATCTATACTTTGAAGCGCAATAAAATTGTATTATGATTTTATGGGAAGAAATATAAAATTGTATATTTAGATTACGCAGAATAGAGTTCGCAGGATTACTAGCTCTTGGGCGATAATTATATCAAAGATTTTTTAGAGGTACGTGCCTGTAGCCAACTACAGCCCTCCTCCTCTTTATCTTTCGCTTTATTATCAATCTCAGGGGACTCCTCCTATCCTTGAATGTGCAAATATTGTAAATTATAAACTCCCACTCATCTCTCGTCATTACACTAAACGGCCATCGCAATTTTTCTGCACCCGGGATCGTCAGTATTAATGTCATAGTTAATTATTAATAACAGTGAAAATGCTGTATATCTTTATTTAATTCTAAAAATTATCTCGGTGAAGAACCAGTGTGAATACGTTACTTACACTATGATATTATGCGACAGGATGATCATAAACCTGATGGATTGACCGAGCTAACGTAAACAAGAATGTTGAGGAAATTTTTTGGATCAAAGAGGCTGTTGCAGACTTGGTGGTCGATAGGTTCTTACAGATACAAGAAGAAACGATGAAAAAATAAAGCTCGTCAAAGTCAGGGGAAGAGGAACAGCTGCCCATCCAACCTCACCCACTCCCAGTGATCCACTGGTGCGATTTTCGTTTGATTTTTTATATATTTTCTTTTTTTTTATAAAATCTACAGATTGTTGGCATTTTTCGAGATCGGTCTCCTAAGATAAGTTGCTGCCTACGTTCAAGGCTGAGAGAGGACTTCAAAACCATGTAATAGCTTGTCTGGTTGATAACAAGCCGCCAACGGGTCAAATTTTGTTGTTTGTTGTCAATATCGTTCTTTATCTGTCATTCATATGGCATATCTATCATTCAATGACACAATTTTTCTCTGTGACTTATTGATATCCGAAACAAACCGTTCATGTTAATGACGCTAAAAAATATTAACCCTTGTCAATTTTAACAGTGGAGTCATTTGGGGGGGGGGCAGGGGGGCATTTGCCCCGCTTAATAATTTGGAGAGAAAATATTATATTGCCCAAGCCCACTAACTCTCCGGATGTGGACCCTCTCCCCCTTCCCCAAATAAAAATGCTGGAGTTACGCCCCAGAGTATTAACCAAAACTTAAAAAAAATGCAAGTTTAATAACAATGTAAATATCAAAAGAATCCGCTTTCTGTGCTGATTCTATATCTATGATATTCATTAAGCTTGAAGCTACTTATAAAAAGTCATCAGCACAGAACAATTTACACAATCTTAAAGGGCGGAAACGGACCTAAAAAGGGAAGTAACGTCAGGGAACACTTGAACAGATGTTTCAAATCATTTATCTTCACTAAATACAAAACTTTTAAATACTCCCTGAGAAGAATGGATGGGGAGGGGGTAGAATATTGATAATATCAAAACCAGTGGTCGATTATAGTACCATATTATAAGTACTATTATAGTACTATAATATTATATAGTAGTACCATATTATAGTACTATTTCTAAGCAACAGTAGAGATATTGTCAAAGTGTCAGTTTCTCTCATTTTGTACCGTAAAAAAAATTTGGCTCGAACAAGGCCAACGTGCTACTGAGCGAGAATTCTTTATTAGTCAATCGGTTTAAAAACTGCTGAATACTTAACATCCTAGTTTCAGAGCCCATACACCTACAGCATCCTAGTTTCATAGCCCATACGACTGATCCGAGCCCATACTGCCACTCAGCGAAGCGAAAATATTTGTTCCTAAAAATATATATAGCCCTGCTGTCCACACAAAATGAACGGCCGATAGTTGACTTGCTCCGGCCGATAGTTGACTTGTGTGAGGCCCCATTCATTGCACAATATTACGTAATGACGCACCAACTGATAAGGAGTTAATTGATATTTTCTTCGGGGGGGCCCTGAAACCAATTAAATGCACTTTCAAACCAATATTTTTTTTATTTCATGAAAGATCCTTTGGACTTTGGAGTGATATTAAAAAGGGAAATTTACCATCTAACCTAGCATGATTTGAAAGAATTGGACTAACTAGTCATATGTCTTCTAACGGAGTAAATATCAGCATACAAAACAGGGGATTGATGAAGACAGCAGCCTCCCTCATGTTTATGTTAATCAGTTTTATTGTGTAAAATGAATTTATTGCTTATGGAATAGCGGCAAAGGTTAAAACGAGTCAGAACGCATGACTATTGAATATATGAAAATTGATAAGAAGTAAAACTTTTTTTTAGATACTTGAGATTGCTATGAACAATACAGTTTCAGTTCACATATTTTCAAAAGCTGTCTGTACATAAAACTTCGCAATTACCAACTGGTCGTTCCTGCTTCATTCTAATATGTCTTCACGAAAGCACCGGAAATAGCAGAAGGCAGTGGTAATCAAGGGGGGCAGCAATTCCTCTACATTGGATAATTTCAATGCAGTTCAGGTTTTTTAGCGTCGTTTCCCCTTTCATTCGAACAAAACTAGTCTTTTAAGAACCTACCTAACATACGAAGTGAAATACCAAACAGTTTTTTGAAGAATGTTATTTCAGGGACAATCGGCAGGGCCTCTGAACGCCTTAATTCATAGTCCTGTTTAGCAAAAATCAGCCACCCAGATCATACTTTTGCGGTTTGCCATTATTTTTTAATTTCTCTCGCATTAAAAGTGATTTAATTTTACATGAGCTCAAGTTGCTTGGCATCATTCTGGTGAAGTAGACTTTTGACCAATCAAAATGTATTCCCACGAGAAATTAAAACAAAATTCACACGGCACAATCTTTCAAGCAAAGTGTTTGCAGTTTTACTCTTATTTTTGTTAAAGGAATTTACATTTTCTAAAGCTTAAAAAGTGGATTTAATTCTAGGAAAGAGTGCTCATTTTCTTCTGAATCAGGAAGGTCTATCAGCCAATCATCTTTCCCGGCTTTTTCCGAGCCATGTGTCTCTGGTATGAATCAGAATGGATTGCCTATGTCTGTGGACAATCGAATTAAAACAGGCGGTTATTCAACGCCATCTCCAAGTGGCACTTTTTTAGCGGATGGCACTCGACACTCTCACTCTGACGACGACTCAGGCTGCGCTCTGGAGGAGTATACATGGATACCACAAGGCTTGAAGCCAGATCAGGTAATTTTTTTTTTTTTTTTTTTTTAGTTTGGCTGTCTTGAATTTGATAAGTAAAAAAACTTAACGATATGAATTTTAAATTTACGAAAAACCTTAGTTTTTTTTCAAATAATACAGATAAACAGGTTAGACATGCTTTGTTATGAAAATATCTGCGCGTCAATTTTCATAACAAAGCTTGTCTAACCTGTTTATGTGTATTATTTGAAAAAAACAACGTTTTCTAAAGAGTTAAAGAGGCTGAGTTACAAGGTCAACCCTTAAAACGTATAGGGATTAGGAGGCACAGTTGGGGGGGGGCTGTTAAAGAGGCTGAGTCACAAGTTCGAACCTTAAAACGTACAGGGATTAGGAGGCACCCTGTACGACGTGATTTGAGTATTCAGGAATTAAAAGCCTTAACACAAGAATGTTCAAGAGCGGGGTGTTTGGGGGGCGGCAGCCCCCCAACTACAACTCCTGACACGATCAGCTAACAGTTAGTCAAGCAATAATAAGTAATAAACTGTACAAAAACGTGCAGAAATTATTTGAAAAAAACTACGTTTTCTAAAGAGTTAAAGAGGCTGAGTTACAAGGTCGAAAACCAAAGAAAAACCGTAATGTAGATTAATACCCATCGCACGATATCTTGAGTTCGAGGGGTTGCCCACTTTCCGCCTGATTCATCTGATATGAGATTACTCCTATTCTGTTTATATTTGTGAAAACTGACTACAGAGTAAACTATTTACGAATTCAGATCCTTTCGGTGCCTGATCTAAACTAAGAAGTTGGCTGTAAGATGATTTTTTTTTTATCTATTTACACGTTAACATCAACAAAAATAGCACATGTAAGGTACGTTTTAGACTATGGAAATGTAATCTCAGGGTCCATTTACTGAAGCACAATTGTAAATTTGAGGGTTAAGTAGGTAGATAGATAGATAATTTCATTCAGCAACTCAACAGCAAATCAAAAAAATGAAAGCCCACATCATATGGGCTCTACGGCTAGGAATGCAGAAAAAAAGTACCAAGTGGACTTACGTTAACATTGAAGCAGAATGTTTATCATGAAAAATGAAGGAAGTTCAGTAATCAACATAGCCAATTTATTTCTTTTAATTGAGTCATTGTTTATAACAAAACACACTAAATAATTATGTCTGATTGTAAGGGCTGTTACTCTCTTTGACCCCCCACCCTCATTAAAACTTGTGTCCCAATTGCTGCTCATTAGCTGAATTTGTTGAACTGTTGGAGCTGGACAAGATGTGAAAGATATACGAGATATTAGACCCAATTTTCTTTTGTTACATCTCACAAAAGACTTGCCGGTACGGATTAGAATTGTGCGTTTGTATAGCCATAAGGTTGAGAGACAAGGTGCTTAATTATTTAGTCTGTGATAATGATTTGACTACTGGTTTTTACTAATGGGTTGTAATACTTGGCTTTTTGCTGGTGGTAATTCTAATCAAGTACATGTGTGTGTATTTCTTTTTTTGACTGCTTCTCATAATCAATAGTAGCTATTTGCTGCAATAGATTAAATCGCAGAGAGCTTGAATGGGAATTACCCCATATTAGTATTCCTTTTTTAGCCTCTGTACTTGGACGACCGGCCGTCCAAAATCAAAACACATATCCTATAGAAAAAAATGAGCGATAAATGTTTGAACTTGCTAGGTCACAGGGAAAATGGCAGGAAAATCAGTTTAATATTCGGGCCATATGAAGAGCAAGTAATAGGATTGCTTTTAGAAGGCACAAATCTCTCCTTACGGGATTTCTCAGCCGTAACTTCCAAATACCAACCCTACACAAAAAGTAGAATAGGCCTACTTGGATTCTGCGCAGAAAAGGTGCTTGTTGCTTTGTAGAGGTATTTTTCTATCGTAGAACAGTCCCATTAAAAGTTACAAGCATAAGCATTGAAGTAAATGAGAACTGCAATTAGAAAAAGGCAAGATTTACGAGCCAAAAACTGGATAAACGTGAAATCAAAAATAAGGATGCCAAAGGAGTTTCGTTTAGTTCAAAATTCATCAATTTGAACATTTCACATGGATCTTCCTTTGAAGTATCGAAGTTGCTTCCCAACATTCCTTGGGAGACAAAGTTGTCTCCCAAAGGGGGTACGTGTGTCCCTGATAATTTATTTAATTATCTCTCCCCTAAGAACAATAAACATTAAAAAAGTTCCTAGTTTTAGGTTCATTGGATGGTTTCCAAGATGCTGACCTGTAACTGTCTACAATGGAAGTGCTGTATGGTGAACCTAAGCCAATCGTATGTTTTGCAGGGAATGTATTTTGGTCTTTGGTTGACAGGATTTGCCTCAGCCAAAGCTTTCAGCGATCATCGGAAGGTTTTTTCCAAGATGGTCTGCCGCCTAAAGAGTGATGTTTTAGGCAGAAATTTAAAACTATTTCTTTGGAATTAAATCTTCGAATTGGAGGAGGGAAAAATGCTTTGTTTTAAACAATAATTTTTTTTATTTTGAAACACTTCTTGTGTGTTTTAGTCAAACTGACCGTACAGTCGATTCTGGCTATCGCTTAAACTATATTTCTGCGCTACCAAATTTGTGAAGAATAAACGGTACTTATTAAGAATCCAGTAGTCACGCGAGAATTGTATTGCGCATTAACCGGAAATTCATATGAGACGCTGTATAAACAAAGGGTAACAAAGGGTTTGTCACTCCGGGAACTATATTTAAACTTTGGTTTTTTGAGGTTTAGGGGGACTAAAAGGTGCATATTCTATGCTTTACCCCCCCCCCCCTAATGTGTAAATATATAGTTCAAATTTGTTTCTGAACTATTTTATTTTCATCCTATTTTGTTTTATTTCATTAGCATTAACGACAATTCACTTATCGCGTGACTACTGGATTCTTAATAAGTACCGAATAAACTATTATAATAGAAATGACTATAGTTATCGATTTAGCTATCCATAAACTTTAACTATCTACTAAACAGCCATAGATAATTCTCATAAAAATCCGTAGATACCCTCTTTTTTAATTATATTCTGTTGACCATGCCTTTTCAAGTGAAGTTTGTTCGTTTACTGAAATCAAATTCCTCCCTAAAAAATTTAATCCAAAGAAAATTCTTTTTTTCAAGTTATTCTGCCCTAAAAAAGCAGTCCAAAATTCCACTTGGGTTTTATCATCATAAAGAAACGACCATCTGTCTGATTGTTAGTGGCAATTATAAACTATACCCGACAGACGAGGTTTTAGGTTCGTTATGCAGTCTTTCCGGTCTTGCCTCCGTCTTCTCTCTACCGCATTCCCTCTTGCGAAAGGTTTTGTAGTAAACCTTCGCCCTGATCATTCATTATGAGAAGTTTGACAGATTTCTAGCAGATCGTGCTTGTGCTGGCTAATTGATGCGGGATTAAAACAAAATTGAGATCTGAAATGGACAAGGCAGATTTAAAAAAAAAGAGCCTCATGAGTAGGGGCGTAGCCAAAATTACATTTACCAACTGGGTCCAGCTAAAGATTCTTAATATCTAAAGGTATTATTAGCTAATAGAATCTTCGTGACTCCGCATTGTGTTGGACCAAACTGAGTGGCTTGAACCCGCCTCTAATACAATATCAAGATTTTTTCCATAGTTTCCCAGGTTGAAATAGGCTAATATATATTGCACTGTTAATATGAACCAAAGTTTGCTGCTTTTATTGTGATTGATTGTACTACTTTGTGAGGCTAAATACTTTTTTTTAATTTTTTTTACCTGTATTAGACCATTTTTGATCTGAGACATGGTAATTTCTGCATGAAACTAAAAAGAGATCTCACACTAGGATACATTGTTTACTTAAAAAGTGCACTAGAATCTAAATTTTTGTTCGAAAAAAACATTTTCCCAATTTTTGATGATGATTGGTTTGATAGGATCATCCTAATGATAATAATAATAAACAAAACAGGCATCCGTGATCTTCTTTCTTGAAAAAAACCTTTAAAATTCCAAGATAGAGCTTGAAACCTCTGTAAGAGGGCTCTCTGATGTTTTGATCGTGTAATCATAGGCAGCGCAATAGCGCTGCCTAAGTAAAGAACGCTGTTGCAACAATGTATTTTTTTTTCTCCATACCCGGGCACTTCGTATCGAAGGAGTTGTCGTAGAAACTTCGAAAAGGGCTCATTCGATTAGAAATTGGAGTAGCTAGTGCCCTTTTTAATAGTCGAAAGTGATTGGAGGGCAACTAGTCCCCCCCCTCCCACGCCCATCATTCCCCAAAACACATCCAATCAAAATTTTGAGATAGCCATTTTGTTCAGCGTAGTTGATTTCCAGATAGACAATATGTTTTTAAGAAGGACACTCCCCACAACCCTCGAGGCAAGGGTTTTAAGTTATGCCCTGATGGCATATAAGAACGATGTTGGTACAATGTAGCCTGCTATTTATTTTTTTTCCTTCAGAGCAGGGTACTTCGTATCAAAGAAGTTGTCGTAGAAACTTCGAAAAGGGCTCTTCAATTGGAAATTGGAGTGCCTTGTGCCCTTTTTAATAGTCGAAAGTGATTGGAAGGCAACTAACACCCCTTCCACGCCCACCATTTCCTGAAACACATCCAATCAAAATTTTGAGACAGCTATTTTGTTCAGCGTAGTTGATTTCCAGATAGAAAATTTGTTTTTGAGGAGGACACTCCCCCACAACCCTCGGGGCAAGGGTTTTAGGTTATGCCCTGAGGGCATATAAAAACGAAGTTGGCACAATGTATTATTTATTATTTTTTTCCTTTAGAGCAGCGCTCTTCGTATCAAAGAAGTTGTCGTAGAAACTTCGAAGAGGGCTCATTATATTGGAAATTGGAGTAGCTTGTGCCCTTTTTAACAGTCGAAAGTGATTGGAAGGAAACTAACACCCCTTCCACGCCCACCATTTCCCGAAACACATCCAATCAAAATTTTGAGATAGCCCTTTTGTTCAGTGTAGATGATTTCCAGATAGAAATTATGTTTTTGAGGAAGACACTCCCCCACAGCTTTCAGGGCAAGGGTTGTAAGTTATGCCCTGGGGGCATATAAGGTTTTTATAGAAGGCGTTGTCGTAGAAACTTCAAAAAAGGGTCATTCGTTTGGAAATTCAAAGGGCTAGTGCCCTTTTTAATAGTCGAAAGTGATTGGAGGGCAACTAGTCCCCCCACGCCCATCGTTCCCCCAAACACATCCAATCAAAATTTTGAGATAGCCATTTTGTTCAGCGTAGTTGATTTCCAGATAGAAAATATGTTTTTGAGGAGGACACTCCCCCACAACCCTCGGGGCAAGGGTTTTAAGTTATGCCCTGAGGGCATATAAGAACGATGTTGGCACAATGTATTATTTATTATTTTTTTCCTTTAGAGCAGGGCACATCGTATCGAAGAAGTTGTCGTAGAAACTTTGAAAGGGGCTCATTCAATTGGAAATTGGAGTGGCTTGTGCCCTTTTTAATAGTCGAAAGTGATTGGAAGGCAACTAACACCCCTTCCAGGCCCACCATTTCCCGAAACACATCAAATCGAAATTTTGAGATAGCCATTTTGTTCAGCGTAGTTGATTTCCAGATAGAAATTATGTTTTTGAGGAGGACACTCCCCCACAGCCTTCGGGGCAAGGGTTGTAAGTTATGCCCTGGGGGTCTATAAAGTTTCTATAGAAGGCGTTGTCGTAGAAACTTCAAAAACGGCTCATTCGATTGGAAGTTTAAAGGGCTAGTGCCCTTTTTAATAGTCAAAGTGATTGGAGGGCAACTAACCCCCCTCTCATGCCCACCTTTTCCCCAAAAACATCCAATCAAACTTTTGAGATAGCCATTTTATTCAACGTAGTTTTAAGTTCTGTAAATTAGGTCTTTGAGGATGACAACTCCCTCACAGCCCTCAGGACAAGGGTTGTAAGTTATGCCCTGGGGGCATATACGGTTTTTATAGAACGCGTTGTCGTAGAAACTTTAAAAGGGCTCATTCGATTAGAAATTGAAATGGCTAGTGCCCTTTTTAATGCTCGAAAGTAATTTGAAGGCAACTAACACCCCTTCCACGCTCACCATTTCCCCAAACACATCTAATCAAAATTTTGAGATAGCCATTTTGTTCCACGCAGTTTAAAGTTCAGGACGTTATTTCTTTGAGCAGGACACTCCCCTCACTGTCTTCAGGGCAAGGGTTATAAGTTATGCCCCCGGGGGGCATATAAGTTTTTATTAAAATCTTTGTCGTAGAAACTTGAAAAAGGGCTCATTGGATAGGAAATTCAAAGGTTTAGTGCCCTTTTTAAGAGTCGAAAGTGATAACTAACCCCCGTCTCTCGCCCACCTTTTCCCCAAAAAATCCAGTCAAAATTTTTAGATAGCCATTTTGTTCAGTGTTGTTGATTTCCAGATAGAAATTATGTTTTTGAGGAGGACACTCCCCCACAGCCCTCAGGGCAAGGGTTGTAAGTTGTGCCCTGGGGGTATATAAGGTTTTATAGAACGCGTTGATTGAAACCCAAAACGAATAGAAATTACAATAAATAACCGATTCAAACTCAAAACGAGCAGACATTAACATAAGTTGGGCTCATAACCCCTATGCCTTCCCAAGGCCAGAACATAATTTGCACTTTACTGAAAAAAATACAGATGAATGTGCATTGTCAGTTTAATATACATATACTGATATTTCGTAATCAAAATGTTAATATTTTGTGATTTATTAAAGTTATAAAAGTAAAAACATTTATATTTTTTACAGTAAAGTGCAAATTATGTTCTGCCCTTGGGAAGACATAGGGGTTTTGAGCCCAACTTATGTTAATTTCTGCTCGTTTTGAGTTTGACTCGGTTATTTATTGTAATTTCTGTTCGTTTTGGGTTTCAATTATTTATCGATGCTGATTTGTGGTAGTTTCACGCTTGGTATATTATTTGATTTTATTTTTGCTCATTTTTTGTTTAATGGGGTTTTTTATTTTTCTTTGAAAAACTTATTTTGTGAAAAAGTTTTTTAAATTAATTATTCTCAAGATCAGTTGTCTTTTTCGAGCTGTTTTCCCCTTTTTTTTATATTGGAGAAATTTTCCGAGGCTCGCAGCTTTTGGTGCGTAATACGAATTTAATAAATTTGGAATGACCATAAGAGTAAATAATTGTTAAATGTTTTAAAAATACACTAAAAAGGAGAAATTCTTGATCAAGAATCTTACATATAAGTGAAAACGAGGGGTGTAAATCGGATTGGGTTTTGCATAACATAGGTATAAAACTTATCTAAGTTATAAATGCTTAAATGAAAAAAGTCGATGAGTTGAGGAAAACGAGTTAAAAAGACAAAGTTTAGTAAAGCCCAGTCCCTTTTGCGCCCCTCGTTTTCACTTATATTTATAGATTCTCGAGAAGCAAAAAATCATTTTCTAAGTTTTAGTCCATTCTGAAGCCTAGTCTAATTTTATTATTTATTTATTATTTTTGATTGTTTAATTTTTTCGAAGACTTTCTTCTTCTCTAAGACAAAATTTTCTTTATCCTAGGTTCAAACCAAGTTACCACGGCCATAGGCAAGCGTTCTTACCCATGTGCTCTCAAGTCTTGTATCATAGGGATTGTTTATTCTTTTTGCTGTGCCCAGTCACCCGTTTATTTTGTTTTATTTATACAAGAGGGAGTATACAAGACGGGAATTTTGATATTGTATTATTACACTGTCATCGAAAGTGCATATACTGATAAAACTTGGATATAACTGAACATTCGGAAGTAGTCGGAAAATGTCTCACAGATATGACAAATTTATGTGATAAAAGTACAAACATGTGTGTGACAAAAATTCAAGTCAGTCAGCAAGTTGAAAAAAACGAGTTAAATAAAAAAAAGCCTGTTCTTTTGATTTACACATTGTTATCACAAGTATTTTTGTAGAGTTTTGGCTACTAGAACCACTCCTTTATCACAATGCGTTACCATGTTCGATAACTCTTTCGATTGTTTCGAATATTATCAAGCGAAGTTGATTAATTTCTTTTAACTGTTGAAAATATTATACATTTAAGAAAACAAATTGTGATAAAAATTAGACGTACTAAAATGGTAAAACTAGTTGGAGTGCCCTAAGATAATTTGCTCTGAGATTTTTTCCCGTGAAGTTCGATTGATTTGAGCTGTATTCTATTGTTTTATGTATAATGAAATTGTAAAATAATAAGACTGTTATTTTTTTTGTAAACAATACATTTTTTTTTGTAAATAATAAACTGTTAAAATCTCTTTTGTTCAACGTCTTATATAAGGCTACTTATTTTTGGTCAGTGTTTCGTGGAAAAGGCGTGATCTTAAGAATTTAATTCCTAGTAATTTTTGAATTAAAAATTGAAGTGCTTTAATGAAAACAAGGGGAGAAAAAAATTTGACTTAACTTCTATTTTATCTTAATTAGCATATTATTCCTATGCATTAATAGTAATAATTTTTGCATATAGCTATTATGTCTTTGAAAGGGGCTGATTTATAATGAAGAAAAGGTTAATGACAATTGGTGCCGTATTAAAATAGTAAAGTCTGATTTTGAATTTCGGCATTGCAATATTAACCTTAGATTTGCTACCAGCACGCTCATAAATCCTTAGTACTAAGTTTGGTTGTCATTAGACAACCTTCTGAAAACTCGGATTTAGGTTACTACTACTACTACTAACAACTCAACGCAGCACCAAGCCGCCTGAGGCCAACACAGCTACGCACGCTCCTCCACCCCAATCTATTAAAAGCCTCCCTTTTTCCACCCGCCCACGAAGTTCCCATTTCCTTTAAATCTTTCTTTATGACGTCTTCCCACCCCAGACGGGGACGACCTGCTTTCCGTTTAGCCCTAGATGGTATCAGAAGTGGAGGGGGAGAGGGTATTGAAGAAGCACTTTAATTATTTAAAGAACAATTTAATTTTTTCTAGCCTTCTAAATAATAGGAACTAGAAAATACAAAACTGCCCTAGCTCTGCAGGAAAACTTTTATGATGTAATGCCAGGTCGTGTAGATGGAATTATTTATTCGAGAACCTAATATCGAATGTATGCAACCTAAACTGTATTTGTTAAATCTCACAAAGAGCTTCACATCCCACTTATTTTAAATGTTTTACACTACATATTGCATATAAGATAGTGTTATTTCCTGGAACAGCATGTCTAATTCATAATGTTAGACCACCTTGGTAGCGCATAATGTTATTACAAGCTATACATGGTTAGTGAAAGGAATTTCACTGCCCCCTAAGGAGTACCCCTTTATTAATAGCGAGTTCTGGTTGTCAACGAAGTACTCGAGGTCAAGAGCTGCGTCCACAAGTATGAGTGAATTAATCGATGAAGATAAACTTGCGGAGGGTTGCGAGAACTAAATGATCAGTTTGTTGTTGCTGCAAGTCTGGGTCTACAATTAGCTTTCTCTGTGGAATTTCAATTTGAAGCTGGCATAACTTCGCTATCACATAGGAATATGAAACTTCTTGGACAGTGTCATTGGTATTGAAATCCAGGGCAAAAATTCAAAGGAAAAGTACGTTTGCCAAATTGACAGACCTGTTTGTTAATGTTGACTCATGACAAACTGGGTAGCAAACTAAATAACCCACAAAAGGGAAAGGGAAGAAGAAAGTTTTTCCAGGCATGACAAAGATGAAATTTACAAAAGGATCTTTGGGAATTTGTTTCTTACCGCAGCAAAGTTTGTTGTAAAAATAGTACTGAATAAAAGAACCAGGGATTATAATTAATGTTTTCTGGGTACTTATCTGTTAGCCAGAACACACTCGAGAATTTAGATCTACAGGTACGGGGTTAAAACAACTGAGACACTTGGGAGATAGATAGGATATATATAATTTGGGCTGTATATTTGCACATTAGGGGGTGGGGGGGGGATGGGGGTTGAGTATAGCGAGGCTGCACTCAAAATGTAACCTAACCTAACCAAAATATTAACTAAATATTTATTAAAATATAGCTACAATGTAGTTTTCCACTGAGTCGAAGCTAATTGTCTCCACATGCAAAAAGGCAATACACCGGTTATTTTCTGATATTATAGATCCAAATTCTTGAGCGTGTACTGGCTAACAGATAAATGCCGTTTTCTGGTTTTAGACAATCCTAGTACTTGTTTTATTCAGTGCATGATACTCCGTATATTCTTTTCTCCAAACCTTTTGAAGATATTTTAGAGACAATGTTGTCCAAGAGCTGCTTTTGTTGTCAGACAAGTGCACAGGAGGACGAAGGCTTTTGGGCCCGGCTCCCACAAAAATCTTCATAACATAACAATTTTCTTATATTGTATATTCCATGTAATTTACCGATTTCGGTACCTTTTCCAATTCACCCCACCCCCCTCTAAAAAAACACTTGACGCGATCATGCCTGCTTCATATAATCGTTGTGTTTCTAAATTCTAATACAATCGTCACCGAGAACTTGTTGAACTTCTGCGTTGACAAGAAAATAACACTGTTTGTTTTAAGCGAACTAAGTTGCAGATGTCGTGAGATTTTCATTTACTAATCGAAGTGGAACAATTTCAATGGCGTAAACTGAATCTGGGAAGCTTTCTTGGCCGTTATGGTTAACGAACCGCAAAAACATCTAAAGCTTTTAATAGACGAAGATTCAGGAGACAGTATCTATTTATTTATGCTGCAAAAATTTGAGCATTTTTTCGCAGAGATATGTCTGAGTCATTTCTTGCTGAAGGGTGCGTGGGAATCCCTCCTCCCCAAATACTGGTACTCATCCGTTATATGAAGCCCACCCGTGTGAACATTATATATATATATATATATATATATATATATATATATATATATATATATATATATATATATATATATATATATATATATATATATATATATATATATATATATTATATATATATATATATATATATATATATATATATTATATATATATATATATATATATATATATATATATATATATATATATATATATATATATATAATATATATATATATTATATATATATATATATAATATATATATATATATATATATATAATATATATATATATATATATATATATATATATATATATATATATATATATATATATATATATATATATATATATATATATATATATATATAAATATATATATATATATAAATATATGTATATATATATATATATATATTTATATATATATATATATATATATATATATATATATATATATATATATATATATATATATATATATATATATATATATATATATATCAATATATAAATATATATATAAATATATATATAAATATATATATAAATATATATATAAATATATATATATATATATCTATATATATATATATATATATATATATATAT
Source organism: Artemia sinica (assembly GCA_027921565.1). Lineage (NCBI taxonomy): Eukaryota > Metazoa > Arthropoda > Branchiopoda > Anostraca > Artemiidae > Artemia > Artemia sinica. Next base: position 39,155,086 of record CM051268.1, read on the forward strand.
ATATATATATATATATAATATATATATATATATATATATATATATATATATATATATATATATAATATATATATATATATATATATATATATATATATATATATATATATATATATATAATATATATATATATATATATATATATATATATATATATATATATATGTATATATATATGTATATATATATACATATATGAAAAGAAATTCGGTAATGATGTTTTTCTAACAACGATTTCTACTAAGCTCCAAACTTTTGGTTTTCTTTGTAAGGTTTTTGGATCATTTGTAATGTCTTGTTAAAATATATACAAATATTTTTACAATTACTAGTTCTTTGCTCTTTACGCAATTTAATGTCTTTTCATATTAAGGTCTATTCAAAGATATTTGATTATTACCGCAAGTCCAATTTCTAACAACGATTTCTGCTAAGCTTCAAACTTTTTGTTTTCTTTTTAAGGTTTTTGAATTGTTGTAATCCTTTGTCAATATATATGAAAATATTTTTGCAATAACCAGTTTTTTGCTCTTTAAGCAACTTTATTTAAACTTCTGCATACATGAAAATCTTCAATTTTTCCACGGAAGTGTGACAACGTCGTAAAAATGACGTTACTCCCATAATTTTCCCCCCCCCCAAAAGTAAGGCTCTTAACGAATTTTCTCAAACTTCTGACCTATCTAGATCGTTTTTTTTTTTAGTCCAAAATATCCCAGGATGCCAGTTTTCCCAAAAATACTCATTTATATATATATATATATATATATATTATATATATATATATATATATATATATATATATATATATATATATATATATATATAATATATATATATATATATATATATATATATATATATATATATATATATATATATATATATATATATATATATATATATATATATATATATATTATATATATATATATTATATATCAAGGAGGCACACTTGTGCCTCTATAAAGAGGCGACCCACCACAATGTTAAGCGATTTCAGGTCCTAGAGGTCGCAGAGAGACGGCGGTAATTGCATTTTGTAGCCCAAGCTCAAACTAAGAAACTTGCAAAATTTCATCCTCCTCCGACTTTATCTTCATGGGGTAAACTGGGCCGGAAGTTTGGACCCTCCCACCACAGCCCCCCTTTAACGTTGTCCGATTGGGCTGAAATTTAGAGGTTAAGCTTTCCTAGGGCCCGGGAGCTTATCCTCGAAATTTCAGCTCAATCCGATCACTCCTTCCCTGTTTTCAAAAAACCAAATATAGCCACTTAAAATTCATCTCTTTTTTTTTTTGTTAGCCACGCCTACAGGCCACAGTTGGCAACGGATCCGGTTGAATGAGGACTCATTCGAAGCAGAATTCGACCTGTTAGGGCCTTTTGATATTTTCAGACCGAAAAAATTATCCCCCGAATTTACATTTACGAAAAACCTCGTTTTCCTATATTAGCCCATGTTAATTTTTCCCTCCACAACCCCCCCTTTAACGTTGTCTGATCGGGCTGAAATTTAGAGGATAAGCTTTCCTGGGGCCTGGGAGCTTATCGTCGAAATTTCAGCTCAATCTGATCACTCCTTCCCTGTTTTCCAAAAACCACATATCAAGATTTTTGGGAATTTGCTTGCGTCGAAAATACCTTGTATTTGCTAAACAACTATTACTATTGTGTTTGTATAGTCCAGCGGCTGAGACTTCAGACTTTCACGTGGAAAACTCGGGTTCGATTCACCATCAGAGCAACTTTTTTATATACTTGAAAAGAAACTCAGTTTCTTTTTAAATTATTTGAAAAAAATTACGTTTTCTAAAGAGTTAAAGAGGCTGAGTTACAAGGTCGACCCTTAAAACGTACAGGGATTAGGAGGCACAGTTGGGGGGCTGTTAAAGAGGCTGAGTCACAAGTTCGAACCTTAAAACGTACAGGGATTAGGAGGCACCCTGTACGACGTGATTTGAGTATTCAGGAATTAAAAGCCTTAACACAAGAATGTTCAAGAGCGGGGGGTTTGGGGGGCGGAAGCCCCCCAACTTTAACTCCTGACACGATCAGCTAACAGTTAGTCAAGCAATAATCAAGGAGGCACACTTGTGCCTCTATAAAGAGGCGACCCACCACAATGTTAAGCGATTTCAGGTCCTAGAGGTCGCAGAGAGACGGCGGTAATCGCATTTTGTAGCCCAAGCTCAAACTAAGAAACTTGCAAAATTTCATCCTCCTCCGACTTTATCTTCATGGGGTAAACTGGGCCGGAAGTTTGGACCCTCCCACCACAGCCCCCCTTTAACGTTGTCCGATTGGGCTGAAATTTAGAGGTTAAGCTTTCCTAGGGCCCGGGAGCTTATCCTCGAAATTTCAGCTCAATCCGATCACTCCTTCCCTGTTTTCAAAAAAACCAAATATAGCCACTTGAAATTCATTCTTTTTTTTTCTTAGCCACGCCTACAGGCCACAGTTGGCAACGGATCCGGTTGAATGAGGACTCATTCGAAGTAGAATTCGACCTGTTAGGGCCTTTTGATATTTTCAGACCGAAAAAATTATCCCCCGAATTTACATTTACGAAAAACCTTAGTTTTTTCAAATAATACAGATAAACAGGTTAGACATGCTTTGTTATGAAAATATCTGCGCGTCAATTTCATAACAAAGCATGTCTAACCTGTTTATGTGTATAATTTGAAAAAAACTACGTTTTCTAAAGAGTTAAAGAGGCTGAGTTACAAGGTCAACCCTTAAAACGTATAGGGATTAGGAGGCACAGTTGGGGGGGCTGTTAAAGAGGCTGAGTCACAAGTTCGAACCTTAAAACGTGCAGGGATTAGGAGGCACCCTGTACGACGTGATTTGAGTATTCAGGAATTAAAAGCCTTAACACAAGAATGTTCAAGAGCGGGGGTTTGGGGGGCGGCAGCCCCCCAACTTCAACTTCTGACACGATCAGCAAACAGTTAGTCAAGCAATAATAAGTAATAAACTGTACAAAAACGTGCAGAAATTATTTGAAAAAAACTACGTTTTCTAAAGAGTTAAAGAGGCTGAGTTACAAGGTCGAACCTTAAAACGTACAGGGATTAGGATGCACAGTTGGGGGGCTGCCGCCCCCCAAACCCCCCGCTTTCGCAGCCTTTAAATAAAAAAAAAGTTTTTTAAACTGAAAGTAAGGAGCGACATTAAATCTTAAAACGAACAGAAATTATTCCGTATATGAAAGAGGCTGTGCTCTCCTCAACGCCTCGCTCTTTACGCTAAAGTTTTTATTGTTTAAAAAAGAGTTTGTGAGAAAGTCAAACTTTAGCGTAAAGAGCGAGGCGTTGAGGAGGGCACAGCCTCTTTCATATACGGAATAATTTCTGTTCGTTTTAAGATTTAATGTCGCTCCTTACTTTCAGTTTAAAAAACTTTTTTTTTTATTTAAAGGCTGCGAAAGCGGGGGGTTTGGGGGGCGGCAGCCCCCCAACTGTGCATCCTAATCCCTGTACGTTTTAAGGTTCGACCTTGTAACTCAGCCTCTTTAACTCTTTAGAAAACGTAGTTTTTTTTTCAAATAATATATATATATATATATATATATATATATAACAAATTTTCTACAAATTTTCTAATAACAGCAAATTTTCTCAAATTGTCTGCGGTTAGAAGACAAGGGACAATGAGAATCAAACAGTTCGTGGTAACGAACTGTAAGTAAGGAGTGACCCGGCTCAATGGTAACCGAAACTCTAGAAAACGGGTTTTTGATACCAATAGATACATCAAAAGAATCAGATTTCAATGCTGATTTCAAATATATAACTTTCATCAAGTTTAGTGCTACCCATCAAAAGTTACGCGCCTGAGAAAATTTGGCTGATTTTCAAAAATAGGGGGAAAGACCCGCTAAAAGTTATAGAACCTTAATGAAAATCGCACCATCATATTCAGCGTATCAGAGAACCCTACTATAGAGGTTTCAAGCTCCTATCTACAAAAATGTGGAATTTTGCATTTTTTGCCAGAAGAAAAATCACGGATGCGTGTTTATTTGTTTTTTGTTGTTTGTTTTTTTTTTCCCAGGGGTGATCGTATCGACCCAGTGGTCCTAGAATATCGTGGGAGGGCTCATTGGAACGGAAATTAAAAGTTCTAGTGCCCTTTTTAAGTGACCAAAAAAATGGAGGGCAACTAGGCCCCCTCCCACGCTCATTTTTTCCCAAAGTCATCCGATCAAAATTTTGAGATAGCCATTTTGTTCAGCATGGTCGAAAATATGATAAATATGTCTTTTAGGATGACTTAATCCCCCGAAGTCCCCGGGGGGAGGGCTAAAGTTATGACTTTACCCATGTTAACATATAGTATTGGTTATTGGGTAGTATACAGACGTTTTCAGGAGGGTTTTTTCTGGTAGTGAGGGGGGGGGGGGTGGGTCGGGGGTTATGTTGGAGGATCTGTCCATGAAGGAAGTTTTCATGGGGGAAGGGAAATTGCCATGAAGGGGGCGCCGGACTTGCCAGCATTATTTATTGGTTATTGGGAAGTATATAGACATTTCAGGAAGGATTTTTTTCTGGAGGATGGGGCTGGAGGAGGGGGTTACTCGGGAGAATCTTTCCGTGGAGATAGTTTCTTTGGCGTAGGGGACATTTCTATGAAGGGGGCGCCGGATTATTAAAAAAAACGATCAGAAATTAAACTAAAAAAAACAAGTTTTTTTCAACTGAAAATAAGAAGCAACATTAGAACTTAAAACGAACAGAAATTATAACGTATATGAGGGGTTCTCCCCCAAGTCAATACCTCGCTCTTACGCTACAGTTTTTTTTTAGTGCTTTCAAAAGAGCTATCTATTCTAACTAAACGGCCTTTGTGATTCAGGGGTTTGTGAATTAAATTTGTTTTTAACTTTTAACGTAAAGAGCGAGGTATTGACTAAGGGAGAACCCCCTCATATACGTAATAACATATACGTAAAAAAAAAAAAACAATAAAAAAACAAGCGATACGGCTCAATAGTGATCGAAACTTTTAAAAACGGAATTTTGATGTCAATAAATGTATCAAAAGAATGGGTTTATAATGCTGATTCTAAATATATAAATTCTATTAAGTTTAGTATTACTCATCAAAGGCTACGAGCCTGAGAAAATTTACCTGATTTTTTAAAGAGGGGGAAACATCCCCTACAAGTGAAAGAATTTTAATGAAAATCACACCGTCAGATTCAGCGTATCAGAAAACCCTATTACATAGGTTTCAAGCTCATTTAGACCCTATTACATAGATTCCAAGCATTATTTAAAAAACGATCAGATATTAAATTAAAAAAAAAACAAGTTTTTTTCAACTGAAAATAAGAAGCAACATTAGAACTTAGAACGAACAGAAATTATAACGTATATGAGGGGGTTCTCCCCCAAGTCAATACCTCGCTCTTTACGCTACAGTTTTTTTTTAGTGCTTTCAAAAGAGCTATCTATTCTAACTAAACGGCCTTTGTGATTCAGGGGTTTGTGAATTAAATTTGTTTTTAACTTTTAACGTAAAGAGCGAGGTATTGACTAAGGGGAGAACCCCCTCATATACGTAATAACATATACGTAATAAAAAAAACAATAAAAAAACAAGCGATACGGCTCAATAGTGATCGAAACTTTTAAAAACGGAATTTTGATGTCAATAAAATGTATCAAAAGAATGGGTTTATAATGCTGATTCTAAATATATAAATTCTATTAAGTTTAGTATTACTCATCAAAGGCTACGAGCCTGAGAAAATTTACCTGATTTTTTAAAGAGGGAGGAAACATCCCCTACAAGTGAAAGAATTTTAATGAAAATCACACCGTCAGATTCAGCGTATCAGAAAACCCTATTACATAGATTTCAAGCTCATATCTGCAAAAATCTGCAACTTTGTATTTTTTGCTAGAAGAAAAATATACGAATATAGAAGTTAGTTACGTAAGTTAATTTGTAAATTACGTCATAACCAAATTTAGAGACATCCATTTAGCAAAAGAAAAGTGAAATTTTTATGCAAATTTTGTTTACTTATTCAATGACGGTGAGCCAAAATAAAAGTTGCATTAACTAAAAAACGATCAGAAATTAAATAAAAAAAACAAGTTTTTTAAACTGAAAGTAAGGAGCGACATTAAAACTTAAAACGAACAGAAATTATTCCGTATATGAAAGGGGCTGTCCCCTCCTCAACGCCTCGCTCTTTACGCTAAAGTTTGACTTTGTCTCATAACTTTATTTTTTAAAACAATAAAAAACTTTAGCGTAAAGAGCGAAGCGTTGAGGAGGGTATAAACTGTGGTCTAAATGAAGGAAGATGAAAGACTAATTCCTACCACAACCATCCTCCCCTCTCCCTAGACACCCTTCTATATTTAATTGGAGGTTCATATAGAATTGACAATATGGGTATTGAAGTAAACTCTTCGAGTCCTCTGCACCCGAGCTCCTCCGTTCCGAAACAATGACCCACCGCCCCTCCTTCATAATAACTCATGCGCAATTTTACATCACGAACATAACTTTATGAAAAATGAAGTGAATCAAAATAGTTAAGCGAAATTAGTGAAACATTAAAGAGGATGATTATATTACCCATTTTATTTTATATGGATTACGTGACTTTTCAGAAATTAATGCGCTACCGTGTGGCCTTGCTTCCTCTGCAACTGGGAAGCTCAGTACACAGTTCTGTGACACTTTTTAATCGAATGGCAATCTCATAATTTTGATCGGTAGCATCTTGGTCCTGTTTTGGGCAAAATCGGAGTTTGGTCCCACAAAATGGCAGAAAATGTCACTCTCCCGCGGCACAACCTTTTTGGCCTCTTAAAGAGGGAACTAGAACTTCTCTTTTCAAATGGGCCTTCTCCCGATTTTCCTTGGAATCAAGGTTCGATACGATCACCCTTGAGGAAAAAGAAAACGCGTGTCGGCGATCTATCTTCAGGGATAAAATGAAAAATTCCACCCTTTTGTAAAGAGGAGGTTAAAACCTCTACATCAGGGTTATCAAATATGCTGCATCTTATGGTGGTATTTTCATCAACATCGCTTGTCTTCTTGGGGGTGTTTTCCCCTTTTCCGAAAATAAGACGAATTTTTTCAGGCTCTTAGCTTTTGAAGGACCATTTTAAACATTATGGGTTCTATATAGAATCAGCATAAAGATTCAATCATTTTCATGCATTAAATTTTATCAAAACTCAAGTTTAGAGTTTCGGCTACTATTAGCCTGAGTCGCTCCTGACTTATAGGTCATGACCACGAGCTGTTTGAAAACCTATAGAAATGTACACATTATGGGCGGCCGAGGAGGTTAAAAGGTTATCCACTGACTTAAAGTATAAACCAAAAGAGATTTGTAGCCTAATAAGCAAATCGACATCAAAAAAGTGTTCCATTAGAGAGTAACCATGTGTTGTTTTCTTTTCATACAAGTTTATGTAAAAATAAAATATGTTGCGGCGTAGTAAAACAGTTTAACCATATACTGATTTCAACATTACATCATTTTAGTTCATGTAATTTCTGTTCGATATTCAAGGCTTTTTCTACTCATTAAAATTCAGCTTGGATTATAGTATGCAAATTGAGGAGGTGTACCGGAGTTAACTTTGGAGACTATTGGAAACTTAGACTTAGAATTTTCATTGGAAAGCTATCTATTATTTTCTCATTATGTATTTTTTTAGCGCAACAGCCTCCTTTAAAGGACAAGTTCCTTTTTTTGTACAAATCAATTTTTCTGCTTGGTTAGATGGTGAACTTTAGTTTAATTTCCACTATAATTATTCAAATACGAACTTGTATTCTGTATGTCTTTTGTTTTTAATCTGGTATCGCTATTCTACGCTGAATCATTATGGCTGTATCGTAAAAAGTACTACTTTGAAATACTCTAAGGGCATCAATAATGAGTCTAAAAAATGTCTCAATGGAAAGTAGGCAACATGCTAACCTTACCTACACTACTGGGTATACCCTAGAACAATGGCTGATAAACTTGCGGCTCCGAGTCCGAGTCACATGTGGCTCTTTTAGTTTTGTAAAATTACCATAAAAGGAAAACGCAGCAAGTAAAATTGGTAAAATACAGTAAAATTGGTAAAATAAGGCACTCCCTAGGGAACACAATGTAAAATTAGTGTTTTACAGTTGCCCTGTAGCTACAAGACCAACTGAGCATTTCTTTTTAAGCATCTCTTACAGCGTTTCATGAAATTGTTTAATGATTCTGGTTTTCCTGGGCTTAAAAAAGGTAATACCCCTTCATCTAGAGTTTCATCAATCTAATTAACTGTCTAGTTTATCCCTTTGGCAAGCTTGTGCCTAGGGTAATACCTCAGCAATTGGACAGTGCCTGATTTCGGACATCCATTTGTAAAAAAAAAACATAGAAAAATCAATAGTAACCAAAACTCTAAAAATTTAAATTTTGATACCAATAGATACATCAATAGAATCAGACTTTCATGCTGATTTCAAATATATAAGTTTCATTAAGTTTAGGTATACCAATCAAAAGTTACGCGCCTGAGAAAATTTGCCTTATTTTCGAAAAAGGGGGGAACAGCCCCTAAAAATCATAGAACTTTAATGGAAATCACACCATTGGATTCAACGTATCAGAGAACCCTACTATAGAAGTTTCAAGCTCCTATCTGCAAAAATATGGAATTTTGTATTTTTTGCCCGAAGAAAGATCACCGATGCGTGTTTATTTCTTTTTCCCAGGGGTGATCGTATCGACCCAGTAGTCCTAGAATATCGTGAAAGGGCTCATCTGAACGGAAATGAAAAGCTCTAGTGCCCTTTTTAAGTGACCAAAAAATTGGAGGGCAACTTGGTCCCCTCCCACGATCATTTTTTTTCCCAGAGTCACCCAGAAGCCATTTTGTTCAGCATAGTTGAAAAGCTAACAAATATGTCTTTGAGGATGACTTAATCCCCCAAAGTTCCTAGGGGAAGGGCTGCAAGTTATGAACTTTGCCCATTGTTTGCATATAGTATTGGTTAATGGGAAGTATACACACGTTTCAGGAGGGATTTTTTTCTGGTAGGGGGAGTGTTCGGAGGAGGGGGTTACGGGTGAGGATATTTTCATGGAGGATGTTTCCTTAAGGGAAGGGACATTTCTATGAAGGGGGCGCCGGATTTCCCAGCATTATTTAAAAAACGATCAGGAACTAAATAAAAAAAAACAAGTTTTTTCAACTGAAAGTAAGGACCAACATTAAAACTTAAAACAAATAGAAATTATTACGTATATGAGGGCGTTTGCCCCCTAGTCAATACCTCGCCCTTTACGCTAAAGTTTTTTTTTAGTACTTTCAAAAGAGCTATCTATTCTAATTAACCGGCCTTTGTGATTCAGGGGTTTATGACTAAAAAAAATTCGAACTTTAGCGTAAAGAGCGAGGTATTGACTAGGGGTAAACTCCCTAATATACGTAATAAAAACATACAAATATAGAAGTTCGTTACGTAAGTTAATTCGTAAGTTACTTTAGAACAAAATTTCGAGAAAGCCATTTAGCTAAAACAAGTAAAATTAATATGCTAATTTCATTCTAATCATTCATGTACGGTGAGCCAAAATCAAAGCTGCATTAATTCAAAAACGTTCAGAAATTAAATAAAAAAAACAAGTTTTTTTTTAACAGAAAGTAAGGAGCGACATTAAAACTTGAAACGAACAGAAATTATTCCGTACATGACAGAGGCTGTCCCCTCCTCAACGCCTCGCTCTTTGCGCTAAAGTTTGACTCTGTCACACGACTTTGTTTTTTGAAACAATAAAAAACTGGGTACGGCCTGCTGCAGGCCCGTACATTACGCCCAGGGTATTGGTCGGTTATCAAATGCGAGATATACAGTAGAAGGGAGATTTGTGCGTTTCAACAAGGTAGGTTAGCTTTGACCAGTAAGCTACCAGTGCTTCCACTTCTCCAAATTTTCGGGGAATTCGTCAAAATTTTAGATTTTCTTCTAAAGAAAATTCACTTCCACATATCTTCCTGGAAACCAGATTTTATTCTTCCTCGAAACAAACTTTCTGCATGTATCTGTGAAACTCATTGTAATATTGTATTCTTGCATCTACAAATGAATTGACTCATTCCGATCTCATTCGAAAAAAATACCATGATAATAGATAAACAAAACACCTTTGAACATTTTTCATAAATCCATCACTTGTTGTTTCCAAAAGTCAGATTCCTAACAACTTTATATGCATCAATAATTGAAAAATTAGTCATAAAACTACAGTGATAACTTCATGTTCAGGAATCAAAACGAAAAGCAAGCAGACAGGGTAAATTTCATCAGCTTGAAAAATTCTAGTCAAATTCGGAAAAAAATTCTAGTCAAGGAGATTTTAAACAGGTTTGGCCTTCAGAAAATTTTAGTCAAGTTGTTCATATTTGCCTTTTTGGCTAAAGAGGTTACTGATCACTAGCCTAGACAATTGGGAGGCATCAATAAATTTTCAAAGGTTGCATTGCTTTATGAAAAACATATTTTTAAGCTCAAGCATCTGAATTTTCACTTATTTTTTTCTTCAAGATTGTTTCTAATGAAATCACCTTCTGTGAGCAGTTTTGTGTGTTTATCCGGAATTCATACTTTCCTTTCCCAGAAAAGGAAGGAAACTTTCAAAGGCAAAGGGTGATTAGATTTTCCTAATCATGTTTAAAAAACAATATATATGAAAATGAAATGTTAAACTTGTGGTGACAAACCTCCATTAGTCCCTGATCTATTATTAATTTAGCTGATATTTTAATGACCAAGATTTTAATTGCCCGGGCACATTGCCCGGGCTAGACACGTAAGTAGGAATTCGTTTCAGGATGAGGGAGGAGGGGCAAACTAGAAAAAAAAACTTTGAAAATGTGTGAATTGCATACAAAGTTTAAGAAATGACGAAGATTAATGATAAAAAATGAAAATCGTAAAAACCTAATTACTTTTTTCCTATTTTTGAGATTTTGTTTAATTGGAAAATCCGTTTTTTTCCTTATTTCAGCCAAATAATGAAAGCATAAAATAAATAGCACTTTCTTTGTTTTATTTCTAAACCTAAGCTTTTTGTCTAACCTAGAAAAAAATCTATACACAGTAGTTCTAAATATTAGGTTGGATCTCACGTTTTCTGCTGTATAGCCGTGATAAACCTTTCCAAATACTTAATTCACTGCAGCAATTTTTAAAAAGCCTCACGTATTCTTTGACAGAACTTTACCCTTTTACTATCGCATAAATAAGTGGATGAAATCCCTCTTTTCTGAACAGTCAGTATGTCTTTGACGGTATAATTTAGTCTACTATTCAGGACGGCTTAAGATTTTTGTGGACATTGGGATGTAATTCTAATGACATTTTTCTGTATTTTTGTTTTATAGCAAGACATGCGGTACCATCATTAACGTGATTGAATGTTGCTGGCCTTGTCAGTTAGATCATCGGCAGCTCATACTGCACTGTCTAAGTAAAGAACTATGTCGGCGCAATGAATTATTTATTTATTTTTTTTCACTAAGGTACTTCGTATGGAAGGAGTTACTCTAGACTTCTGAATCAAAATTTTGAGATAGCCGTCTTGTTCAGCATGGTTGAAAGGTACACAAACTATGTCTCTGGGGATGACACCCTACCCTAAAGCTCTTGAGGCAAGGGCTATAAGCTATGCAATTCGCCCATTGTTTACAAATAGTATTTGTTATCAGGAAATGGGGGCTTGTTTGACCTTTAGTTTCCAAATAGCCCAAGGCCATTCAGCTGAAGCTTTCAGGGAATTTGAAGGAGAGTGTTGAACTAAATCAAAGCACACTATGTGCTTGCGGGTTTTCAAAAGGGCGTTTCTCAGGAATGACTTAGAGTATTAAATTCAAACTTTCAGTGAACTTTCAGTGAATTAATCAATGATCAATTGACCAACAGGCAATATGTGCACACCACTACTACTACTGCTACTGCTACTCCTACCACAGCCACTGCGACTACTGGTATTACAACTACTATTTCTAAGGTGACTATTACTAAGGCCAAAGATATTAAGGTGAAAATCGCAGGAAATATTAAGAAGAACGTTTGACTAAATCAAACCACACTATGTGCAAACCGGTTGTTAAAAGGGGGCATCAGCAATATCTTAGGAACGTCTTGGTTACTAATTTGAAACTTCCAGGGCATGATGAGGGGGATGTACAACTGACCAAAAGGCAATATCTGCATACTAATACTACTACTACTGTTAGTTCCACTACTAATGCAACTACTACTACTACTACTCCTACTACAACTATTATGACTGCTACTACCACATAGGGTATGAAATTGAAAATTTCAAGGAATATTGAGGGGACAGTTAAATAAATCAAAACACAACACAGCAATATTTTTGATTGGTTATTTATTAATCGCCAATTGGTTTCCCAAACATTTGAAAAGAACATATTTAACACGTAGAAAATATTAATGAAAACCCGTAGTATATTAGACTGATGGACCTAAGTTGATTGTTTGAAATATATTAATGTTTATTTAAAAAAAAATCAACATTAATTTTGTTTTCAGTAAAGCGCGAATCACCCTCTAGCCTTTAGAGAATTTGAAGGGACTGCTGCCACACCCTCACTTGTACTGCTTTCTTTTTGTTTAAGTTTAACTAATTATACGGCACGCATGGCTTTAGTTCTGAGCCTCTTGAGTTTTACTATTGCTCATTACTTTCCTTGGAAAGCTCTTTTTCGCAAATGTTTTTTTTTAAGTTGACATATATTAGGCTATAAACTGTTGAACACTAGTGCGCTGTTTCCTTTTTTAAAGATATCTTTTTTTTGTATTATTATCATGCTTTTGAATGAAAACACCAAAGGCAAATCATGCTGCTTGCCACTTCTGTTAATAACGGCATTCAAAACATTGTTTATTTTCTGCTTCTAAATAACATGTTAAACTGATCATCATTAATATAAAGTTCGTATTATTCTTGGTAGTTTTAATAGGGATTTAATGACCCCTTAATTAGCTTCTGATCATTACCCTTAGCCTTTAGCAGAGATTTCCCGCTACTACAGTCCTATTGAATGTATTGCACTTTCATGCATATTATAAAGGATGTTGAAAAATGCTTACATCCTCTGAGCACCGGCATAATTCTCAAAAATTACCCTTTAAAATTGGCTTAAGGAACTATATAATCAAACTAATAATTTTAGCCCATTTCAATCTGAAATGAGTAGGTAATAAGTTTAAAACTGAATTTCCTCATCAAATGAAGGAAAAATATTACCGGTTCGCCGATTTTTTCTTCTCGGTCTCTAAATCAAAGCTTTCATGGTGCATCTATTGACGGGATCAGAATTAGGGTTTGGATGGTTGGAATTCATTTAGGATCTCATAACTATTGGAAAACAAGAAAAATGGGCCATTAAGTATGCCGGGTTCAAATCAAAGTATTTCGGCCACAGCAGGTGCAGAAATAAATCCTGACTCCAGGAACCAGCTCACCCTTTTTCTATTTTATTGCCGCCAACGCTGGAGCTATTAAGCCAATTTAATTTGATCTCGTCTTTTATTTTCTTGGCATATTACTCAAACTTTTTATGTTCTATTTCGTGGTTGTTTGATGCAACATAGCCTCGGGAAAACTGTCCGGGCAGGGGTGAGGTGTTTTGAGTTTTTTTTTCTCAGAAGTTGCATTTGAGTATTTTATTGTGTCTTGAAGTTGATCTCAATGAGAGTGTGTCTGGTATAAAAAAAATTGCACTCACAGAAGATTGTACCAAAAAGGGATTTAGAGCTTCAGAGTCGACGTTTAAGAGTTAAGATTACGCGTAACACACCTATGAGAAAGCACATACGGATGAACGTCTGTAAAGGGGAGAGGGATTCAAATAAAAGGCAAAACTATGCACAAATCCAAAGAAAAATAGAGGAAATTATAAGATATCCCTAAATAGCATGAGCCGTCTTATCCGAGTGGTTAGCGCTCCAGCCTTAAAATCTGGAGGAGAGGGGTTCGAATCCTGGTGTTGCTGGTTGTCTGGTTTGGGACAGGGTCAGTGGCGCGACTCTGTAAATTCAGCCAGAGTCGACCCAGCTCTAATTCGGCATCTGGAGAAATCTGGGGAAAAACACGAGAAGCATCGGATGACTTGTCCCCAACCACGCATTGCACTCCCGGCCGAAGGCAGTGAATCTAGAGATCGGTACCTGCGTAACGCAGACCTAGCACGCGAAAGATAATTAAGTAAAAATCTTGGAATTTAGGGAGCGGCCCAAAGCCTCCTGTTTGCAAACGAGCCTCCTTAAAAATCAGCGAAAATTTACGAGTTCTGAGTACAGATGCACCGATCTTCAGGTATCCTTTTGTGAATGTTACTTATATTTACTATGAAAGAAAAGACTTAAGTCTCTTATTGTTATATTTTTCAAGGTCTTTTCTCTTGGCTGTAAGAATTTTTTTTACAAAAGTACAAATTCTAGGAAACGGTCGTTACAAAGATTATTATACGGGAAGAATAAAAGATTCAAATGATCTGATTGATTGTCTGGAAAGTAATTCAGACAAATTATCAATCAGAGAAACTAGGAAAATCTATGATCTGTTGATGCGAGTTGCTTTTTTTTCTTTTTTTTACCAACTCTAGTTGGCAAAAGCTTTGCAGTTTGACTTTTTCTTTATCAGCGTTACAAATCGATGTGCGTTTCCATGAAAATAATAAATAAGATCCGATTTGGTTTTAAAAAGTGTTGAATTAAGTTGAAAAAAAGAGGTCCTTCCATAGAAATATGAATTCTAAAATCAAGAGCTTTGGAAAATAAAGTGAGAAAAAATTCCGTTTATACTAGTTTTAAGTTTGTAACTTGTACCAGGTTTAAACCTACACATAAAAGTTTAAATGGCCTGTATAGTTCCATGCTAAAAACAGAAAAATATGTTTTTTGGTAAATTTCATATTCAATTACTTGTTACTTATCATACGTAATTCTAAGCTTGACACAAATTCAAAGTTTGTAATCAGAATTAAAATAAAGAACTGGTTTAATCTTCTTTTTCAAACTTTTTTGAAATGTGTTTTAATATTGATTCTTTCAGTCAATTTTTTTGTTTTACTTTGGTTAGGGATTAACGTTTAAAAAAATTTAAGAACATAAACAGCTCCTCTGCTACTTCTGACTTTATCAGTTTGAACAATCTATATGTTTCAGTTATTTGAAAAAATAAGTGATTATATTTAAGCCCTATTGACTTGATTAAATCACTGATTTTATTATATCACTCCAATATTTAAAGCATTAAGACTAAAATAAACACTTTAATCTGCATATGCACTAATAATTAAAACTCGTTATTACTTCTTGACAATCATGGTGATGTAATTGTTCCGTTCACATTGTAGAATATGGTGTTGCAAAGGCCCTTGAATAATTATGTTGTTTGTTGTGCCCAGCCAACGCTTTCATTCCCGAAATTTTTGACCGACTCGAAAATAAGTCGAAAATTAGTAAAACCTAGGTAAAAATCAGTAAAATTAGTCGAAAACTGAGTTAAAAATTAGTAAAGCCCCCCCCACCCCCCCCCCCCTGAACAAAAATCCTGGATACGGCCCTGGAAATCATATTTTAAAAAGGATTATGTCAAGGCTTTATTGCATAAATTTAGCTTAATTTCACGGTTGATTTCTTCTTAGTGGTAAACTTTTTGGATCCAATCTATTTCTAATTCTGGAAGGGGAGGGGGCATAAACTAAAAAGTGAAAAATAGTCTGGCTATATTGAGAATATAAGAAATTACAAAAAATTAACTTAAAATCTAGAGTTTTGGAGGGAGGCACGGATCAGGAGGTCTGTATCTACGTATCTAGCTAAAAATGTTCTTAAGTGCATTTTAGAATGGGCTTAGTCAAAATGGCTCCATAAAAGCTATTTCCTGATCAATAGATGAACTTATTGAAAACCTTCCGAGGGGGAGGGGATGGCAAATAACAAAAAAAAGAAACTTCAAAGCAGGTGTATCATGTGAATAATGTACTAAAATTTGTATGAACTTTCAAAAGAATATTGCTATTGAGGAAGAGGCATATATTCGAAGGCCCCATGGTTACTTGCCTGGTTTTATGGGGAAATCATTTTTGTTAAGTTTTCGGTATTATTCCTTAATTTTAGGGAGAATCCTTGTGATTGTGTAAAGTTATTATATTTATTACTGCATGCTTTGACCCTAAACTCTAAGAAAGTATCAAAAGCAGATTTTGTCAGATCAGCCTGTGAATATATCCGTGTCTAGGAGCAATGAAGTAGACCTTCATCCTCTCTCTTACCGGAATCTCAAGCGTCTTTATAGTTTGTATAATTTCATTTATTTTTTTATATAATTTGTCTATTTTTGTATTTTTCATTTAAAGCATAATAGTTGTAGCTCTGTACTCCCTCCGTCCAAACCTCGAAACTAACATTTCTTTGGCATATTCAGCGTTCCCCAATCTGAATTCCTGGAAATGTGTCTGTTTGAAAGGATCTTATATAAGCTGAATTTGTATTTTCTATGGAATACGATTTAATTTGTGAACTTGAAAGTACATACTATTCTGCTTTTTACAAAAAGCGGAAGCTACAGTAGATTAATGTCACCTTTCCTTTTAAACCTAGCTCACAACAATGGGAAATTTTACAACTATCGCAGTATTGTGTCGTAGGTCAATACAATTTATTCACATATACTAATTATAAAGTCATAGCTAAGGGCTTTCTTTAAACTTTGACCTTTTGTGGTAATAGCTAATTGGTCTTGAATCATGGGCGGAATTGAAGAAGTTCGATCTATTAACAATTAGTTATCACTTCCCATCCCAATGATTGATCATTGGTTTTCTTGATTTTCTTGACTGTTTTCTGACACTTTCTCTAGTAAATTTGCAAACCGAATTGTTTTGCTTACGCTAGTATCTGCAGGCTGGTCTCATCGCAGTAAAGACATTCAGATGTGCATGAACTCTCCCTTAGTTCTAAAAACTGCAGGAAGCCTTGAAAAAGGACTTGGAGATTTTTCATCACAAGCTTCTCTTATTCAGTTGGGTAATTGCGCGTGTTTTTGCAATAACTAGATAAAATATAATACAACTCCGACTGTGCGTTTATATTTTTCTATCCGTTTTATTTCATGAAATTTTGCATACACGTGCACATACACATTTAGACGCGAGTATGTAATAATGCGTTTGGTTAACTGCCTGGTCACCATTGAGCAAGACGTGTATGGGGGGGGGATAAAAGATGGCCTAAGTGTGACGCTAAATATCTGGAATTGTTATTATTAGAGCCTGAAAAGCCACACACAGTGATTTTTTAATTAAAGAAACGCGGAGACATTTAAAAAAATGTAGGGGGTAGGGGTAAATGTATTTTTCGAAATCTAAGGGGGCAGTTTTGTGGTTTTTTTCGGTGAAAATACCAAAAAAGGATTTTTCAATAATGCTAAATAATGTATAATGGTAAAATTAGTTTTTTTTTTCAAAATCAAAAGGGGGGGGGATTAACAGCAGAAATAGTAGACAAATTTTTACGAACACTACAGGAAACTGTGGAAACGCTTGTTTGAATAATGAGATTTCATGGGGGCTCGGGTCCCAAGATATCCTCCCCCCTCCGTTCAAACTTGCCTGTTCCGCTATGTCTAGTCTAGTAATGTTTCTAAAGCTCAAGCAAATGTCAAATTAAGAAGATGTCCAGCCTTTAAAATGGCATCTTGCTTTACCTCGAAGTATTTGTGGCGCTAGAAATATCAGTGATGTCATTGCTGCAGGCGAAGGCCAGCTGTGCGGATTTTACGAAACTCCCTTCAAAAATGGGTTTACCATCCTACTTCGTTGTCGCGTACCTCGTTTAGGCTACTTGAAAATTTTTGGTTTCCCCAAAACGCACCATGCTTCCTTTTCTCGCTTACAGAAATGAGAAGTCTTAGATGTAAAACTTGTTTTGCTGTTTTTTGGAACTCTTAAAAAATTCTTCTTTGTTCAAGACTGCTCGTATTTAAATTCCATTTGCTAAAAATCCTTTTTTTGCTCTCCCATGAAGTTTGTGTCTTCTTTATATAGTCTTTGAATAATCAAACTATTCAGAAAGAGTACTATAGTTTCCTAAATTAATTGTAATGAATCGTCAGCTTAGTTTCTACATCAATCTTCTGAATTAGACCGTTGTTTTTTTTTTTTTTTTTTTTTTTTTTTTTTTTTTTTTTTTTTTTTTTTTTTTTTTTTTTTTTTTTTTATAACAGAAAGTGATTATGCAAAAAGATCCTCTAGTCTCTTTAACCTGACAAAATCTTAAAAATAAACCTGATTATTTTATTAAATCTACTTTCTTTTATGGCAAGTTTAGTATCTTTTGCATGGTTTATTACAATTCCCTCTGGCCTTTGAGACTCCTTGTAATTAAGGCCTTACGTGCTAAGGCTAAGATTAGGTTGAACAATAAGAAGACAGTAAGAAGACCTAATATGAACTCTAATTCAATCTTTTTGGACTTGAGTAAGTCAGTTTAAATGCAGCAATAAGTGCAAATGGAATGACAGCTAGGGGACATTCTTCAAGAGACATACGAGTTGCGTAACTCTAAAAAGGTGTGCCATCAAGGGAACCATTTCTAACGAGCAGGTCATTTTGACGTTAAGAGCTCTTGATTTTAATTGGAAAAATAAGGAGCTCAATGATTTTATAAGATATGTATTCAGAGAGATCTTGGCTCTGACTGGAGAAGAGACTCTGCTTCAATAATTCTTTTTGTGCATCATTTGCAATACTGGCTGCTCTGCTTTAGTGGCGTAATTGTGGATAATCAAGGGACGAGTCGGGTATTTTTCTAGAGGGCAAAACATTATCATTCCAGGCATTTAAAATTCACATAAAAATTTGAGAAATATTTAAACCTTGTGGGTAACACTTTTGTTATAAAGTACATATTTAATTTTAAGTTCGTAGCAAGTAGTATCTTTATTGTCCAGTAAAATGTTCATGTTTGCTTGATTGTTTTATATATATTTAATTGAGAATACCAAAATGTTCACTTAAAATTTCAGTATTTGAAAAGAGTTGTTGAGAGTCTCTATATTAAGAAACGCAACTTCAGATTTTCTTTTGGTTGGGGAAGGGGGAATCAGAAAATATTAAAAAAAAAAAATCATTTTTGATATCTCCGGTGCTTTTTGTGCCTATTGATAAATTTTGGATTCTTTGGTGAAAACGGCCCTGGTTCAAATGGTTTCTCTGAGCTATACTAAATGATCCCTTAACCGCCCCTCTATGATCTTGCAGTGCCCCGCTAGCAGTGGAGGAGAACCCATGAGAAAAAGGGATTTTCCTTGTTGTTCAAGCCAGGAGGACTATATGTCTCCAGAGCAAGGTTTTTGGCCATGGCGATTCCAATGGTGCACTTTTTGTTTCGATCCGTCCCCATTTTTTAGGGTTGTAGTCTATTTTTGAATTTCCCATGAATTTGTTTTCGAAATAACAATGCTATTGAGATTATTCGAGGTAATAGTTACGGCTCTTTAATCCGCTGCAAATGGTATTTTTCTCACTAGCCAGTTTTTTTTTACCTGTTAAGTTTACCTTTTTGTTACTAGGAAGGGGATTCGTTCTTTGCTAGTATACAATTAACGCCGTAGCCATGATAGAATCCAAATATACATCCGACTATTCCATTCTTTACCAATGACTGTTAACTCATCACCTCTATTAAGCCAATGTTACACCGATATCCATAATTTACTTGAAGATCTATGTCCAGAGAAAAATCTAAAGCACTTGTCGAAAGCCCCCCCCCCGACCCCTGGGTGTACATGCCTGAGTGTGATCATTCTTAGACGAAAATTTAGAATTTTTAAAACACTAAAATTGTCCATTTGCACAAGGAGTGTTTCTTGTTTAACTGCTGAAAAAGTCAATTATGACATTTTATCCAAGAGAAATGTCCGCTGTCACCTTAAATAGTAAAATGAATGCCGAGTAGATGATTTGCTTAGCATATTGATAGATTACAGACGGAAGCAGGGAAAGGTACTAGCTCTGCCGGAAAAAAGGAGTTGCCTAAATTTCAAGAAAAGCCTGTATTTGGTTGCGCCAGGGCTGCCACTCACTGGGATTTTTCTCTTTCTCAATATTTATGCTGATACATTCAGGCGCATAATTTTGTTGCTTAAAAACAGTTTTTTGCTCAAGAAGTTATTTATACTTCTATTCAAACATTTTACGCTGAATTCAAACTTGCAGTCGTAATTTTGTCGTAATTACTTTTTTAGTATGTTTTTTTGGCAACGTTTTAGTTTTGTGCTTAAAAACTAGTGACAAGTTCTGACTTGATAGTAAAGTTATCTATCCCATTTTTATGTTCAGTTCGAAAGGCGATCATGTAATTTTTTTTCTCTGTCCCTTGTTTTTGCATGAGGAATTTTGAAGTTTTTGTTTGAATGTACAAATCCATGGACGTCAGGTAAAATCTGCTTATATTTTTGAATTAAGATATACAGAACTAACACAAAAAAAACGTTTTAAGCTCTTAATATTATTTTTGAAAAAAGGTCTAAAGCCCTCAATTTTCTTCAAAACCAAACTTTAAAAACTAATTACACAAAACTACGGGCGATGTAAAAATTACGTACGAGTCCAACTAGTTCCAATTTTAGAGTAAAAGGCTCTATTAGATTATTTAAATTCTTGCGGGGGCGGGGCTAGATTTGTAGCAGAAGTTTGATTAAGAGACAAATGAAAAAGTAAAAACACTTTCGATTTAAAATAAAATATAGGGATCAGAAGTTGTGATCTTTGATATCTATCTGTGAAGTACTAAACGGGGATAGGCTACATAATGTACAGTAGAGGTAGGACCTCCGAACGAAAAACCGGAGACCAGGACTGAGGATTAGGATTATTGAGCGTGCAAAAGTTGTAAATGTATGTTTAATTTTCTATAGCTTCTAATGGTTTCATATAATTTATAGTTGTCTGCATTCTTCGAATTTAGCCCCCTCCCCCCTTGAAATAAATTCTTTTGTTGCGTTTATAACTACAATAAATAGGCTATAAGCCCTCGATACCATTTCCAAAAGGAACCTGTTTAAAGATTCAAAATAAATCCGTTTTTTTTAATTACTTATGAGAAATCTTTTTCATAAATAACGTCTAAGGGGCCAATTTTGGAAATCCTGGGCACGACTTGGATAACTTTGCTAAAATCTATACCTTGGAAATGTTAAAATACGACGGACTTCCAAAAAATTTTTCTGTCCCCTGGACTCAATAATTCCTGAAAACCGCAATCTTCTATGATTTTTCATTTGATTGTTTCAAGATTATAAAGTTTCAGGGGGAGTACCACATTTTGTCAGTTTTGTCACGTTAAAAATTCAAAATACATAACCACAACTAATTACCTAAATTTGAATACGGTTTTCGTGCGTAGAAACAACATTAACAATCTGCTGATTCCCGAAGACAACCACTCCTTCAAAGAAAAACTGGATTTTCAAAAATGTCATTTTTACTGTCCTTGGTACTTCAAGATTATTGAAACACATTTTTTTACTGGGCAATCATTTTAAAAGAGCGATCGGAAACGGTGAGAAGGGAACCACTTCCCCTTCTTCTTTTGAGATTGAGCACACGTCAAAATCAAAAATTATATCCTCTCACTCATTTCTTCTATAAGCTTTAAATTTAGAAGGTCCCCCTTGTGCTGTCTCAGTAAATAACTTTATTACCTAATATTTCAAAGACAAAATGGTGTTGTTTGCATGAAATACTTGAATAGTTCGAGGGGGAGCTCTTATATGATATTCTCTTTCTTTTCTTTATTGGGACATCCTTGACTGGAAAAAGATACATATATGAATCTTCAAACTGTAAGTGGTAACAAGTTGTAAATAAGGAGTGATTTGGCCCAGCAGTGACCGAAACTCTAAAAAAATGAATTTTGATAACAATCAATGCATAAAAAGAATTTAATTTTTATGCTGATTCCAAATAAAAAAATTTATTAAATTTAATTTGTACCCTTTAAAGGCTACGACCCTGAGGAAATTTGCCAGATTTTTTACATGACCCCCACAGCCCCTGAAAAAGGGTTGTAGGTTATGCAATTCGCCCATTGTTTACATACAGTATTTGTTCTTGGGAAATATATGAAACTTTTTGAGTGGGAGGGGGGATTTTCTGTGAGAACTGATATCCCACGGAGAGAATTTTCCGTCGGAAGGAATGTTTCAGGGGGAATTTTGCACGAAAGGGAAGAGGCTGTAAGTTATGCAATTTGCCCATCCTTTGCATATACCCTGTATTTTTTGTTATTGGGAAAAATATGGAAAATTTTCGGGGGAACTTCCACTGGGGTACGATTCAATTTGATTCGAGGAATTTAGGGGGGGGGGGGGGACGATGACAGATTAAGCAAAAAAAGTTTTTTTTCAAATGAAAGTAAGGAGGATTTTTAAAGGGGAATTAACCGGGGGAAATTTTCTGGGAGGAATATTCAGCGAGGAGGGAATTTATCTGAAGGGGAATTTCCCATGATCAAATATTCCGCGGGAGGAATTTTCTGAGGGAAGGGATTTTTTAGGTGAAATATTCTACGGAGGAGGGGGCAGATTTACTAGTATTATTTGAAAAAGGGTAAGAAAATTAAAAAAAAAGTTCAACTGAAAGTAAGGAGCAGCCTTCAAGCTTAAAACGAACAGAAATTATTCTGTATGTGGGAGAGCGGTACCCTTTACTCTTAGTTTGCGCTAAAGTTTCTCAGTGCTTTGTTAAAGTTTTTTATTCCAATTAAACGGCCCTTGTGTTTTAGTAGTCGTTCTTAAAGAATTGAGAAAAAAGTCAAAACTTTTGCGTAAAGACCGAAGGTCGAGGAAGTGGCAGTCACCATAATATGCGGAATAATTTGTCTTCATTTTAAGTTTTAATGTTGCTCGTTACTTTCAGTTGACAAAACTTTTTTTTTTGTTTTTTTTTTAAAGTCGAATTTGAGGTGAAGGTAGACGTTAAGGCGTGGCTCAAAATTCTTACCATCAATTTTTGCCTAGTCAGTGAAGTCGATTGGTGCATTCAGAATCTTGGCTGTCCGCCTGGCAGGACTTTTCTCAGAATATGGAATTGTTTGACAGACACGTGCGTGCCGTGGAATTGGACAATAGGAGAGAAGAATCAAAAGAGTAAACTTAGAAAAAAAAAACTAAAAACACGAAAACTATATGAAAAAAAAAACAATTATACAAAAACCTCTAGTGTTCCGGGAAGACACAGGCCCAAATCTCTCCACCCTGTGTACGTTCTAGTTCCATATTTCATTTTTGTTAAGTCCCATTTTTTTATGGTTTTTGCTGGTTTTGCCGTGTTCGTTTAATAAAACATAAATTATTAAAACGCCTAAATTACTAAGTCCACCACTGTGTTGTTTTTTGTTTAATTATTTCCTGTTTTACGTGATTTCCAAAACTATAAAATTATTCTCGTATTTCACTAGGCGTAATGGACGACGTATCTTTACCTTTTTGTACTGACTTTACCGCAGTCCATCTGTAAAAAAGAAAAGAAAAAAAAGGGGGATTGGTTAAAAATATTTGTTAAGTTTGATTACTTTTTAGGTCCATCTATATTTTTCATCACTACCTGAAGAAAAAGTACCTTATGTGAACTCTGTGGGTGAGAAAAACAGAGTACGGCAGCTGCTGTATCAACTACCACCTCATGATAATGAAATTCGATTTTGTTCTTCACTCACAGAGGATGAACGACGTGAGTTGCGGCTATTCGCTGCACAGCGACAAAGAGAAGCACTGGGAAGAGGTATGGTTAGGCAAACACCGGCTCAAATGAAAGAACCCGGCCGATGCTTTGGGGTAAGAGTTCAATTTTGATGAAATGAAATTCATTTTCACTTTGACTGGCCAGCTCTTTTTAACTTGTACTGCTTTTCTTCCAAATGTATACATGCCAGTAATTGGTTTCTGATGGTTTCGTTTTAAAAGGCCCCTGGATCTTGTTCTGGATCTTGTTTTCCAAGAAAAGTTTTTCCAAGAAAAGTTTTAAACTGCACCTCCTGGTATTTAAAAAGAGTACTTTAACTTCGTTTTAATTAGATTTTAGGAATGAGGTGGGTTTCACACATGCTCATTATGTCCTAATCCTGTTGATAAGAGATGCGTTTTCTGATAGAGTTCCATTTTTTAGCTTGATTCTCAATTGATCGACCAATGATGCTTCATATGCTTGATAATGGCAATTCATTCTTCTATGTACCCATTGTCAGTCTTCAATAACTGTCACATAACAAACTTTTATGTTTTGGAAATTTATTACAAAATTGCTATAAAAACCAACGGGCTCACACCAGTTATGCGTAATTAGGTTGTAATAGAAAAGAATCAAATCTGGCTAATATATAAATGTGCAGTACATAAAGTAGGCAATTCGAATTTTTTTCATACAAGGCCGCAAAATTTCATCGTATTTTCTGTTTTTGGTTGACCAACTCCTGAAAATTTCTTTGCTAAAGAATCAACCACGGGGTTAAACCTGGCACTAACACAGGAATTTATTTTGAGATGACCAGATAAAAACAAAACATATGAACAGACGAATTATATGAAAAATATAAGAAACCTTGGAAATATCCTTAAAATTTTGAGACTGGGAGTTGGACAGTGGTGTATTTCATCAAAATCTCGAGGGCCAAAGTCGGAGCCAATTTTCCCGAATCAAGTGAAAATGACAGTGAAAAGGGTCAACATGAGCCATATAGTACCATAAGGGCAAAGATATACTACAGAAAACCGACTTGTTTCTCTGGATGCTTGAATTATGCAGGCTTACCTTTGCTTCGACAAGTTTTTTTTGCAGAAACTAAATTTCAGCTGTTGTGGGGGGGGGGGGGGCTGAGGTCTGGGGGGAGCGGTTTTCCCCTGCCCCATAGCACATTACGCCCCTGGAATTGGGAGGAATCCCATCGACCTCCTACTACTTTGTTTGTGATTGGGGTATATTTTTTGCTGGGTTTGTTCACCACAGGCAAGGAAGTAGGATCGGAAGTACAGGATTAGCTAATTGCTGAGTAAGATTCACTAAACATTACAGTTTCTCCGGTACGCTGGTTGAACCAGATAAGTCTTAGAGTGTATCCACCACCAGCGTTGCAAACAGGGTATACTACAGCGTTCTAGTAGCGTTGCAACACTGTATCATTTTGGTACAATTACGGCTCCTGGTACATTTGGACATTTTGTGGCGCGATCCAAGATTTTGCTGCATTCAACTTGTATTCGCCTGGCCAGTTTTGCGTTTTCAAATTGCCTCCACTCACCTCCTAGGGATCTAAGCAAAAGGAAAAGATTTTCGTAAAAGCTAAAGTAACACAAAAAAGAATCTCTACCAATTTCAAACTAGTCATCGTACGAGAGATCAACGCTCAAAATTGCTTTCTGAGAGAGAATTAAATAAGTTTTTTTTTGTAATGAAGATATGCCACCATCTGGCAGTATGGCCAGGGAAACCGGCAGGAAATTCATTCTGCTAATCTATAATTCTGAACTGATTGTTAATATCAAAATTTTCGCTTGATAGCATTTCGACCCTGTTTGAGATTTTTTTTTTTTTTTTTTTTTGTTTTGTTTTGTTTTTTTTTTTTGCAACACGAAACGGTAGAAATCACTCTTTCTTGCAACTTTTAGTTTCCATTTGAATGAGTCCTCCCCCAAATTACGTACGTAACTTCAGAATGATCATATCTGACAAAAAAACAAACAAAACACTCGTTCGTTATAATCATTTTTTTCACATTTTCACGTTATCATTTGTTTTTTTTTCACATTGGAGCTTGAATCCTCCACAATATGATTCTTGGGCATGCTGGATATCATGCTGCAACTTCAATAAGAATCGCACCAAAAACTACCTGTATATAGCAAAATATCGAATGCAGACCAAAAATACCCGTTTTAAGTATTTTTCTAAATGCCTAAATTCAACAATTTATTTAATTGCGAGAGTTGACGTCGAGGCTTCAACACATAGGATTAATCACCGTGTCCATTGATGCATTGGGGTGTTCCCATTTGAGCGCTTTCCCATTTGAGCGCCACGGAATTTTGTTCCATTTGAGCGCCATGGAATTTTGTTCCCATTTGAGCGCCACGGAGTACCATTTGAGCGCCAAACCCAAAATTGTGATTTTGCGGTGGATGAAGCGTGGTTTGCTGCCACATTGACCTGTAGAAATATTTATTGCCACGAAGACAACGAACAAAACTGAGGATTTTATTGGGTCAATGGTTGTGAAATAACTCTGTACTGAGAGTTAAGAAGCTAAAACGTTTGTTAAGCTTGTGAAGAATATAAGTGAAGATTTTACGCACGTTCATAGGGTAAGAACTGATTGCCGCTGAAGAAGGCTTGCTGGTCAAGTCGAAATATTCGGCTCTTTTTTTAGAGTTATTTCACAACGATCGTTTAGAAATGGAACGAAATCACCCAAAAATCGTGCCAAAAACGGATAATTCAAATTAATATATTGGTAAAAATACAAACAAAAACTGCTAATATCACACATCCGGCGAAATGTTATGTGCGACACCCAAGAGAAGCTCGTCTGCTGTTCGAGTTCCAGCCCTGTACTCCGTCGACAGCTTTTCGAGTCGTTCGTTCAGCCCTGCATACTTCTTGTTCGTCCGATGGATGACATGACCCTGGAGTAGCTGTGTCCTTGCAGAATCGACGACTGCTTGTTCTTCCTTCAGGAAAGAGATAAACTGCCACAAGTTCGGGTGGTAGCGACCGACTCTTCGGTTAAACCGCATGTGCCATGATTCGAGGTCGTTGTTTGTCCTTCGCTGGATGCCGTAGACTGACCAGAAATGAGGAGGACATTGGTCGAACCACTGACGGCTGAAGTAAGTGACAAACGGACGAGCCGAAGGCCAGGTACGAACGATGTGAGAAATGATTGGACCAGAATTGATTCTGACGATCGCTGGAGGTAGGAACGCCAGAGCCAGAAGCTTTCGAACGTAGAGGTTGAAGTCTGCATCGGTCATGTACAGCTCACGGACTGAGTGACGCCCCAAGTTTCTGATTACTGCTTGGCAAAAGTGGAAGTAACACCCACGGTGCTTGGCGGCCGGAAAAACTTGCTTCACGGATGTCAGCAGACCGGTCTCAAAATCAGAGACGACGGTCGTCGGGCGAAGTGTCACTCCTTTCATCGCAGCCTGTAGGATCAGCTCGCTGAAGGACGTCGTTGTAAAGCTGTGCAGACTTGCTCTCCATGAGCACGAAGACAGCGGGAAGTTGCTTGTCGCCGAAGAAAACGTGAACGGTGAACAACTGGCCGAATGGGGAAGGAGCTGAGTCGAAGGTGCCGTCCCATATACCATTTCCGGGCTTCGTTCAAGCAGACTTAACGACTCGTCGGTTGCAAAGCAAATCGCAGCGTTATTTTGAAGCTGAAAGAGGAGGAATCTCTGGTTTGCAGACGTCTCACTGAAAGCCTGGGGGCAAGGGCGTCGGTACGGATATAGTATCAGCGGGCAGTGGTGGTATCAGCTTGTTTCGTGATCTGTACATGGACGACTTCACGTGCTTATAGGGTAAGTGAGGCAAAGCCCTCAGCCCACTGGCAGCAGCACTTGCGACCTGGCCGTCGTAGATAGCGGGAATCGGACGAGTAGTACGGGCTGACTCGCTTCGAAGGTCTGACCGGAATTTGTACTGCTGGGTCTGCAGAGGATCAGCGCTGTGGTCGTGCGTACCAACTGAAACTGGTGAGCCGTCGCTGGAATCAGTGTGTAACCGCCCGAGGACATCCCTTCTCATGCATCTCCAGCTCTTCTTTCTTCCTCCAGAAATCGGCTTATCGAATCTGTAGACGAAACCGTCGTGTTCTAGCAGTTGTTTATTCTTGGAGCTCTTCATTGTCAAACTGACTTCCCAGTGGTCCTAGAATATCGAGGGAGGGCTTATTCGAATGGAAATTAAAAGTTCTAGTGCCCTTTTTCAGTGACCAAAAATAATAGAGGGCAATTAAGCCCCCTCCCAGGCTCATTTTTCCCCAAAGTCACTGGATCAAAATTTTAAGATAGCCATTTTGTTCAGCATGTTCGAAAAATACAATAACTACGTCTTTGAGGATGACCCCCACAGTCCCACGGGGACAGTCTGCAAGTTCTGAACTTTGCCCAATGTTTACACATAATATTGGTTATTGGGAAGTATACAGAAGTTTTCAGGGCGAATTTTTCTGGTAGTTGGGGGGGGGGGTCGGGTTTTACGTGGGAGGATCTTTCCATGGAGGAAGAGACATTACTATGAAGGGGGTGCCGGATTTCCCAGAATTATTTAAAAAACAATAAGAAATTACAATAAGAAAAAACAATATTTTCAACTGAAAGTAAGGAGCAACACCAAAACTTAAAACAAACAGAAATTAATACGTACATGATTGGGTTCGCCTCCTAGTCATTAGGCTACCTCGCTCTTTGCGCTATTTTTTTTTTTTATTTTCATCCGAGCTATTTATTCTAACTAACGGCATTTGTGATTAAGGGGTCATTCTAAGAAACTGGAACAAAATTTGAACTTCGGCGTAAAGAGCGAGGTATTGAATAGGGGGCGAACCCCCTAATATACGTAATAAAAATATACGAATATAGAAGTTCGTTATGTAAGTTAAATCGTAAGTTTATGTCAGTTTATGTCAGTTATGAGTGATCGAAACTATATATATATATATATATATGTATATATATATATATTTATATATATATTATATATATATATATATATATATATATATATATATATATATATATATATATATATATATATATATATAATATATATATATATATATATATATATATATATATATATATATATATATATATATATATATATATATTTATATATATATATATAATTTTTAAAGTTATTCCACTATGCTTTCCCTCCTTAATGTGCAAAAATATAGTAAAAATTAATATTTTTCTATGCATTTGCTATGCATCACTCTTTTTCAACAAGTATAACCGTAAATCAAATAAATGCTGACGAAAGCAAGAAACGGGGAAACATATGGGAATAATACAATTCGTCTATCTATACGTCTGCACATTAGAGGTGCTGGGAGGTAAGTATAGCGAAATGACTTTCAAAGTTTGATAACTACAATTTTTTATATTATAAATAGGAACTGTCTTATTAACATATCTCCTTTTCAATAGCCCCAATTTAGGCTTATACTATATATATTGCTTTATAGTATTATAAACTAAGTAATATATATAGTATTTATGTATACCATATATATTTACTACTAAAGGTATATACAGGTACTTATGCATTATGCGGTATCCACCGCTATATACTGTATGAGGAAAACAGACATGAAGACCCGTCGGTAAATTTTTCGCAGTTGATATTATTGACATAAGAATAAAGTAAACATACCACTCGATACCTTTTTTATGCTCTTTCCAAATAGAATAATCATTTTTTCTGATATGAATTTTACCCCCACCCCTATATATACCAATTCAGGGTATATATTTGCACATTAGGGGGGGGGGGGTAAATTTTATTTCTGAGGTTAATGGGAGGTAAGTTTAAAATTTACCCCCACCCCCTAATGTGCAAATATATACCCTGGATTGGTATACATAGGGGTGGGGGTAAAATTCATTTCCGACAAAAATGATTATTATATTTGGAAAGAGCCTAAAAAAGGCATCGAGTGGTGTGTTTACTTTATTCGTAAGTCAATAATATGATTTGCGAAAAATTTACCTGATCACCTAGCTATATCACCTAATATTAAATTTTTACTTACTTAAATTTCTCTCAGCTCCTTTCCCGTGATGAAAATTTTCAAACTGAAGGAATTTACCCCGGGTGTTTGACAACTTGGCTTTTGTTTTGATTTCAGACCAACAACAATCGAAAGGTTTCATTTTGTTAACTTTTCATGAGGTTTTTGTGTGACGTTCGGAAGCCGGAAGTAAGTTTATATGAAAAAGGTGACAGCTTGTCTTTTATCTTGACCGTGGCGATCAAAAATCAGGGTTAATAATACCATTTATAGGTGAAAGAATTTTGAAGACATTTTCAGAAAGTTTGCTTCAGGGAAGAGCAAGCAACCCCGGAAAACACAAAACAGAACTAAAAAATAAGTAGATATAAGTCTTAGCACTCATTTGGTGATGAGTGACATTTTTTTTATGAAAGTAATTTGTTTTACCTCATAAATTTGGAAAATGTGTCCACTTTATGTCTAAAATCTGTCCATTTTTTGCCCTATTATGTCCAGGCACATAGAAATATGTCCTTTGGACATAAAATATGTCGAGTTGGCAACCCTGCTTGTATCACGCTAAGCTGAAAGAAACTAACGAAAAAAACCGGTTCTATAATGAACGGTAAGGGCTATACCGTAGGTAAACGGTTGTGCAATCGCTTACGCAATTAGGTCACCTGACCTTGCATCGTAAATTAGGATTAATGGGCGCTCGAAGTAAATGTTATAAGAGGGTGCAAGATTGTTAGCTCAGTTCAGTTCAATTTCGGACTTGGATAAGAGAAGAGCGATTTTCAACATGAAGAGGAAACGCAAAATATTATCTGGCGCTCAAATGGGACACAACTGAACTAATTAAAATACGGCGCGCAAATGGGAATTTCCCATTTGCGCGCCATGGCGCTCAATGGGAAAGCGCTCAAATGGGATACACCCGATGCATTAGCCTTGTTCTAACTATAAATGAGTTATAGGCAAGACATGCAACGTTTGGCTTTTTAAGCTGTTTTTACACGGTTCATAAAAACACACCGTTTTTACTGTTAGAATTGAACCGCTTACATTACTCACTGAAACAGCCAAAGAAGAAAAAAAATGCACCTCAAATATGTATCTATTACATGCCTAGTACATTTTTTGCTAGGTGCTGAAGTCTAATATAGCTTCTCTCTAGCGTTTACAAATTTGAGTTGCAAGACGCTAACTTCTAGCACCACAATTCCGCCGCAGACAAAAGCGTTTTAATATGACAATTATAACCATAAAGCATGGCATACCGTACAAAATAAGTTACGAACTTGATTTGCGTAAGTGGACAGGGGTAGATCCTTTTGGTATAAACTCCGTGCTTTTTAGATATTTTTCTCCAAAATTTTAAGAGCGTGCCATACTTCTAGGAGTGTAACCCCTATTTCTTCTAATCAGGTTACC
Organism: Artemia sinica; assembly: GCA_027921565.1. Lineage (NCBI taxonomy): Eukaryota > Metazoa > Arthropoda > Branchiopoda > Anostraca > Artemiidae > Artemia > Artemia sinica. The sequence continues at coordinate 39,186,367 of CM051268.1, forward strand.
TTCAAGTATCTTGCGAGGCAATTATTCTCAGTGCCTTTTATACTATTAGGTTAACATAATTCAAACCGTTTTTGGTCTCAATGCTTGATAAATACTGTTGAGTCACAATTATAGCTTTAGCTGAGTTGGGGACTCCCTCAAAGATTCTACTAGATCCTTACACAAATAAAGATGCTCTCTTCCCCACTGCTAAAGCAATTAGAAGGCATCCTTTTTCTTTTTTCAAGACCAAAATGGGCCTAGTCATAAATCTATGCAATATATCCTTTGGGCGTTTGTAAAACAATTTAGGATCGTAGGTTGGGTTTGGCTAATACTGCCGTTTCAGTTTAAGTACTGGCTAATTGCCTCCCGCGTTTTCAAAAACGCGCTTTCCGATTTATTCTATGACTTAACTTGAGCTTTAAATGGGATAATGACTCAAAGGTCGTCCATGTCCTGCGCTTCATTAAGTTATAAATCTTGTTGAAGCTGTAATTTTATAGTTAGTGTAAAGACAATGTGAGACACTGGTCCTAATAGCCTGTGTTCATTCTTTACTATTTTACAACCCCATAAATAACACATAAGTAGTATTATATTTAAAACATTTCAAAAATCACTCGACATAGAAATTTTTACCCTTGGAAATTACGACTTAAAAAATTGTTATAGACTCAATCTACAAGGTGTTCCTATAGCGGATTTTGACCGTTGTTTTAGGCGTCAAAAGCATTCTGTTGACTCTAAAATATACAATCACAAGGATAAGCTGTAAAAAATGATTATTTATAAAAGCAAAGTAGAGACAAAACACATTTTCCCTATCAGACATTAAATAATTGTTGGCACCAATCAAGGACGGGGGGCTGACGGGGGGTCCCTGGGCCAACCAACGGAAAACAAACAATTCCTTAGAAAAAACGGTATTTTAGGGCATAACTTAAAGTTTATTTTAGCTCTTTGAATGGAAGTTTTAGGTAGGGACTAGGGAATGAATGATAAAACCGAGCAGATTAAATACGATTTAAAAAAATAATGTAATTTTTTCTTGAGGGGGGGGGGGGCTACAGCCCCTTTAGCCCCCCTTCCGTGGGTGCGTGCCTGAGCTTATGTTCTATTTTGAACTAAACACTATTATAACCAAATTCTTAATTCATTGAATGCATAAAATTCCTTTTACTGGATTTTCAGTCACTTCAGTTTAACTTCGTCCCAGCCCCATCCTCCTAATACCCGGATATGTCCCTAGGCTGAATACAAAAGTTAACTGAGTTTGAAGATTTCAAATATTTTCTGAGACCACTACTGGCTGAGCGTGACAAAACGAAAAAAGGTAGGAGAACAAAGTAAAATCGAAGTAAATCACAGCTAGCGAAAAAATAGATTTTAACTTTTGGTTTTATTCAGTTTTTTTTGTGGTTTTTACTTTTTATATTGTCCGATGGATTTTTATCAATACTTTTCTACTCTTATTTCTAAACTGAGGACGAATGAGTGTAGTTCCTGACTGGAATATTTGCATTTTTCTCTCCTTCTTCTCTGGCTGTGATTTAGCTCTTTTCTTCTTTGATCTCCTACGTTTTTTCGTTTTGTTTTATAGTTTGCATTTTTTTTTCGCACTTATTTCTTGTCAACAGTAGCCAAATTTTGCGAATCAAAACAGTAATAAGAAAAAAAATTGGATATAGTCTAGGGCTAAATCTAGGTATTATGGTAGGGAGAGGGCTGGGAAACAGCGAAAGTAGGAGCAACTATGAGAATCTAAAAAACAGAAATTTCTGAATGTAAAGAAGTAAGAGTTTTGTGATTATAATGTTCAGTTCAGAACAGGACAGAAACTCCAACCTTCGATTAAAATTTTCAGCCATGGAGGTTACAATGGTAGCCTCGTTATTTTTCCACTGCTGAAATGTACGAAGTGCCACACAGAAAAAAAGCTAGCTCTAACGGAAAAACTTATATTTGTTAATAACTGTATAATGATAATAAAAGCTACATATTGTCTTCACTTGCAATTCATTGCCACGGACTGTTTGATACTTTATCCAAATCCAACAGACCCGTTTAGTCATCCGTTTTTAAACTCAGCCTAATCATGTTCAAGCCTTTCAAGTTTCAGGGTTCTCTAATTAAGGTTGCAGTAAAAAAAAAAACCTCATTTCCTCGTTTTTCGTGATGAGGGAGTGGGGGGTCAAAACTTCTAGTTGAGAATATTAAATCGACTGGTAAACTTAGAATTTGTAGTCTTTGGTTTTTGATCCTCTTGGGGCAAAAATTGATTTTTTTTTTTTTTTTTTTTTTTTTTTTGTATTTTTTTTTTTTGCACGAGATGGCAGAAAACATCTTTCTTATGTGGCATAATTTGTTTGGTGCTTAAAAAGACCGTCATGATTTATTAACAACCTTGGTAGTCACTGCAGCATATGTGCCATTATCAGCTGATGATTTATGTATAAACATAGAACTGGCTGCGGCTTTCACGTCACACTGTAAAGTTTGATCCGCCTGTTTTAAAGCTGTTTTTCAAGAGGGGGGGGGACTCAAAACTTACTAAAAAGTGTTTTAGATTACGATACATCAACTGGCTATCTTAGAATTTGCAAGTGTGGACATTTTAACCCTTTTTGGTAAAAATTCGAGGTTTTGTGGGCACAAAATTGCAGAAAACGCCACTTTTGCGTGGCAAAATTTCTTTTGTTACTTATAAGAAACAGTAAATATTGTGGTTCCCGTTCGAATTAACCCTCTCTCAACAGTCCGGAGATAAGAAAAAAACGGTAAGTGGAAACATATCCATGCTACCCAGGCAAAAAGCTGATCTTCGTTGTTGCTCAGGGGGGGGGGTTTAATTCTCCAGCGTAGGGTTTATGAGCATGTTTATTCCAATGGTGTGCTTTTTATTTTGATCCAACACCATTTTCGAGGAGTTTCAGTCTATTTCAAAATTAGTTTTCGCAATAACTTTTACTATTAATGTTAACCGAAATAATAGTTACCATTTCTAGATCAGGTTCATATGGCTGTGTTTTTTTTTTTTTTTTACTAGGCTGTTGCTCTTTATTAGTTTGCAGCTATCGTTGCAACCATGATATATGAAAGGTTCTTATGAGGCTCTAATACGTATTAAAGTTGGCTTATCAGAAATTAACCAGATAACATCCCATCTACCCCCCCCCTCCTGCAAAAATATAAGTCTCTTATTTTTAGGAAGGGATAAACTATTGTCTTCGGGCATCTGCATACTTGTTTCCTCTAAAATTTCAGTGTTAGTACAATATTATCATTAATTTAGTTTTAATAGAGAGGAAGCAAATCCATAAATCTTCATTTGCTTTTATGACTTGCGAAGTATAATTTAAGATACTAAATCACTTTCAAGACATTAAAAGAGAATAGCTGTTTTTTTTTCTCATCATAAAACTCCAGATGTCTTGTCCACAGTTTTTTGTAGTAGCAATTGACCGCTTCTGGTTATTCACTTTTTCCCCGTACAGTTGTCTAATGTTTGGTGACAGGAATTTGCTTCAGAATCTGTTTGCATTCTGGATTTATTTCCCTTCGGAAATTGTCCGTGAGTCCGGAAATTCCTTGAATGATAAGTTTTGACGAGTCATCATGTGTTAGGCTAATGAAAAGCTTGCTGTGCCATCCAAATGTCAAATATCTAGAATAGCTGTAGTTTCTAATCTTAAAAATATTCTATGTTTATACGGGTAATGAACACTGTGAAGATTAAATAAGAATAAGCTAAGTTCTCTTGACTGAAATAAAGGGTGAGATTCAAGCTTAAAACCCACTAAAAATCCTCAAGGTAAAAAGTAGATGTCGAAGTCAGCAGCTCTTCTGCGTGTTACTACAGATTGCCCATTTGGTACTTGTCGGTTATTGGAAACACATTCAAGAATTGCGCTTAGGTTACATCTCAGAAAACCGGTTTCATAGCTACAAAAACAAGTGATGGATGATATAATGCATTGGACTTCGACAGAATGCATTGGACTTGTATAATTTGGGCTATATATTTGCATATTAGGGGTGGGGGTGGGGGTTAGGTTATGTTACGTTAGGTTGAGTTAGGTTAGGTTTCCATGATGTTCTTTCTAAAGTATAATCTTACATCATGTTTTGTTACTTTTCATTAGGATTAACCTAACTTCACTTTTTGGGTGTGTTTACAATAACCGACAAGTACCGCCCATTTTATTGGAAGTGGAGAAATCATTCAAAATCAGCATTCACACTTTCAAGCAAATTTTTTTGAAATTGTTCTAATTTAGCATATGGGTCACTCTTAGCTAACTTCGTTCGGCTATTTCTTGCAAAGGCGGAGACTACAAAGTTGTTGCCACAATCAAATTTTTTGTCTGAAAAGTTTGTAAAACTCTAGATTCACTTTCAATTTAGTGCTTACTCAAGTTTGAGCTCTTTCAACTAAACAAAATTACATTAACTCTTTTATGATCAGTGTAAAACTCGTAAAGAGGAGCTGATATAGCTCCCAAAGTCAAAAGGGAGGAAAGGGAATCAAATCATGGATTTTTAGACTTAACAAATCTAATAATTGAGCTCTTGGTTATCCACATAGCTATTTATGATTTTAAGCTTTTCATCAAAATGTTTAAAATTCCTACTTATTAAAATTGTAATCCTTAATACAGAAACCCTGCCATTTGTCACATCCAATGCTTTTGTAAAAAAGGAATGTTTATTGAAACCGTGTTTTATTTTCGAATGAATACTCTCACAAGTTTCTTAATTGGGTTTTTAGCTAAATAAGTATGCGCGCAAAGAGATGGAATCAAAAAGAGGAGGAGCAATATTTCCTTAAGCTAAAGAGTTAAGGAGCCGATATTTCATGCTTTATTGCATTTAAATATGCCCAACGTAACAACAATCAAGTATTTAGTTTTTGCCTCAGTGGCATCCCTACTTGCCGCAATCTACCCTTTTGTCAAAGAACAATCAACATTTAGTTTTGGCCTCAGTTTCATCCCTACTTGCAGGGTTGCCACCCTGACCTGGAAGAATTTACTAAATCAGAGAGGAAAAATTTACTAGATCGCATCTGTTTTTACTAAATGCTAAAAAAAAAAAATTTCGCGTGTGGCTACGCCGCACGCGCACCATCAAGCATCAATTTTCACTATAGGAGGATAATCAATACGATTTTCCCAATCTTTTTTCCTTTTTTCTTCTTTTTTTTCTCTTTTCCTCTTTTCTTTCGTTTTCATAGTATGATTGAAAATTCCGGAAACCTACAAGTTCAAAAATCCTTTTTTTACATTTGTACTTACCTTTAATTTCTCTCAGCAGGCTCCTTTCTGCTCAATAAAGATTTTCAAACTGTGGAGATTCACCTAATCACCATGGGTGGTTGGCTTTTGTTTTGATTCCAATATATTCCCAATCATCACAAATCCAAGTGTCACTATAGCTTCATTTTTAGTTGGTAAGATTTGATACACAGAAAGCTGATTTTGTCGACCTTTAGACGCCGGTAGTGAAGTGTTTGTTTATGAAAATAGGTGACTTTTTGTCTGTCTCTGAGACAGACCAGCAAAATTGTAAATTGTTAAACAGACAAGCAAAAATTGTAAATTGTCATATGTTTACGATAATTTTGTTCCCTGAATTCATGGAAAATAAAAAAAAGTTTTGTTTACTATAAATCATGACTTTTTACTAGTTTTTACTAGATTTCGGGAAATTTACTCGATCCTCTAAATTTACTAGATTTTTTTTTTTACTAGATCTAGTAAAATCCTACTGACGGTGGCAACCCTGCCTACTTGCTATAATTTAGCCGTTTGTGAATTTCAAAAAATCGTCTCTGAAAATTTCTGCAACAACCATTTCCATTTGTTTTCTCACGGTGAAGACTAAAACTGTTTACTCAACAAACAAAAATCTTGGCTCTTATTTGGCTTGGGTCTGAAAAGCTGCAGAATAGGCTTTTTGAATACGCCTTTTTTTACCTCCATCTCTAAAATATTTAGATTTTGCTTTCGTTTAAGTAATTCACGTATACTTGTGGTACCTGTTAACTTTTCTCAATTAAATTTGCGCAGAAAAATTTCCCACTGTGTACTTTTTTTCTTTTCTTTTTTTTATTATCGAAAATGTCAGTAACATTTATTATTGACCAATATATCGCTGTGTATAGTCTGCATTACAACTACTTTGGCAACCATGGTGGGCTTAAAAAATTGGACTTGTGGTAAGAAGTTGGAATGAGATAGATTATAGTATGCTGCATACAAAGAGAAAGGTATTTACTATTTCAGTAACGCTAGTTTTTGTATTTACTTTAATGATAAGAGCGGAATAAGACTTTTTACCCAAGTAAAAGCAATAGGTCACTCTAATATAATAAAATAGTTTCAGATGTGGAAGAGAAATAAACTAAAACCAAAGTAAATTAGAGCGCTTTAAAGCCTTTTTTGGGCTCACCTTTGTAAGATTGATGCGAACATTTTCAACTACTGTGTATTCCTTATTAGTTGTGTATTCTACTGTGTATTCCTAATATTCCATATTAGGGATTATAATGAACTGTGTATTCCTCTTAGTTGCATGAATGGAATGGTGAAATTTCCTACGATTAAAGTTTAATTACATTCATCATTATCTTTACTCTAAACGATTAAGATTGCAAAATAAGGAGAAAATTTAGGCCTACTGTAGCAGCACTAATGTGTGGAGAATGGTTTACTATTTAGTAGATTTGTTAAGGTGGAATAGTAAAATGGAACGGTTATAGATTGAAGGTGATATGTCAATTTGTAATTTACAGAATTGTCCCAGACTGACGTCAATGCTGTAGTTTCTTGGAAATGTTAAGAGATGCTTGTGAAATAAAGTTTTGTTTCTATGCTCGTAAGTGATGATGCTAAATGAAAAATATCTTCCTATCGTTTAGATTTATGGACTCTGACGTTTAAACGGAATTTTAAACATGTTTTCTGGTCTCAAATTGATCAAAAGTCAAAAGTAGGCCTACGTTAAACTTCAAATAGTTGCGGAAACATCACTTTCCCTTTTTTCTTCTTTTAATTTATTTTATTAAAATCAAGTTCTGACTATAATTCTTACAGTTACGCGATGGTTCAGTTGCGCAAGCGTTCAGTTACACGTGGGTTCAGTTGTACAGGGGCTCAGTTACACGGGGTCGAGTTTCAAGGGGGTTCAGTTGCACGAGGGTTTTACTATTAAAGGCTGAGTGCTTAGTAATTTTCTGTCGAATCATGGCCCCTTTCCTATGAGATTACAACCCTTATAGGGTGGCAACTCCCAGAGTGTGAAATGATGCCTTAAAGTGTATTCTATTTTGGAAAGTTCTCTAATATTTTATACTTTGTACACCTCAATTGCAAGGTACAAAACTACAGAACGCTGAGGAAATTCAAACTCTTCCATAAAATGAAATCTCTCTGGTTGCTGCAAGTTACTGAAGCCGCGAAGCTTTGGAAAGAAGTGCTGAGTTGCCACAACCAGCGACACGGGTTGTGTCAGATACACAAACCCCGAGGAGGGATGTAATGTTGTTCAGTCCATTTATGAGTTGTCTTAACAGCATGCAGAATATACTCTTATTTAAAGGCATGATGGATAGGTTGTCATCTCTTGGGGTATGAGTATAGCATTGCTCGTCATAAATCTTAGGGATATAAGAAGTTTTGTCTGGGTTTATGAAGGGTGTCGTTGTGAATGAACAGTTGCTATAAATTACTTATTCACTTCCTCTTTCTTAAATACGAATCAGAAAAGCATTCTTCGCATGAGGACACATTGAGTCGCATGCTTAATTTACTATCTTGCTCGTTTTGAGTTTACAGACGGCGAAATAGGTTTACAAGACCCCTTTGTATTGGCTAGTATTCGTAAAACTTTCCCCGAAACTTCAATATGAGTTTTGCATAAGAGCTACAAGCCGGTAAATCCAGCCCTGATGAGGAGGCAGGCATGCATGATTTTATTTAGGTGTGGGGAATAAAAAAAACTAATTTTATTTCAGAATTTGCATAAGAAGTGCCCAGATTTTTGGTAAAATTTAAAGTTTTGAGGGGGGAAGGCAGTCAAATAAGTCTATTGAACGTTTTTGGCATGACTATATCATTTGATTTACTCTTTTCTCTTTATAAACAAATAAAATAATATATATCTCACCACGACTAATTTGATATTCTCATAAAACTGACTTACCGTAATCGGTCAGGTAATTCAGTCTCTCTTGAAGTGTTGTCTTTTTCCATTTTAGTCTTAGTTATCTATAATTTTCATTTCATTTACCTATTTTTTCAATTGTATGAGTGCCCCTCCCCCCACCAGAATGCTCCTTCGTACGTACCGAGTCCTAATGCTTTGTAATGCAAATGAAAATAACACTAAATCTGTCATTGTTTTTTAGTTTCCCGTTTATTAACCGTCATTTCCAAGACTCCCCGAAACGCTTATTTCTATTGTTGGGTAAGAAATGTTGATAGGAGGATCAAAGTGATATACTGCTGAACCATATGATGGTATTTTCCATTCTAATGGAACTACAGGGAGTTAATCTTGTTAGTACACGTGGTTCTGCAACAGTAATAGAATTAGTTTTACACATTATGATGATACAGGCTACTTCTAGATTGCACATGAAGGGACATGTCTTTAGTATACTCTGTTAGAATTTCTAAACAAGGGGCTGCAGACGGAATCCATTTGTTCTACTGTTCATTATATCCAAAACCCTACAAATATGGCAGGTAAATTATTGCTTCCGAGAATAAGGGTTTTGGGGAGCGGGCTTTTAAAAGGTAAAATAAGATCGTAAAAAATAGCCATTCAGCTGGTGCAAATATCTTTTTTTGTACTTACGTGTTATAGCGACCACATTTTGTTCTTGGTCTGTAATGAAACCGGTTTTCTATGTCCACTCAGAGATAATCAGCTTAGCCTGAGCGAGAGAAACTACTTTGCAGATATATTTTAATTAAATATTTAATATACAGAGATGGTTAGGTTAGGTATTTAATATAATGCGTTCCGGGCGGTCGGCTTTCCACAATTCTCTGTTGTATTTTCCATAATTTTGTTACTAAAGCATTTAAAAAGTGCCCCTTTTTTAAGTGATTAATCAAATGAAAAACTTCAAATTATGATTCAAGGAAAATCTATAAGCATCTGCATACATCCGCACAGGTCCAGATCTGGGGGATGATTAAGGAGAGTTACATTTAAGGAGGATCCAAGACATGATAGCTAATTTTTAAGGCAATATTTTTTTATTCTTCAGTGAGGAGAGCACTTTTGACCAATCCTAGGATGACCCCCCCCCCTCTTATGAATGAAGACTTAAAAATTATATTTCTAATGCTTCGTTTCTAATACTTGTGCAAGATAATGTTTGCTGTCACATAGAAGGTTCTGCTTAAAAAAGTACCCTGACTATGTCCTCATAAGGAAAGATAGTAAAAATACTTGGCCTAAGTACTCAAAGACATCTCCCTGGTAAATTAATTAAAAGCGCTTCTTCTAAAACGCGATTCCTTGGGGAATTCGGGCTCACCTCTAAAAATACTCTAACCCAACTAAAGATTTGACTCTGCAGCGGACACTAAAAATGCAACCACACTAACTTATACATGCTCATGTCTTTGAAGTATATTAACTACCAGTCCTGCTGCATCACGTAGTTTCGTCTGAGAATCTATTAAATGTCTCCTTTATGGTCTATCCCGATTCAAGACAATATGCATCATTATTTGGATATAGCTTATTAACAGGGTTGCCAACTTTTCGGTCCATAAATATGTCCCCTGAGTATCCAAAATTTTATTTCTGATGTAAATGGGAGGTAAGTTTAAACTTTACCCCCACCTCCCTAATGTGCAAATATATGCCCTGAATTCCTATATATAGGGGTGGGGGTAAAATTCATTCCCGACAAAAATGATTATTATATTTGGAAAGAACATAAAAAAAGGCATCGAGTGGTATGTTTACTTTATTCGTAAGTCAGTAATATGATTTGCGAAAAATTTACTCTATATATATTATATATACATACTATATTATATATATTATAATATATTATATATATATATATATTAATATATATATATAAGTATATATATATATAATATATAATATATATATATATATATATATATATATATAGATATAATATATATTATAATATATATATATATATATATATATATAATATCTATATATATATATAATATATATATATAATATATATATATATATATATATATATATATATATAATTGAGCTATATCACCGAACATTAAATTATTACTTACTTAAATTTCTCTCAGCTCCTTTCCCGTGATGAAAATTTCCAAACTGGAGGAATTTACCCGGGTGTTTGACAACTTGGCTTTAGTTTTGATTTCAAACCATCAACAATCGAAAGGTTTCATTTTGTTAACTTTTCATTGAGGTTTTTGTGTGGCGTTCGGAAGCCGGAAGTAAGTTTATGAAAAAGGCGACAGCTTGTCTTTTATCTTGACCGTGGCGAGTAAAAATCAGGGTTAATAGTACCATTTATAGGTGAAAGAATTTTGAAGGCATTTTCAGAAAGTTTGCTTCAGGGAAGAGCAGGCAGCCCCGGAAAATACAATACAGAGCTTAAAAAATAAGTAGATATAAGTCTTAGCACTCATTTGGTGATGAATGACATTTTTTTATGAAAGTAATTTGTTTTACGTCATAAATTTGGAAAATGTGTCCACTTTATTTCCTAAATGTCTAAAATGTGTCCATTTTTTGCCCTATTATGTCATTATGTCCAGGCACATAGAAATATGTCCTTTGGACATAAAATATGTCCAGTTGGCAACCCTGCTTATTAACAGTTCTCCTCAAAACTTGTTTTTTTCACTTAAACCTGTTTTCGTAAAATATGACCGACCAGTCCATGCATATTGTCTGTATTTATTCTCTGGAATCTTGTACTGCGGCAAACTCATAGTTGCCAATCAAAATTGACTGAGAGTCAAGTGTTTGTTTAACCTTTCCTCCAATGTTATTTTTAAGCTAAGTGACTTGAACCAGGAATCCTTTGGGTATTGTAAACATTGAAACACTAAACGGATTAACGGTTTCACTGCATTTATAGGTGCTTTGAGTTTGTTTGGATAGGTGAAAAAAATCACAAAACACAACAGGCTCCAAGTAAAAAAAAAAAAAATGTTTAAACGTTAGGTTCTTAATTGTTACACAAACAAATAGAAAGGAGACGCTTTTTTTGCTACTGAAAAAAATTCGAAGATTATTCAACTTTTTTCATAATTAAATTACTTATTTTTTGTCGTATTTTTCGAGTTCAAGTCTAATTCAGTGCCTAATCTCTAGATCGAGTTCAACTTATGCCTAATTTGTTTTAAACTTGGACGGCCGGTTTAAGAGACTCTAGCTTAGCTTGATCCGCGTAACCATATCCCACAATAAAACACAGCAAGTTTACCAGCCTCTCATCATCCCCTTCTGATCTCTGTGGCGTGTCCCACAGTTTGAAAACCATTGAAAGATGGTGACCAAAAAACAATCGCATAAGTTGAGAAGCACTGTATCCTGATTGTCTTCCAAACTTCGGGTGAACACTAAGGCAGATTTGATCATTTTCTAATCTCCGGGAGATAATTTAATGAACGGTTTGTGTCTTTGATTCGTAACCTTTGATCAGATAAAAAACTGCTTTAAGCATAGGCGGCTTAATAAATATGAAACCCATCAACCCTTGAGCAATTCTAGTCTCGGTTTCTTCTGATTTATTAAAACCAAAGGCTCTTGGCTCTGTTTTTACTTTGAATTAATTCGGTGTTGTAAGAACTGCGAACAAGATCGTTTTTTGTCTGATTTCCATTGCTGACTGTTCTCCATGACTTGAGCCTAGTGTCAAAATCCAAAGGGTCATTCACTATGTTATTTTGCGTACACCTGAGATACAGGGGTCGAACAAAAGGCGTGCACAACAGCACACGAGACTGTCAGCATACTTAGAAACACAATGTTTCTGCATTTGTTGATAAAGCCATAAGAAACTCAAACGAAACAAATAAAGTATTTGTGTGAAGATGACGCGAAGATTCTCAATCAGTGATTTATGAACCCCCTTAGATGTGAGAAAGAAATTGGAGGGTGGCTTTAAATAATATTTCTCTAAAACTACACGAAGTTTAAAGCATAGCATATATTAAATACGGAACTTAACCTAACTTAACCTAGGTACCTCCCCCTCCTATATCCCAAAAAAATCGTTTAAATATCGTAAACGCAATCAAAACCACGCTTTGCATTACATTACTCTATAGCGGTCTTTTGAATTAACCCGTCTTGCGGGTTTTTCGTGACTGTTTTTTTTTGTAAAGGCCCATATGATGCGTAATTACCTGTAACAGTAATTGAAAAACTCGTCTAGTATTATTTCTTTCAGATTTATATTACAAAAAGAAAAAAAAATGGAAAAGTCATATCGTTTAGCAGTAGAAATAAACAAAGTAGATCTTTAGTATTTTTTTTTTTGGGGGGGGGGGTTTGATCTAGTTCATTAGCTCATAAGTTTAGTATACGATAGATTTAGTTACATTGGGTTTAATTTCTCATCTTAAAAATCAGAAATTAATGAATAAAATGGGCAAATCACTGTTTCTTGAGACTCGTGAATCTCCACAAGTCTCTCGTTCAGCTAATTCCTCTGTTAGACCTTGCTCTTTTCATAGAAAACACAAACTAAGTTGACTCAAAGGCCACTAAAGAACGACGTTGAAGCTTAAAACGAGCCAAAAACTTCCGAAATGGAGAAGGAGTGTTGTCACCCCCGCAGGTCCTCTTTAAAGTTCCAGTTGTTACTTGTGCTTCACTGAAAACAACATAATTACCGACATTACGTCTGTTGAGGACATGAAAAGGCTTTGATCTATTTGTAAACCGAAAAACATTTTTAGTGGCCTGTCCGGCATCTGTCGTATTGTAATAAGCTTTCAGTAAAGTACAAACCGACACATGCACATAACGAGTGAGGGGTTGAGGAGGGTGGGCAGCCACCCTCCTATTCAGGGGAATTTAATAATTTTAAAGCTTTAACGTGGCTCTTTACCTATATTAGACCAGGATTTCTAAAAAATACTGTTCGTGATTCAATTCTTCATTTAATTATTGCTTTTATTTCTCCCGGAAATGAGATTGGCTGCCCTAATTTATAATGACCAATCCTCTGCTTTCAACGCTAAATTCTAATTGTGCTTTACTCGAAACAGGAAATAATCTTAAAAGGTAATTCTCTTATTTAGTGTTTTATTACATAGAAATATAACAGCCAATGCTGCTCCACAGACAAAAGGGATCTTCTATGTTATGCTACGAACTGATAGTCAGGACCATGAAAGTTGGTGCCTATACAAAAAGAAGTCTGCCGCTACAAGATTTGTAGCGGCGTCCTCTTAAATTATGGTGTTGATAGGTCAGCGGGTAATTGAATCCATGTCAAAGAACTAATGATGTAGCTTGAAACAATCTCTTTGAAGTTTGACCATAAATAATTAGAGTAATAGAAAGAATATATTTTAAAGTTACTGGGCTGTTAAATGCTACTCTGTGGCATATCCAGGGTTTTAGGGAGAGCACTGATATTACCACATGGAGTGCGTTTGAGCATTCCTTATCTGATTTAGCGGTTTAATAGTAACTTCTGCGGATGTAATCAGTAAAAGATAACAAATACTTATCCGGCAACGTGTTAACTAAAACATTGTGGACAACTAAGGGAATAAAAACATTGATCACGTGTACTCTACTGTAAACATGGTTCTTCTACAAATCAGACTTCACAGTTACTGTCCCTTCTTGTTCTCTGCATATAATTTCGTATACATTTTTTTGGCATTTTAAAAGATGGGATTTTGGTGTATGTATGACGTCACGTATCCTACCTTATCCTAAATTTCCCGGCGTTAGCAGGTGTAAGTTAGCCGACAACTAATGCTTTCCTTTTCAAGTAGCAATCCTCTTAACCTCTGACGTCATTTACGTCTCGTGAAAAGCTGAGGGTAAATAATCGGACTTGTTGGATAAAGGAGCCCCTAGACGGTCAATCATTTTGATCAAAATCTTTCTTCAATCGAGTGATTTAAACATTGACCATTTAGGAGCCGATTGAACGTCTAGGAGCCTAAATTATGCTTGAGCCAATCGATTACCGGTGAGTGATCGAGTAACTCTGAATGACTCAAGCCGTTGACGGTGTGGATGCCTATTTTGATTCAATATTTTGTAAGTCACTCGCCAGCAACCATAGAAGACATGTCTCGAAAATCGGAAAGTCAAATTCAGAAATACGAACACGAGTTTATTTGTTTAACCCAATGACAGAATTAAACGTTTTGTTATGAAGCGGTTTTTCATTTTATACCATCCTATAGATCAACGACGTTTCCTATCAACTTAGTTTCTCGCCCAAGGACAACCAAATTCAAGCAAGAAAGGCCAATTCTATGTTAGAATGCATTTCACGTCTGACACTTCGATTGATGGAATCGCTTGATCAAGCTGCTTGACCATCTAGGCACACATTATTGACGCTTACCCAGATTTCTTAGTTGAATGTTTTTTGCAACCCTAAAAAGCAATCCGATCAGATGATTTAGCTTCCTAAAGGTCGACTATATCCAATGACATTGCGCTGGTGGGCATTATCCAATCCAATCCCAGCGGCGGCGGAGCGTTATCCAATCCAATGACATTACGTGGGCCGGCGAGTTTTGTTACAGAGCCAATGTAATTGAGGAGCCCTTTGCCCCGTCTGTTTTGCTAGGAGTGAAAAATAATAGATAATCTGCGGTCTAGGGTCTATTTAAGTAATCTTGGGATGATTGAACGCTAATGGTGTCGCATTGGAGAAAAAAGGATGACACTCCGAAATGTTTTTACCTGTCAATCTGGGATAAGTGAACAGACTAGAGCAACCATTCTCCGGAATAGCCCTGAGAGCCGCGGTGCATGCTGCTTGGATCCCCTCAGTCACCTCAAAATGCTTGTCTTTCATTGGCCTTTTCGGGCGAGGAAACATTAAAAAGTCCGGGAGGCCAAATCCGGGCTGTAAAGAGGCTGCGGAAGCGTTGGGATGTCGGCCTTGGTCAGGTAGTTGTTAACAAGAAAGGCGGTGTGAGCTGGGGCGTTGTCGTGGTGCAACTTCCTGTCGGCTGCGAGGTTTTGTCGGACCCAATTGACCGTTTGTTTGAGTCTTTTGAGCGCTTCCACATAAAACTTGACGTTGACAGTTTGTCCAGAAAGAACAAACTCATGGTTGACGATGCCTTTGATGTCAGAAAAGACAATGAGCATCGTTTTCACTTTGGATTTGCTCATTCTTGCCTTTTTGGGCGAGGAGACGCCGACGTGTGCCACTCAGAAGATTGCCTTTTTATCTCAGGATCATGCTCAAAAATCCAGGACTTGTCACCTGGCATTACGCTATTTAAAAATTGGGGTCACCTTCATATATGTTCAAATTTTCTTGGCAGACTTCAATTCGCCGCAATTCCTGGTCTTCAGTGAGCACTTTTGGGACCATCTTCGCGCACACCTTGCGCATGTTCAAATGCACCGTCACAATGTCACGAACGACAGATTTTGGTACATTTGACATTTGGGCAATTAAAGGAATACTTAGTTGACGGTCTGAGTTCAAAACTTTGCGCACACGAGTCACATTGTCGGTGTTTGTCGAAATCGAAGGTCTTCCAGCGTGGTCTTCATCGGTGACCTCTTCCAGCACGGTCTTCATCGGTGACCTCTTCCCGTAACTGACTAGCCGCTCTTTCGTTAGCTAGGAACGCCCTCCACCAAATCCAGTCGGCGCGCGCACGCTCCGAAGTACAGTTACGGCGGAAGGAAATCAGTCCTATTACTCTCCGGACAAACCCTGTATATAGCACCCTCGAACAGCCATATTGCACTTTCCCTGGCACTGTTAGTCTCTATTCTTTTAAAGCATAATGAAGTTATCACGGATGGGAAACTGTATATCTCCAATACAATGCGACTGTGGTTATTCTAATGGTAATCGTTTTTCCAAGTCAAATTATATTTTTGAGAGGTTTCGGGATCCTTTTCAAAATACTTGGAAATATCTTTTTTTACTTTAGAAAGTTGCTAAGTTGTATTCAGATAATTGTTATTGTTTCTAAACAATCATTAACAGGAAATTTTCTCACTACACAGTTTCTTCCAAAACGTACTTTCAATTTTTTGTTACCATGGACCACGGTCCACTCTTTACCAAGCTGCAGCTACAGTTGCGACCATGCTGGTACACTGTACATGTACTTATTCATGGTCACAAATACCCTACCCAAAATTTAAGGTTTTAAAAATTTTTTTCATCCATATTTTCCAATATCCTTCGTGTTATTCAAATGCTTTTTGGTGCTCTTTCAAATCGTCGCTCTAAATTTCTTCCCCCACCCCTTTTTGCGAAATGCTGAGCATCTTCCAAATATAGTTTGTATGTGTGCCTTTTTATTCAGTCGCGTTGCCTCGTTTTTGAACAATCACTTTGCCAAATTCTTATTGAAATTACAATCAGGCCTTGTTTATTAACTGAGGCTGAAGATACTACGTAAACGACAGCCAATGTTTCCGATTTGAATTGTAATTAACATCCAATTTTCGTTTATTTTTCTTTCCAGTGTTTTGCCAAGAAACGAATAACAAGTCTTCAACGGAAACATCGGTTAATATTTTAATAGCCAGCCAGCAAGGCTGGACAAGAGACATTTAGCCTGAACTTCCCCTGGACGACTTGAAAAGAGATTCTCTATCAGTAAACTTTGTCTTACTATGTAATCTTATCAAATACAATTTTATTATTCCACTTTTTATATTTTTCAGATATTTGCATTACTGCACGTTGTTGACTTCTGATTTAACTTTCACTCAAGAATCTTTCCTAAAAACAGATGGAATTAAAAACAGCAAATGACGTAAAATACAAACTATCGAACACTTAAGTATTTTGTCTGACGACCGGAAATGTCCTAGATGAGCGGGACTAGTGCTACCAGGAGCTTTGTTTGGTACTTGTATGATATATCGACAACAGCAAGTACCCATGTTAAGAAAGCAATTCTTATTTCATCATATGCAGAATAATCATAGTCAACACATTTTGCATGCAACCTCGCTATACTTTACTCCCAACCACCCCTAATGTGCAAATTTATAGCCCAAATTGTATATTTTCAATGCATTGTAACTTGTTTTTCCAGTTTTTCTTGCGTCACACTTGATTCATGTTTACAGGTACACGGGTTGAAACAACTGAGACGTATAGATAGGAAATACATAGTTCAAGCTATATATTTGCACATCAGGGGGGTTGGGGTAAAGTATAGTGGGGTTACATGCAAAATGTGTTAACTATGATTATTCTGCATATTATGAAGTAAAAATTGTCTTCTTAACACGGGTACTTGCTGTGGTCGATATATAATACAAGTACCCTTTGTTTTAACCTAGATTTAAATGGGAATATTTCTAATTGTCTTATTTGCATACATTTATAATGTCTTCTTGTTTTCTAGGGGTGACCCTTCCTACGTCCCTAGCTAGCGTTCATGAGAATATTTAGACAAGTGTCTAATAAACATACTTACACCGATTCTCAGTGCTCCGGCGCAATTGCCAACATAGTCACCCGGTTCTATGCATTTACCCCCCCCCCCCCTGCGAATACCCCCCCCCCCGGAAAATACCCCCGCGGAAAATCCCCGAAAAAGACCCCCGCGGACCCCCCCCCCCCCCCGCGAAAATAGCCCCCGGAAAATACCCCTCCTGCAGAAAACACCCCAGTGGAAAATACCCCCCAGAAAATACCCCCACGTGGAAAATAAGACTTTCCAAATTTGAAAATTTTGTTTGAGTTTAATTTTTTTTATTTCCGTAGGGGGAGGTATTTTGGTACTTGTGTATTATGCGCCACTCACTCAAGTTTACGCTGTGTAAAATTCGAGAGCACACCAGTTTTTACGTTAGTTTCTTCGTTGCTTTATAAATTAATTTGGGCTCTAGATTTGCATATTAGGGGGGGGAAGAGTATAGCGGGTCTGCATGCAAAATGTTGTTGGTACAAGTATTCTGCATATTAGATATATAGATAGAGAAGTGTATTTTAAAGCCAAATATACGGCCATGAACATAGTAAAATAACATAAATGAAAGTCACAAGTAACATAAACTTTGGTCAGTGATCATCATAAAACACTTAAATGGAATAATATATTAACTTAATGATAGTACTTAATGCTTGGAAAAACGGTCATTGAAAAAAAAACACTTAACACTTGGAAAAAACACTTCATAAAACATTACATTTACTTTATACTGGGATTTTTTTTTTTTTTTTTTTTTTAGTTAACACAATTTCCAGACACCTCGCTATTCTTCTGTGGTTCTTTAGTGGTCATACCTAGAAAGAATTGTTTTCTGACTTCAAACTGTCCAAATACTTTACCCCCCCCCCTTTTATGCACATATATAGCCCAAATTATATATTTCCCATATATTCTGTCACTTCTCTTTGTGTTGTCTCACGCTAAGCTGAAAAAAAACTAACGAAGAAACAGGTTTGTTCTCGAGTTTTACACAGCGTAAACTTGAGTGATTGGTGCATAATACACAAGTACCAAAATTCCTTCCCCCTACGGAAATAAAAAAAATAAAACTCAAATAAAATTCTCAAATTTGGAAAGCCTTATTTTCCACGGGGGAAATTTCCGGGGGGGATTTACCGGGGGGTATTTTCCGCGGTTTTTTCCGGGGGGATTTCCGCGAGGGGTAAATGCCGGCCACCAGTCACCCATCCATACGCGCACATCACATTACCGCTTCAAAGTAAACTTTTAGCCTCCTAGGATAAGATCAGGCCCCCTTCCCTTTAGAAAACAAATATAATCGAAGTGTCTAAATAGATGAGCTACTTCCTTTGAAGGGGATATAACCTTTTATACTACATACAATCACTTATTTTTTCGAGTTGCTATTCATTCTAACTCATGCGAAGTAGGCCTTTTTTATGGGGGCATTGTTCTTTAAAAGGAAAATTACTGTTTGATCTGCTGTGTGGTCTGCTTTTTTTTGTCGTTTTTGGCACCTGAAGCTATGTAAATGTGACAGATGACGTAAACTCTGTTCCGTCAATATTTATTGAAGGTTTCAGTCGTCAACTCAACCTATAGATAATGGTAGGTTTGGATTGTAAAAAGAGAATATTTTATTACATTTCATTGTTTGAAGAACAACCAAGCTGCTTGAGTTCCAGTCTACCGATGCTTTTGACCCTTTAAAAAAAAAAAAAAAAAAAAAAAAAACTAATTCCCAATATAACGTAACTTCTGAGCAACTGGCAATTATTGTTTTCTCTAAGTTCGAATCGCTAGAGGATCAAAGAAAAGCCGCCCAGGACAGGCATATAGGCAGGAATTAAAAAAAAAAAAAAATACATATGGGGGGGGGGTAATGACGAAAATCAAAACGTTTTGATAATTCGAACAAGAAATCCAGAAATTTGGGGAAATTTTGGATTTTTAGGAAGCCTGGGCCCCAAGCCTCCTCTTTTACGTACTTCCCTAGCCCCAGGAGATTTCAAATGACTTCAACAGTCGATACAACAGCGATGATAGTAATACGTAATGCATCTAAATTAGAATCCGAAAGAACGTGCGTTATAAGTTTAGGAACCGATATAATATGGTTCTCAGACACAAAAAAATGCATGGAAACACAAGTTCTAAGATTCCTTAAACATTTTCCTTGAGTTTAAAAATTAAAGAATATATATATTGCGTATTATGCTTAATTTGAATATGCTTGTGTTCACTTATTAGTATTAAAAAACATTCACCGTTGCTTTGTCATGCCTACAAAGAACTCAAAATAAGACAGACCGAAAATTCTATTAATAGGTAATCCAAACCATTTTAGCACCTATATAGGCCTAAAAGCAGTAACTTGAATACTCTTGCGTTTAGCCCCTCTCCCAGCTTTTGGATACCAAGAAAAAAAACGGAATTTTCAAACATCTATTAAAATATGATACTTTTCTTGTAAAACGATTGTTTTTCAAAGCCTGGAAGATTGCTTTTAGGCCCCCCCCCCCCGAAAAAATTTAATGATGGCCCCCTGAACGCATAATGGCGTCTGAGTAAATATAAATGTAATTTTTTTCTGATTTCATTTCTCTTTGGATTATTTTATTATTATTTTTTTTGCCGACAACTTTATTTCTGGAATGTAGTATTGCTACTTCTGTCGCTAGTAGTTTGGGAGTTGTATTCATAGTAATTTATTCAAATTTGATGATAGAAGAAAAAGCAGGACCGTCAATTTAAGCTTTATGGAAATTTCGGCATTTGAGATGCCTGCTTTCTAACCTACTTATGGGAATTATTCTGCCAAACAAGTCTTTATTAAGAAAAAGAGGATCAGAAAGATGAACGAAAGAGACTTCTGGAAATAGAAAGGGATTCTTTTGGTGCAATTTCGAGGATTTTACGAGGCAAGTCGAGATTTTATCGGGTGAATTTAGATGACAGACTGAATGTAATAAAGAGGTAAATTTACTATCTTACGCTAGATTGTCTCTCGATCCTCTTTTGAAAGCCAAGTTTTATGTCAATAATAGCCGTCCCACAAAAGAACAGTAGAAATTAAAGAAAAATAGCTCCGAGTTCGACTAATTGTTCTGTTGGCATTGAATATTTCTTTTCCAAATAAGCATTTTTCATTGCTTTCAGCAATCTGTTTTCAAGTGAGAGTAAAGAGAGGCCTTAAGAACTGAACTAACAGAAATTATCCCATGGGTGAGGGGAGCAATTGCACCCCTCAAGGTGTTTCTTATTCTTGAAGCAAAGGTTAAACCGATGTTCTCATGAAAGTCAGGATTTTTTTTAACTATCTGAACTAGAAAATTGATTGTTTAAAGGGAACACAATTAAATAATTGTTTTTTATTCTCAAAACTTCGTGAAAAAGAAAATCAAATACTCGTGTGTAAGTATCCAAATGTCTGAAAACTTTGCCTCTAGAACTTGAAAACTCCCTATCCATCCTCAAATCAGCTTTTTTACCCCCTATGGTTCTTAAAGATCCCCATTTTAGGGGTAAATTCTCAAAGCAAAAACGCTGACTAATATAACCTTCTGGACGCTAGAAAACGGTCAAAGCACAAGCTGCAAGACTCTCAGTTGCCGAGTTGACAAAGCCCACCTTTTTACAATTCTTGAAATTTGGATTTGATTTGCAAAGGTCATACGGACAGTCCTAAAAACGACAATTATTGCCGATTAGACTCAATTTTGCCCGTCAATGGCTTAAGATATACCACTGTCACCAGTAAAAAGCCCCTACTAAGCTTTTTTCAACTTTATGAGCAGATCAACATCACAGAGATGCTGATGTACCCTCGTGCTTCGTCACAGGATTGAGCGTTTTACTGTTCGTGGCGGTAAATTAAGATAGTGGGATTAGGTTCTATGCATGGTCTTAGTGTAAAGTGTAGTTCAAATAAATACTAGTTTAATAGGAAAAGTATACTTTATTACGGGCCTGTCAAATGTGGCAACCCTCCCGAAAATATAAAAGTATCAATTTGAATTCAAATGTACAAGACAAAGCATTGCAGATGATGGAAAAATCGTATAAAAGCCACGAGTTTTCGACAATTTAACAGTTTACTAGACCTAGAAACAATTGAAACTTCAAAATTCATTTTTGAGAGCTTTGAATCCCCCCCCCCCCTATGATCACAGGAAGGTATCCTATGATATTCCCTTTTCAAAACTGTTCATATATAGTTTTGCGTCTTAGAGCTTTATTCTTTGTTCTGCAGTTTTTAACTTTAGTTTTATGTGCATTTTTCTCATTCAACCCTCCATTTTTTTATATATTTGTTATGTGACAGGTTCTCAAGACAGTTTTTAGAAATGCTTGAGGAAAATGACGCATTACAAATGATTTATTTTCATTTATTTTATTCAACACAGGAGAAAGCCATAGGCTAGTCGCAATTGCAGATGATTTCGTCAGCAATTTTAAATGCTCTTAGATGGAAGGTTTTCTACATCTTAAAGAAATCTATTAAATAAAAAAAATTTTTTTTTTCAATAAAAACAAATAATACGCATCTGTGATCTTTCTTCTGGCGAAAAATACAAAATTCCAAATTTCTGCCAAAGTATTCTGAGTACCCAAACTGGACTTTGCGACTAGAGAAAGACGGTTGCCATCTACGACTTTGATGGATAATTATCATTCAGGGCTCCAAACCTCCATCAGTAGGACTTTGGTCCATGCATTCCGTTGTTTCCCCTATTCTATTACCTTTGTCTTTGTTGAAATCAAGTTAAAATTCCAGTGACGAATTATTCCCATTCGTTGCTGGAATTCAATCAATAGTCCCAATCTCTGAAGAAAAACAACTCGACTAGAACTCATACATCTTTGGCATTACCTAGTCCATGCTTTCTTTGCATATTGGTTTCAAGATGTCACAATCTCAGTCGATCCATGCTTTGCTGTCACTAAATTGGAACGCACCAAATGCTTCTGCAGCTTGGAGACTAGAAAAATATTTTGGGATCCTTTCTGGACAAAGATATGACATAAAACAAAAAGCCAAGATACGTTGGAATGTCTTCTTAGATAATCGAGTGGTAAAGAAGTA
Organism: Artemia sinica; assembly: GCA_027921565.1. Classification (NCBI taxonomy): domain Eukaryota; kingdom Metazoa; phylum Arthropoda; class Branchiopoda; order Anostraca; family Artemiidae; genus Artemia; species Artemia sinica. Next base: position 39,209,077 of record CM051268.1, read on the forward strand.
ACAACAAAATGATCAAGGGACTACGCAGTTGCCTGGCTCGTATGCACCGGATGTAGGAATAGAGTCCCTGTCATGGAACTGGGCTCAAGCTCGGAAGGACATTAGGCGTAATAGAAGTTGTTATTGTAGATAGCTGTGGCGGCATGGTCAGAGACACAAATTAATATTACCTTAGGAAAGAAAGTGTGAACCTCCTTGAATGCAACTGCTGCATAACTTTCGGAATTCAATGGATTCCGAGAATGCTTTGGAATGGACTTCTAACCCTCGTTTAGCATTTCCAGATCCCCGGACAATATGAGTATTGCATTGTAAATGACCAAATTAGTTAAGCGTTAAAATGAAACTTAGGATACTGTCAGAAGCCAAGTTGGCTTTTGAAATTTTCTTAGTTCAAGAATCAGGCTCAAAAGGAGATGGAAAACAGGCTAAAATACAAATTAACATGATTATAGACATTTACATATGTTAAAAAGGACCGGAATGAATTTGCTCAGTTCAGACAAATGGATTCTCCATATTTCTGAAAAAAAAAATTCTAGCGAAAATAGTTTGCATTTTGGTTGAACTGTAATTAATTTTGAAAATAAGATTTGGTTCATTAATCAAACAGTTCGTGGTAACGAACTGTAAGTAAGGAGCGACCCGGCTCAATGGTAACCGAAACTCTAGAAAACGGGTTTTTGATACCAATAGATATATCAAAAGAATCAAATTTCAATGCTGATTTCAAATATATAACTTTCATCAAGTTTAGTGCTACCCATCAAAAGTTACGCGCCTGAGAAAATTTGGCTGATTTTCAAAAAAAGGGGAAAGACCCCTAAAAGTTATAGAACCTTAATGAAAATCACACCATCATATTCAGCGTATCAGAGAACCCTACTGTAGAGGTTTCAAGCTCCTATCTACAAAAATGTGGAATTTTACATTTTTTGCCAGAAGAAAGATCACGGATGCGTGTTTATTTGTTTTTTTTTTTTTTTTTTTTCCGAGGGGTGATCGTATCGACCCAGTGGTCCTAGAATATCGTGGGAGGGCTCATTGGAACGGAAATTAAAAGTTCTAGTGCCCTTTTTAAGTGACCAAAAAAATGGAGGGCAACTAGGCCCCCTCCCACGCTTATTTTTTTCCCAAAGTCACCCGATCAAAATTTTGAGATAGCCATTTTGTTCAGCATGGTCGAAAATATGATAAATATGTCTTTTAGGATGACTTAATCCCCCGAAGTTCCCAGAGGGAGGGCTAAAAGTTATGAACTTTACCCAATGTTAACATATAGTATTGGTTATTGGGAAGTATACAGAAGTTTTCAGGAGGTTTTTTTCTGGTAGTGGGAGGGAAGGGTGGGTCGGTGGTTATGTTGGAGGATCTGTTCATGAAGGAAGTTTTCATGGGGAAGGGAAATTGCCATGAAGGGGGCGCCGGACTTGACAGCATTATTTATTGGTTATTGGGAAGTATACAACCATTTTCAGGAAGGATTTTTTCTGGAGGGGGGGGGCCTAGACGAGGGGGTTAATCTGGAGAATATTTCCGTGGAGGATGTTTCTTTGGGGTAAGGGACATTTCTATGAAGGGGGCGCCGGATTTCCAAGCATTATTTAAAAAAACGATCAGAAATTAAAAAAAAAACAAACAAGTTTTTTCAACTGAAATGTAAGAAGGAATATTAGAACTTAAAACGAACAGAAATTATAACGTATGTGAGGGGGTTCTCCCCCAAGTCAATACCTCGCTCTTTACGCTACAGTTTTTTTTTAGTGCTTTCAAAAGAGCTATCTATTCTAATTAAACGGCCTTTGTGATTCAGGGGTTTGTGAATTAAATTTTTTTTAACTTTTAACGTAAAGAGCGTGGTATTGACTAAGGGGAGAACCCCATCATATACGTAATAACATATACGTAATAAAAAAAAAAACAATAAAAAAACAAGCGATACGGCTCAATAGTAATCGAAACTTTTAAAAACGGAATTTTGATGTCAATAAATGTATCAAAAGAATGTGTTATAATGCTGATTCTAAATATATAAATTTTATAAGTTTAGTATTACTCATCAAAGGCTATGAGCCTGAGAAAATTTACTCCGATTTTTTAAAGAGGGGGAAATATCCCCTGCATTAACTAAAAAACGATCAGAAATTAAATAAAAAAACAAGTTTTTTAAACTGAAAGTAAGGAGCGACATTAAAACTTAAAACGAACAGAAATTATTCCGTATATGAAAGGGGCTGTCCCCTCCTCAACGCCTCGCTCTTTACGCTAAAGTTTTTTATTGTTTTAAAAAATAAAGTTGTGAGACAGAGTCAAACTTTAGCGTAAAGAGCGAGGCGTTGAGGAGGGGACAGCCCCTTTCATATACGGAATAATTTCTGTTCGTTTTAAGTTTTAATGTCGCTCCTTACTTTCAGTTTAAAAAACTTGTTTTTTTTTATTTAATCAGAGTAAACATTGATCAGACTTAACTTGATCATTTTTTAGCAGGTATTCCTTTCTTTTATTTGTCTCCTGATGAGTTTTACTTATCAACAAGTCAGGTTTATAATTATAATTATTGGTGTTATGATAAACGTACAGTGGGGCTGCTGGACTCCTCTAAACACCCCTTCCTCCCATTTTCTTCATACAAATAGAGTGCCAATGCAGCTAAATGTGACTGATCTTAGTAGCTACGAGTATTGGAAACAAAAAAAACTGCATGCAAGATTCTTCTGGTCCTCTACTGTAATTAAATAAAAAAAAACAAGTTTTTTAAACTGAAAGTAAGGAGCGACATTAAAACTTAAAACGAACAGAAATTATTCCGTATATGGAAGGGGCTTTCCCCTCCTCAACGCCTCGCTCTTTACTCTAAAGTTTTTTATTGTTTTAAAAAATAAAGTTGTGAGACAGAGTCAAACTTTAGCGTAAAGAGCGAGGCGTTGAGGAGGAGAAAGCCCCTTCCATATACGGAATAATTTCTGTTCGTTTTAAGTTTTAATGTCGCTCCTTACTTCCAGTTTAAAAAACTTGTTTTTTTTTATTTAATTTTTGAATGTTTTTGAATAAATGCAGGTTTTGATCTTGGCTCACCATACATGAATAATTAAAACAAAATTTGCATATTAATTTAATTTTATTTGGTTAAATGGCTTTCTCGAAACTTGTTTAATTTTATTTACGAACGTTTTATTAGTAATAAATATACGTAACTTACGAATAACTTACGTAACGAACTTCTATATTATATTTTTAATACGTATATTAGGGGTTCGCCCCCTAGTCAATACCTTGCTCTTTAAGCTAAAGTTCGAATTTTGTTCCAATTCTTTAAAAATGACCGCTTAATCAAAAAGGCCGTTAATTAGAATAAATAGCTCTTATGAAAGTACTAAAAAATCTTTGGCTTAAAGAGCGAGGTATTGACTAGGGGTGAACCCAATCATATATGTAATATTTTCTGTTCGTTTAAAGTTTTGATGTTGCTGCTGTTGCAGCTGAAAAACTTATTTTTTTATATTTAATTTCTGATCTTTTTTTAAATAATGCTGGGAAGTCCGGCGTCCCCTTCATAGCAATGTCCCTTCCCCCATGAAAACTTCTTTCATGGAAAAGATCCTCCCACATACCCCCGACCAACCCCCCCCCCCCCCACTACCAGAAAAAATCTCCCCTGAAAATGTCTGTATACTTTCCAATAACTAATACTATATGTTAACATTGGGTAAAGTTCATAACTTTCAGCCCTCCCCCCGGGAACTTTGGGGTATTAAGTCATCCTAAAAGACATACTTATAATATTTTCGAACATGCTGAACAAAATGGCTATCTCAAAATTTTGATCGGGTGACTTTGGGAAAAAAATGAGCGTGGGAGGGGGCCTAGTTGCCCACCATTTTTTTGTCACTTAAAAAGGGAACTAGAACTTTTAATACGATCACCCCTGGGAAAAAGAAAAAAAAAACAAAACAAACAAACAAATAAACACGCACCCGTGATCTTTCTTCTGGCAAAAAATGCAAAATTCCACATTTTTGTAGATAAGAGCTTGAAACCTCTACAGTAGGGTTCTCTGATACGCTGAATATGATGGTGTGATTTTCATTAAGGTTCTATAACTTTTAGGGAGTCTTTCCCCCTTTTTTCGAAAATCAGTCAAATTTTCTCAGGCGCGTAACTTTTGATGGGTAGGACTAAACTTGATGAAACTTATATATTTGAAATCATCATTAAAATCTAATTCTTTTGATGTATCTATTTGTATCAAAATACCGTTTTCTAGAGTTTCGGTTACCATTGAGCCGGGTCGCTCCTTACTTACAGTTCGTTACCACGAACTGTTTGATTGCACTTTCGAGTTGTGTACTATAGCATAAATTTGCTCAATGACGGTATATTCATCGCGATTTTCAGTCTTCTATGCAATGGAAAACAAAATTATATATTGTAAAAAAGTATTCAGAATACATTACGACCACATTAGAGATATCAAGACTATTGCATCTTGATAACGAGGTCGAACCCGAGTGCCGAGACCGAGTCTGTTGATTTTTGAGGTTGCCATCAAGCCAAGACTAATGGGAGAAAAAGCCAAGACAGACAGTCTTATATCTCAATATTTAGATATCTCTATTTTGATTCAGAAGACGGAAATGCTTCGTTGATAGACTTAAAGAAACAAAAAAACTTCCCACATTAAAAACAAGAAAATATCACAATTCGGACCCCCCCCTTCCAACATTTAATGTACCTGACTGTATGATACCTATGGTTGATTACCATCTAAACTGCAAGAATAATGTAGTATGATAATTACAGTTAAGAAATCCTGCTAGTTCTGAAGATTCTCTCTGAAAACCTCTGAGAATTGGGTTGTATCGTCTGTTTGCTTTCAGTAATCTGTTATTTTCTGATTGCCGAATGCGACATTCAGTGCTGAAGCGGGCCGAATCTAAAAAATAGAAAAAAATTGCGCATTTTATCCTAATGTTAGATAACAATTGGCGTAAATTGGTATAATAACTATCGGCTATCGCCTACGTGCTTGATTTAAAACTTTAAATGGGTATTTTTTTTTAATTCTTTATTTGGACTCTAGGAAATTATGGGTCTGTTGAGTGAAATTTTATGGATTGGTAGCATGGAAGTTTCAAGCGAGATTTAAAATGCCACAAAATAAAACTTTCTAGTGAAATTTTAAAATGCAAGAATATTTGAGTGTGACGGTTTTTGAATTCCAGTTCTTTTTTAGACAAAACTATGATTACGACTATGCAAAACTATGATTTTATGTGTGTTTCTGTGTGCGTGTACATTCGAAAATAAGCTAAACTGATCAAACTAGAAACATAAAAAATTATGAAAAATAGTTTCAAAACCATGATAATGTGTATATTCTGTGTACATTGACGAAAAGTATAACTGGAAAAATAAAAATAAAACTCAGAAATGTAACATTAAAATAAGAAACTTTTAAGGGACAAAACGTAGCCTACAGGAGTTGCCAAGACGCCATATTTTCTACTCTCATGGCATTCACAGTTTTAAAAGAATAAAAAGCCTACGAGAGTCTGAGGCCTGACTGAGGGAGTAAGACGCAAGGAAAGCCTGGCGTAGCCGGTTTATTGCTAGCTAAAATTGCTAGCTAGCTCTTTTGCTAATAAAGTTATAAGGTTTTAAAATAAAATGTTAAAAAAGCTTTTTCTCAAAGACAATAAAAGATTCAAACTTGGTTTTTTGTTCCATAATGATAAAATCCATATGAATCTATAGTGATATTGTGCTTCAGCTTCAAAGTGTATTGAAACAAGGGAAATTTATTACGAGGTGCAAAAGCCTGGTTCGATTTACTTTCTTTTAAATGAAATATAGCCTACTCTTCAATTTATTGATGCAATCGAACTCAAGTTTTACATTATTAAATACAAAAAAGGAATATGACCAAAATGTTTTTTTTTTCCAGATATGCCATTGGAAAAGTTAATAGTATTGCATTATCAGCTCTTATCAGAGCATAAACGTTAATATACACCTAATAAAGAGCGACTTATGTCATGTTGGAAGTCAATCTTAAATCTGTAAAATGGATCAAAACATTTTTCCTTTTACGCTGGTTTCAAATATCTAATTCTATCAAAAATGGAGCTACCCCAAAATAAGTAATCTCCATCAGAAATTCCACTTGATTTAACAAAATGGAAGAATAGCGTGAAAAAGTGATCAGACCTCCATGATAATTATATCACCGAATTCATTGTATCAAAGGACCCTATATTTAACAGGAATAACAATTCATCGTCCTCCCACAACTCGTAAAAACATCACGTTTTTCTCCCTCAGCATCATCCCTCGGGATTATCGTATCACACAGATCGTTATAGAAAGTAGGGAATTATTGGAAAGATACTTTTTTAGATCTAATTGAGATTTTAAGAAGCAAAAGAATTTTAGATCACAGTGAGAAATGTTTGAGAACCACCGGTCTATAGTTTATCATAAGAGTATCTTACTTGGGTTCGTGTAGAATAGAGTAGAATGCTTACGGTCATACTTCATACTTTAGGAATAGGGAATCCTGCCCCCTAAAAGAAATTGTCCAAGAACACCCCGCTCTATTTCTAATTGAAATTTTAAGAAGCAAAAGAATTTTAGATCACAGTGAGAAATGTTTGAGAACCACTGGTCTATAGTTTATCATAAGAGTATCTTACTTGGGTTCGTGTAGAATAGAGTAGAATGCTTACGGTCATACTTCATACTTTAGGAAGAGGGAATCCTGCCCCCTAAAAGAAATTGTCCAAGAACACCCCGCTCTATCCAATACACTTTTGGGAACTGCTTTGTTTAGGGAACACCCCCCCCCCCCCTGCCCAAAAAACCTTCGAATCAGTGTGCAGCGACATAAATATCGATGTAAAATCACAAAACTAGCCATTTGATCAACTACCTAGGTTTCAAACAGTTCGTGGTAACGAACTGTAAGTAAGGAGCGACCCAGCTCAATAGTAACCGGAACTCTAAAGAACGGGATTTTGATACCAATAAATACATCAAAATAATCAAATTTCAATGCTGATTTCAAATATATAAGTTTCCACGCTCATTTTTTCCCAAAGTCACCCGATCAAAATTTTGAGATAGCCATTTTGTTCAGCATGATCGAAAGTATGATGACTATGTCTTTTAGAATGACTTAATCCCCCAAAGTCCCCGGGGGGAGGGCTGAAAGTTATGAACTTCCCCAATGTTAACATATTGCATTGCGATTATTGGGAAGTATACCGACGTTTTCAGGGGGGATTTTTTCTGGTAGTGGAGGGAGGGGGTTGGGGGTTATGTGGGAGTATCTTTCCATGGAGGAAGTTTTCATGTTGGAAGGGACATTGCTATGAAGGGGGCGCCGGATTTCCCAGCAATATTTAAAAAAAGATCAGAAATTAAATAAGAAAAAAAACAAGTTTTTCGACTGAAAGTAAGGAACAACATCAAAACTTAAAACGAATAGAAAATTTTATGTATATGATTGGGTTCGCCCCCTAGTCAATACCTCGCTCTTTAAGCCTAAGATTTTTTAGTACTTTCGTAAGAGCTATTTATTCTAATTAACGGCCTTGGTGATTAAGGGGTCATTTGTAAAGAATTGGAAAAAATTCGAACTTTAGCGTAAAGAGCGAGGTATTGACTTGGGGGTGAACCCCCTAATATACGTATTAAAAATATATGAATATAGAAGATCGTTACGTAAGTTAATTCGTAAGTTACGTATATTTATTACTAATAAAACGTTCGTAAATAAAATTAAACAACTTTCGAGAAGGCCAATTAACCAAATAAAAGTAAAATTAATATGCAAATTTTGTTTTAATTATTCACGTACGGTGAGCCAAAATCAAAACCTGCATTAATTCAAAAACGTTTAAAAATTAAATAAAAAAAACGTTTTTTTAACTGAAAGTAAGGAGCGACATTAAAACTTAAAATGAACAGAAATTATTCCGTATACGAAAGAGGCTGTCCCCTCCTCAACGCCTCGCTCTTTACGCTAAAGTTTGACTTCCTCACAACTCTATTTTTTTAAACAATAAAAAAAACTTTAGCGTAAAGGGTGAGGCGTTGAGGAGGGGACAGCCTCTTTCATATACTTAATAATTTCTGTTCGTTTTAAGTTTTAACGTCACTCCTTACTTTCAGTTAAAAAAAAACTTGTTTTTTTTATTTAATTATTATCAAGACCAGGTGGATGACAAAAGATTTTAAGTTAGGCGGAAGAAACTCCGGGAATGGACAGCCCAAATTAAGTCCAATATTACCTAACCTCAATGAAAATAGTTGGTACTTGTTAGTTATCCCGACCACACTCAAGTTCTTGATCTAAGTAAAACTGGTGTCTCTGTCTGCATTCAGAGATAATTAGCTTAGTCTCAGTGAGATAAACTACAATACAGGTATATTTTAATTAAATATTTAATATAGAGAGTCGGTTAGGTTAGGTATTTAATGCAGTATGTTCTGGGTCGCCTGCTTTTCATAATTCTGTGTTGTAGTTTCCATAATTTAGTTTCTAAAGTATTATATTTTCTTCATATTTTGGTATATTTCATTATGATTAACCTAACTTCACTTCTTGAGCGTGGTCGGGATAACTAACAAGTACCCAATTATTGTATTTTTTAAGTTGATGTCAAATATGTCAAAATAATTCAATTTTGCTTGCCAACAGCTATTCTTATATTTTGAGTAATTGCATTTATTCATGTTTTCGTCCACCAGGTCTTGAATAAAACCTAGGTATTTGATCAAGGGATCGTTTTGTCATTTTACACCGACATAATCATATAATAAATTCCTCATTGAAAGAAGGCTTGAGTAAGGTCCAAGGAATTTCCGAGGGGGGAGGGGGGGTCTTTCAAGTGGTCTAAATTTTGAAAGATGAAAGGGCAATTTAAACATACAAAAAAGGAGATGAACTAAATACTGGAAATTATGGGAAAAACTACAAAAACCTTTAAATCTTTTTGAGGATGAAAGAAGGGGTTAAATTTCCCTCCACGCTTAAATGCCTATAGTTGGAGCAAATAGGTCTGTATATAATTGATATAAGCATCCTAAAAAAGATGTATACTTGTTTTTGCATGGAAATGTATATCTTCTTAATCTAGATAAAACCAACTGATGTTAAATGTGACAAAGCAAAGTTCTTTGCATGTAAATTATGACGCATTAAAACTAGCCACGCAGTGCCTTTTTTTGCCGTACATGGCACACTTTCGCAAGAAGTGGAGGGTGCCACTTGGTGTGTTATGATTTATTCACTTAATTTAATTCACAACAGTCAAAATTTACCCTATTCTTGGCTCCCATAAGTTAATAGTTTAATGGCATTTCCCTAAAGGTGGTCTTGTTCATATTGCCCTTTTTTATGAATAATTTTGTTTAGATTTTATTTAAAATGTTCTACTACCCCTTTCCCCTCAGATAAGTTTAAAATTTTGACACTATGCTAACACAAAAAGATTTTCAAGCCCTGTGTCTCCCAACAAACCTGTTTTTTCTGCTTTCCTTGTCGTTTTTCGTGTTTATATTTAATTTTGTTTTTTTAGTGCTCAGAAAAAATAATCGGTGGTGATATGGCAGTTCTCGCAAGTCGTGCTGGTCCTGAAGCCATGTGGCATCCAGCCTGTTTTTCTTGTCATACTTGTAAAGAGCTAGTAGTTGACCTGATTTATTTCTGGAAAGATGGAAGGCTCTACTGTGGTCGACATCACGCGGAAACTTTGAAGCCAAGGTGCTCCTCTTGTGATGAAGTGAGTGAAAATTTGTAGTTAAAACGCTCTTATCTAGATTTTTTTTTCGTTTAATTCCTATTTTTGGACGAACAAGCAGAAAAAAGTTTTCTTTAGGAAAAATTCAATAGCAAAAATAATAGCAGCAGCTTTAAACTATACTATAGGGAAGTCTCTGACCTTTCCTTATTTTTCTTGAATGTATCTTTCTTTTTTATGTGAACTATCAGTTGACGTGAAGGGAAAGTTTAAAGTTAATTGCACGATGTTTTCAGTTTTTATTTATCATATTTCACTGTAATTGCAAGTGACTTACAAGTCAGTTAAATAACATTCTTGCCCATAGAAACTATTGAGGTTTCTAAACATAATTTTTTTGGAAAGAAAGGTAAATGAGTTCAGATTTTGAAGGATCAAATATTATTGCGTTTTCCAGCATAGCTTTCATATTGAAATATTGGCCAGAAATTATTGGTCAATTTAAATAACCTTTCAAAATGTTATAACCACGATACCCATTAAGTTTTCATTGATACCATTTAACACTTTTTTTATGTTGGGTTTTGGTTTTAATACGACAATGACATACTTGTGGCAAACTGAATTTGCGTACAACTATCACTTTTTGACACATATTTTAGTTTTTTACCTTTCAGTTTCAATAAGTAGCATGCATCATTAGAGTGGCAAAAATCATATATGATCTTGTTGCATCCTCGACCTTGTGCACAAGTATACACAATTACACATCCAAGTATGCTTGCATACAATGGGGATGGGAGGAATTACTCACATGGAAGAGCCTGGAGGAAGTACCACAAGGTATTTCTGCTCTCTTCTATCTCTCTCTATGGATTAGCGATACTTCTTAAAGGTCCTTACGCTGGCCATGCGGCAGCTGTGAGTTCTGCACAAACTGCTTACCAATCGATAAGATGCAGAAGCATATAAGAAAAAGGGGTAGATGTAAATACTTGTTCGGTGTGTGGTAACAATAATCACTATCTGTACCACAAGGTCGTATCCAGGGGGGGGGTCGACCCCCCCCCCCTCCCCGAAATGTTTGTATGACTCGTAAAAATGTAACAAAAATGGACATAAACAAATTTTGTATCCGTTTTTTGAAGTTTTTTTTTGTGTAAAACCCCCCCAAAAAATTTTGTTTGAGTAAAACCCCCTCCAAAAAAAAATCCTGGGTACAGCCTTGCTGTACCATTATCTATGCATGAGTCAGTAGCAACAGTTTTCCAGGGGAAATTTTTTAGGGGATATAAATGTCCTGCTTCTGGATGCCTTTAAATCTAAAAATTCCAGTGTAAATAAACAATTGGTAATTGTCAATAAAACCTGTCAATAAAAAGAATTTTGTGTGGTGCAACCCGCTTTGATTGAAAACTTTGCCGACAAGATTTCCTTTGTCTTTTCAATCAAATTTAATAATCAAATCACAAATTCTCAATAGGTTTCAATAATAAGTAGTCCCCTAGGAGAATTCGCTAATGGACCCTTTGCCTTTGAGACAGTCAGTCGACGTTGAAGCTCACAAAATGATGTTTAAAGTATCGAATCCTCTTTTTTCAGAGAAAAGTATCCACTCAGTGTTTTTTGGTACTTGAAATCGGAATGCATTTTATTTTGAGATTTGGTATTTTTATTTTTTTTTTTTTTTTGTATTTGCCCTTTGGCTTTGAATAAGCTTATCTGTCTCCAATCTATCTATAACAAGGGAGAAAATTCCCATGAAAACATGCTGAAAGAGTATAATGAAATTTTGTAAATCATTCTCAAAAAATGCATAAAAGGCCAACCGCTAAATTGAATGAAAATTGCTCATAATTATGTGAATTTAATACAGTTCCATGCGAAAGATACAACCTTTTACAAAACTCCCTGCCCTAAATTCTAATGTTCAAGGTTCTTGTCAGTTTCTTTTTGAAAAAAAGTTATTACCTTTCAACAAGTGAACGAGATAAATCATAATGGTGTCTAAAATTACCGCTCAAAGGGATATGCTATTAAAAGTGAGAAACAAGTCCGTTGTTTATGTCCCAACTTCAAGATTAAAGATTCGACATCAACTAAAGTGGCAAAGCTAAGTTTTTTTTGTGCCCGACTTTTGTACATACGCAACAATGAAATAGCATGATTTAGTTACTTCTTTTTATTTGGATGCTAAAATAACAGTGCTAGGCTATCTAGTGAAGTCAAGTTTCCCATCCTTGAAATATCCATGTAAAAATAGGAAAAAGCTGTTACGAAAATTTCACACTTGACGCATTCGCATACTCAAAATATCACTGCTTTGCTTTAAATTCGATAACTAATTATTCAAGTTAGTGTCCATGGCTTAGCCAGAGCGACCGTGGGGGTACATCCCCTTTAAACCTGAATAACTATGTAATATAGGTAGCTGTCAGTCACAACTAAAGTTATTTATTTTTCTTTCCGTAGTTCTATTTCTACTGACAGAAAGAGTTAGGGTCACCAATTAAAGGAAAAAGGATAGGGGCATTTCCTCCTAGATTTTTTGTCCTTGCCTAGATTCTGAAAATTACCATTTTTGATATTTTAATTTTTAAAAAATCGGAAAAAACAACAAAATAATCACCCCAGAGGTTGAAAAATACATTTTTTTTTTTCATCTGCATTGAAAATACCTTCATGTTCCCCCACATTTCCCGGATTGGCGTCCCTGGAAAGAGGAGGGCTATGCTCAAAACAAAGAATTTGGATCTATTTTTTTCAGCCTATGCTTTTGACAAAATTGTCATCTTGTGTTTCAGTAGGAGTAGAAAAAGAGATGAAAAAACCCTCAGTATCAGCCTTTTGTTAAGATTTTGACCGTATGTAATTGCAATTTTCGACTTTGATAATATGTTTATGAAATATTCGATTGTATTATGGCTTCAAAGATGTTTCTCATGTTTGAATACTCTTCTTTCGAGACGAATTGAATTGCTTCCGAAACGGAATCCTGACTACGCCGCAGATATCTTTGGATTCCGCTGATATGTCAAATTGGGAATTCTTGAATTCGCTGAGATCCTCTTTCGTATTTATGCTAAACTCTTTGCTTTTAAATGTAACAGTCTCAAGTTAAACATTTTGAGCTTTTCCTTGCGGTTTTCAAAAGAACAACTATAGAACTACCAATAACTAAAAACAAATATACTCTTATGAAATAAAAATGAATGAGACGAGTAAAACAGATTTAATCCCTGGTAATTTAAATCGTTTTAAGATCCTTGCAGCGTTGCCAATTTTAACCCAGCGTTTTATTGGCTCATGTTTTTCGGCGCCATTTTTCATGTGAAATTGCACAATTTCACATTTTTTTTTTGCATTTGGGACTAATGCATAATCATAGATAAAAACAGATGGCATTCGTGCACGCCACCTGAAACACTCAGGACAACTAATAAATCAAAAACAATAAGGGATATGATGTTAGTGATTGGTGAATATTTGCAGAATTAGAATGTATAATCTTCTTCTGAATGTCCCGTTTTTTAGCACTGATTCTTTGAGAGTATGGTAGTGTAGAGGCTTTTTCATGATTATTCATTTAACTGCAAAACATTAAAACGGATGCTATTTTCCTTGGGGCAACATAAAATATTTAATTTCAACTATTTTAGTAGTATCTATACTATTTTGAGTTTGGACAGCCACCATGGTCCTGGTTGCAGCTGCTGGCAATGGTGCAAATGTATTCAGTAAGGGCTACACGCAATTGAAGTGTACTTCAATGTCGTTTACGCTTTAGTAAAAATCTATTCGTGTAACTACGAGATAGGACCATGCAGATGTAACAATGTAAAAACTTCAACAATTAATTTTCAATATAACTTACGGATTTCCCTTTAATTGATGAATTTTGGATGATAATCCGAGAATGCATTTTGATCATAGATGGGATGATATTTATTGCAAAAAAGCCCCAGGACCATGGCTACAAACACAATACTACACTTATTACGACAATGAAAAACTCAACGACATATTAAAAAATAAAATAATAACAACTTACACACATATAACAATATTTCAAGCACTTTTATTAATTCTGAAAAATACGAGGTCGTTTAGCGAAAAAGAAATTAGTGTTGAATGACTCCGCTGACTTATCTTGTAGATTAATCCGAATGAAGTGCATAGGATTAAGGCTTCTACAACTAAAAATTTGCTAAAAATTTTGCGTATGTAGCTTCTCATAAAAAAGAATACAATATACAGTTCTAGTCGCATATTTCTTATGCTGGTGCTCTAACTATTTAATAAGTAACTACCTTGATGACTCATCTTATGTATTTTTAAACTGCCCATAAATAGCTCTTTTATTCTTCTTCTTTTTAAGCCAATTATGAAAGACTCATTTTCAAGGATATTGACCGCTTGTTCTTCGTTACTACATTAGTCTGTAGTTATCCTCCAAATTACTGACGCAAATAATTCTTGCTACACACGAATTCGTTGAATTTTATGTGTAGTAATTGTCTCGCCTCACTTTGAAAACTTTGATTTGCAGCAATGAAAGAGAGTTTACCCAAATTAAAGGGAATGAAATTAATGGTTAATTTTGATTTGGACATATACATTTGTTGATTCTTAAACATCCTGTAAAGCTGAGACGCAATTTGGGGGAGGGGCACATTTCTCCTTACAACTCAAAAAGGCAGGAAGGGATGAAACTCCATTAAAATAGGGTACACACAGAGATTTTATTTGGTCTTATTACCGATAAATTTCTTAATTCTCCTTCATTTTCCATCTAAACGAAAAATTTAAGTAACGACTCTTAGAGATTGCTGTTATATTGGAACGTCATTTGACGTTTTTCACAGTTAAAAAAAGTTTAGAGGAATAGGAAGATAACTCTGCGAAGCAAGATTAGAACATTGGAAGTTACAGTAATGATAGTGGTTAAGTATGGTTCTGGAGCGCGGGCGCTCCGGAAAACGGAGGAAGATTTGCTACATGTTTTCCAGAGAAATAGCCACAGATTGTTTTGGGTACCCGACTGACTGACTGTATCTCAAGCACTAAGCTGTACGAAAAATGTGGTTCAATCCCACTTTCTGGATGAGATGATAAGATACGTTCTGTGGATGAGGGATGAGAGATTGCCAAAGATTTTCCTTGTGGGCCAACCGTTTAGGGCCAAATGAACAGGAGGTCGTACCCAAATGAGGTGGGAGGATATCGTTGGGAAAAAATCAAGGAAAATAGGAACTTCTTGGGAGGGTGTAAAGAGGGCGGCTTTGAATAGATTGGGACGAAAGAGGGGCTTGCGTACCTGTGGATAGTAGTAATTATTAGTACTAGTAGTAGTAATTCGGTGGAGTCACTTTTAAGGTTCAAACATCAATAAAATATCTGTCAACGGAAAATATTTATCTAGGTCGTAGTAGCCTACAGACAAGATTTTCTCTGATCTTATCTTATCCCAAGAAAATTCTTGACTCTTCCTTTCACCCCCAAAGAAAACCCAAATAACGGGTACGCTGTAAGGTTTTGTCATGTGAAGATAATTGCCTGAAAATATTACTACTAACTAACTACTCATTGTAGTATCAAGTAACCTGAGGCCGCCACAGCTGAGCCCGCTCTTCCTTCTCTCTAACCTATTCAAAGCTTCACTATTTATCCCTTCTCATGAAGGTCAAATTTCCTTTGAATCTTTTCTTATGACCTGCGTTTCGTTTTGGCCCAAGATGGATGGCCAAAGTTTGCAACATTTGGCATTGCCGTGGCTTCAAATATTCTAATCATAATTTGCGGAATTATCTTCCTGTTCTTCTAAAATTCTTCAACTTCAAAAAGACCTTAGCTATTCTACTTTATTACATATTCACTGCATCTATTATCTTTACTAAAAACACTAACAGATAAAAGAAGCTATCCACTCGATTAATTTTTTTCTTTCTCTAACAATCACCTCCTCAAACTCATTTAATCCTAGACTAAGCGCTATATCCTAGTCTTTTAACATTAATTTCTTAACCTATTCTTGAACCATGAACTCGCAAAACCTCCAAAAATTTATTCATTTCGCTAACTTTTTTATCTAGGACATTTGAATCATCTACAGAATCAAAGTCTAGAAGGGTTGTACCTTCCCATTTGAGACCACTTCTCCCACAGCCTTTGCCGTGTTCCTTAGGACAAAGTCCATCAAAGTAATCCATATAAACAGATGCAAGATAGCGATTATGCTTCATTCCTGATTCAACACCGAACCAACTGCTAACCTCACTTCCTACCTTAACCGCAGCAACATTATTCTCGTACTTATTACTTATTACACTTATTGCTTTGCTGAACTTATTTGGTATACCATAAAGGATAGAATATTCACTAAGATTTTCCATCAGCTGAATCAAATTCTTGTTGATAACCCATAAAATTGAAGACAAAAAGGGTCGGAGGATTTATTCATGGAAATTTGGAGAAAACTATTAGGAATGAAAATTTGCTCGACGCCGTTCTTCTCTTAAAACTTTATCAACAGCATCGCTTAGTCTAATAAACACCATTATGCTTAGTAATTTGCTTCCTCGGAAATCGAACAAATTCCTTCGTAATTCATACACTCACTTTTAGCACAACTGTCGTAAAGAGGTTTAATTAAAAATTTCCTAAAATCACAATGTACTTCCCCTTTTTCAAAAATCGTTTTCATAATCTTCAGTACCTTATGTCTAACCCTGCATCCGTCAGTATTTCAAAAACTCATTTACCACCCTATCAGCACCCGAGACCTTGTTATTTTTCATATTTTTGGGGCCAGGGGGCACAGAACCCCTGCCCCCCAACAGACACCACTGGGCACACCTGTCCCCATGTGTAACATTTGTTGGGGCGCCATTTAGATTATGGTTGTACCATATATATATATTTTTCGAAAGATAAACCTACTGATGTTTTTAAGGGGAGAGGAAAAAAACTGACCTTAGTCCATGCGATGAAAACCTACCTATGCCTCGGACTTCTAGTACTCTTTAAGTGCATCGAAGGTTAAGGAGTTATCAAGCACTTCGACGCTAAAAGCTGGACAAAATTAAAAAAGTGAAAGTAATTTCTTTCTGGACGGCAATGCCGAATATCAATAAACTAGCCAAAAAGCCTGTCGGATAACAGACATAAAAAACAAAAATGAAACGTATGCTCACTTTTCAGGATCAGAAAAAATAGTTTGTCCCCTTCTCCAAGAAAACACTTTTAAATTCCCTTGCAAAGTTTTTCTGAAAGTTTTAACCCGATCCTCCAACCGCATGGCATGGCAATAGTCTCTTTCTATGGTAGTAAAAAAGCGCTTCAGAAAAATATTGGCTTCAGCTACCTGTTGTATAACCTTGGGTGCTTGGCTAGTTGTTATGGACACTTACCGATTATACAAAGTATTTTTTTTATTCTATGTGCTAAAGGTATAAAAAAGTACCACGGCCAGTGCCACCTTTATTATACTTGGTTCTTTAAAAGGTGCGGCTAAATGTCTTTTATTTTGATGGTAAATAGATAAGACATGATCCATTCCTTATAATGGTGGATGAATCCAGCATACCGTGAAATTGGAAAGGACTATAAATAAAGCAGCCTATTTGTGCTTCTTATATTGAAATTTGAAAACTTGATTTTTCGGATCATTGTTTTTCGAATAGACAGATTATGAAAGGAATCATTCAAAGAAGACTATAAACAGCTACCTTTTAAATCTTGAATTAACAAATGAATGGCAGCAAAGATAAAAAGATTTCCCCAACGGATCGTCACAATCAGCTCGATAAGATAAGCCTTCCGTTCTGCTATGCACTTTGAATTAATCTGATCAAGTAGTGGTGGTGGTGATGGCCTTTGTGACTCTTCTACGCCGTCGCTTGAAGCGATGACGGGTTTGATTTTAGTTTGTTTAATGATTTCAGTGACAATATAAATTACTGTCCAAATCATAAATTTTCATCGCAACTTTTCTTTACGTGAGCTCTTTTTATTATTTTTTCCATGAAAAGATGTCTGATGTCATATCAAAATTATTCCAAAATCCGAAAATCAACCATGAAAATTAGATTTTTTTTTTATCTTTATTCGGAACTAATTTTTGTTTCGGTGACAGCACTATGTTTATCAAACATTACTATATTGTAAGATTAGGATTAGTTTCTGAATTAAATTGCTACACAGTCCATATATTATACTCTACCACCATCTTACAAAATCAAAAACAAATCCTAATCTTTTGTTTTCTTTTTACTGCCAAAGAACAGGTAAGCAAAGCCATATCGAGGGGGGAATGGTTTTGAAACCCCTCGCCCCAGAAAAATTTGCTCAACTCGTAAAAACCTAATAAAAATCCATAAAAATACATTTTTGATGCGTTTTTAAGGTTTTTTGCCCCCTCCCTCGCCGAACAAAAATTCTGGTTACGGCCTTGTAGGTTAGTAATCAAGGGGGGATGCCTTCGAACTGGTGCTTCTCCAAGATCTTAGGGTAGCTACAATTTGTGTTATCATTTGTTACATATATATTTTTTATATTTATACGTGCCTATATTTATACGTGTTTTTATTTATACGTGTCTGCTGCAGGGGTAATGGTTTCAGAGGATAATACAAAGAATAAATAGCTGCAAGCATAATAGAAATTTATAGCACGGAACTACAAATTTGTTTGCTTTACTCTAATTAGTTTTTACAATAAAAAGTTTATCTGACATTTGGAATATTATTTATAGTATATTTGCATATTAATAAATTATTTTTAATTTGCATCTTTAAAAATTTATTAAGTCTTTTTTTAATTCATATCCAAAGTTGACTTGCGTTTAAATATAACATTATCTTGTATTCTAAATAGCGTTTTGATAGCTTTAATACTTCCCTTCTTAATCTCGTTAATTAGACGCAGGAACAGGTTATATTTTAGCATTGTTTTACTACACAGTGTAAATTAGGGACTATCTTTTTAATGTACTTTATGAAACTAAACTAAGGCCCATCGAGCTAATTAATCTGTACGGAGACTAAATAGTTTTTTTTCTTCTTTTTCTTATTGATAAACAGTGGCGTAATTTTGTCAAAATCCTAGGGGGGGGGGAAGTTGGAGTCAATTTTCCCAAATCTAGCGAAAATGACAATGAAAACTGAAAAAAAATTATCCATATATTACCATAGAGGCAAAGATATACTAAAGAAAACTGACCTGTTTCTCTGGATACTTGAATTATGCAGGCTTATCTTAAATGACAATATTTTTTGCAGAAACTAAATTACAGCTGGGGGGAGGGGGCAAAATGAGGTGTGGGAGGGGGCAAACTTGGGTATGGAGGGGGCAGTTGCTCCCCTGCCCCATAGAAAATTACGCCCCTGTTAAAAAAGCAAAAAAAAAACATATATTTTAAAATCTAAACGTACAATTGATAACGTCACTGTAACTAATTTGACGCCTGTGGCAAGCGTGTTTTACAATTTACCGGATATTTTTTTTCAATTTGCCCAGTGAGTTTTCTTTTTTTGAGGGGGGACTAATAAATTGTGCTTAGAGAGGGGTAGGTAGGGGTAAAACACAGGGGCGTCGTTTGGGGGTGGCAAGGGGGGGGGCAGTTGCCCCCCAATAATGTTAAGAACAAAATTATTATACATCCCATGCCCTTTGACTATCCGGATATGGACCTCTATTCCCCCCCCCCCTTCAATAAAAATTCTGGAGATTCGCCCCTGGTAAACATATTTTTCTTGGGTCCTTAAAAAAGAATATACCCTACGGTTTTTTTTATGCCTGTCAGGCTCTTTAGATAGTTAATTTATAAGTAACCGCACTTCGAGATTTGGCCTTGCAGCAACACGAATGCTTTTGGTATTTATTATCACATCTCAGGTCCCAGATTTTGCAAGCTATTATTATACTTTGCATTAGTTTCTGAATGGTATGCGCCGAATTATGCAGATTTTCAAAATAGGTGTATTCTCGAAGCAGTAATGATTTCATCCATTGGTAGTAAACTTTTCTGTAAAAAAAGTAAAAACATGTCTTTACCAAAACTCCTATATTATGGGTTGCTCTGAATTTAACAATCTCATAATGAAAACCATAGGTGCTACCAGGGAAGAGAATCCCCCTCTCCTGGGAAAGACAAATGAATTTTAAAATGTATCAAAAGAGAAATGCTCCCATTTAAATCCTGCTAAAAACAAAATAGCTAGTACTTGGCCACCCTTGGAAAAATTTCCGGGGTCGTGCATTGATGCACACGGTATTGAACAGCAAGTAATCTGTATTTACTCTAGTATTATGGTTGCAGCGGTAGTTGTAACCTAATAAAGAGTGAACCATAGACCATAGTTGCAGAAATTAAAGAAAAGAATTTTCAAGGAACCTTTTTAGAGACAAATATTTTCGAAGTAACGCTTAAAAGAAAATTTCTTTCGGATTAAACTGAAAATCAACTTGTAAGTCCAAGGGGAAAGTTTTGAGAATTTCGAAAAAGATCCTGAAACCCTTAAATATGTATCCAATTAAAATAAATGAAATTCTCTGTATTGTCGTAGCTGAAAACCCTAAAGTGAAGGTTTACAGCACCCGCCACATTGGATAATAAAGAAAATTTCATTTTCTTTTTGCATGGGGTTACAAAAAGAGACGGATTAGTTCTTAGTCAACCCCACTGCTGCAAAAACGAACTGGCTGCGATGATTTTTGAATTTATTAAGAATCTTGCATACTGACATGCAAGAAAAGACAGAACAACAAAGAAAAAGAAGAGAGGGAGAAATAGATAGCGAGAAAACACAAAAACGAGCTTAAACACTTACATCAATCACATGGCATACACCAAATACCCCCTTGACTCTAGTCGACAAATATTCCTGGAAAATGCAGGGTGTTGAGTACTATGCTCTATTAGCGTTAGCGTGTTACTAATTGCCCTATTATTCCAAAGTGGAAACTCGAACTTAAAACCTGATTTTTTAGTATACTGGAGAAAGGGGTTTGATATATATATATATATATATATATATATATATATATATATATATATATATATATATATATATATTATATATATATATATATATATATATATATATATATATATATATATATATATATATATATATATATATATATATATATTATATATATATATATATATATATATATATATTATATATATATATATATATATATATATATATATATATATATATATATATATATATATATATATATATATATATATATACGGAATTCCAAATAATCAGTTGTACGCAAGCACACCCTGAATCCAAAATCGAAAGAAAATTATGCATGATAAAGATAAAAATTATTGTGGTTCAATGAGAGCTAACCTTAACAATTAATTTCATCACGTGACTTTCTAATAAAGGCTACCCTTATTTCAGTTAATCCTTGCTGATGAATGCACCGAAGCCGAGGGGAAAGCGTGGCACATGCGACATTTTGCTTGTGGTGAATGTAAGATCGTTCTTGGTGGCCAAAGATACATAATGAGAGATTCCAAGCCATTCTGTTTAGATTGTTTCGATTCAATGTTCTCAGAATACTGCGACAGCTGCGGGGAATCTATTGGAGTTGATCAAGGTAAAACTGGATTAAGGACTTCGTTTTAAGCTCGCAAAAGCCACACAATACTCTGTATAGCCATAATTCATTTTCTATAACTTCAACATTTTACCCAGCCTGGAGCTAAATTAGTTAAAAACCATAAAACCAATGACAAAAAAAAACCTTTCTGGTTTAATTTTAATATTAGCGTATCAGTCATATCATCGCATAAATATACAGGTTTTTTTGGTATTTCCTTATGGATTTGAGTGCTCAACGTGCAAAACGTGCTTACGGTTTGTGTTCCATGTGAAATAGGTGATTTTGCAACAAGTCTACAACGGTGACTTGCACCAACACAAAATACGGTACTCTTTCATTACATGGGCCTTTCTAAAAATTCAAGTTTGGTTAATGCTAATGACATAAAATAAAATAGGATGAATATACAATAGTTTTGAAACAAATTTGGGCTATATAATTGCACATTAGGGGTGGGGGGAGGGATGGTAAAGCATAGCATATATTAAATACGTAACCTAACCTAACTTAGGTACCTTCCCCCCCCTAAACTCCCCCCCCCCCAAAAAAAAAAAAACAAACAAAAAAACAACAGTTTAAATATAGTTCCCAGAGTGAGAAACCCCTGAATACATGTTTATACAACATCAGATTGCGTCAAATCTTTGCTTTTGTCGAGTGGATTCCTCGGGTTTTCGTGACTGGTTTCCTTGTAAAGGCCCATATAATGCAAGAGTATCCAAAATACTGATGAATCCATTAGTTTCAGATCTATACATTCACCCAGGCAGAGTTATGATTTTTTTTCTTTTAATGCTAATTAAGAAACTAAAATTTTTTTTTAGAATAATCCAAACTTTCTTTTAAAATTGCAGAATTTTCATTTTTGCAAAGATATTCTACCAGTTTTCAGCGTGTTTTTCAATCGAAAACCAGATACGTAAAGCAAATTTTAAAACTGTAGTTTTGTAGACGGATATAGCTGACTCTCAGCTATTTAATGGTAGCCAAATTGTGTTCTTAAACTGCAGGACTATCGAAAAAAAACTTGTCGCATTAAAACTTCCACGGGGAACATAACTTTTAAGTACATTTCTATATCCACTTGGTCTAATTTACTTCTAAAATGAACAGCGAGTGTTCAATATTCAGAACATTTTTGTTACGTTTGGTTACTAATCCTAGTTATTTTTAGGATATCCTTTGAGATGTGATAAGTCAGACACTAGACAGTTGCTTTGGCATACAAATCTAAAGAAATATAAAAGTAGACTCAATCAATTTGGCTTCTGAGCAACTCTTTTACTGAAGTTGTTGCACATTTTGGATTATAGTATAAGCATACATGCACAAACTCCTTTTTTTGTGACAAAACTGTTAATAAACGATGCATTTTCATTTTAGCACGTTGTAAATAAGGTAATTAAACGTTTTGCTTAACTTTTACAGGCACAATTAGTTAGTATTAATCATGAATCCATTCAGTGTCGCTAACTGTCGCATTTTGTAGTATTTTTTGGTTCACTTCTGCACTGTCGTACGTACAGATTTTGGCATATATGACAATCATTCGGTATAAAACGATGTACTTTCCTGTCTAGAAATTTTACTGAAGAGTAAAATTAAAGTATTAAAAAGAAAAAAAAAAGATTTAATTCCTAATGCACTAAGAAATAAAAAAAAATCCTTGTCCCGCTATCTTGATATATTAAAATGTTTTGGCCCAGGCTTTCATTTTAGTCATTGAAAATTTTTTTTTTTTTTTTCTGGGTAGGGGAAAAATGATTACTTTTGTGTGCATTTGGAAATAAGAGTGTTTTTTTTTGTTAATTTTCTTTTAATATTTCAATTATATTCCTTTCGAATAAAAATTATATCGATGGAATATGTTGGTGTTGACGCTAGCATTGATACCAGCTTTGAATGATATTCAGAAACGCCCTACTTCGGGCGAATTGACTAAAAGAAGATGCTTGATATATTCACATGTTTTCAATGCTTTTACCATCATCAATACGCCTAATTACTTTGGCCGTGCGTCTTATTTGAATATTTAAAGGTCAAAAATACTATAATTGTAATTCTGAGTTATTTCAGCAGTCAAGTATAGGCGTAACTGAAATACGGGCAGCGTTAGAACTTGAAGTGGGTGCGAATATAAATCGGAGGTCAGATAAAAAAAAAATTGCCAGTACTTCCGTATCAGTGTCGTTGTTAACAGCACCCAAACTATAGATTTTTGTCCACGTCTTCCTATCATTTGCCTTTTTTTTAAATTTCCCATCCCCCCTTTTTCGAATTCAAACCCCCTCCTAAATACGTGCCTATGCGTGACCTGTCCAATTATGCTACTAGAAATAAATCACACACGCTTAATAAATGACCGATCTAAGGCAAATCGAGTTGTAAATGACGGAAAATATTAGTAATAGTCAATTTTAGCAGAGATGTGCGCACATGCAAACAAATTGGCCCTTATACAGAGGCGCTTTATAATCCGGTGCATATTTTAAGATACATTATCTGTGCTCTAGTCATTCTCTTAACTTTTTCTAAAGCAAAATGTACACCTATATTTTTGTAAACTTAGAAATGAACTTAATTTTCTCCTTTTTGAAATTTTAGGCGATTTGTGTCTTTGCAGTGTGTTGCTGAATAATGTGACTTCATTTAGGTTATAGTACACAAACTTATATCTGGTAGTTTTTGAGGAGACTGTATCTTTTGCTCAAACACATATGAAGTATATATAAGTATTAGCAGCACTTTGAAGGGAAGGGGCAAGTCCCTCCTCCCTGGCGCTACATACGCAGACGAGTATATCCATCCACAAAATCCGAAGACTCACTAGAGGAGTAAAGTAATTTATTTTTTTCAAGAAAAAAAAAAAAAAAAAACAAAACAAAAAAATCCAAGAGGCGCCCTTTGGTTTTGAGCAGGATGGTACATTTCTTTTCTTCTTTTTTTTTAGGTCAAATGACTCACGAAGGACAACACTGGCACGCGACCGAGAACTGTTTCTGTTGTAACACTTGTCGAAATTCTCTGCTGGGGCGCCCTTTCTTACCTAGGCGTGGTCTCATATTCTGCTCAATCGGATGCAGTAAAGGGGAACCACCAACACCTACAGATAGCACCATAAATTCACCTACCAGAGGTGGGCCTCTTATGCGTAGTCCAAGAAAGAGCCCGCGTGCCAGGCCCCTTGTACGGCGAAAACCTGGTTAGTTTATTTGATATGTAGGTTTTCGTGTAGATTACGTCAGTCTATATTATCTCCTATTAACATTTTGACGCGATGATGTAATCCATGTTCCTGAAGCAGCTTTATATCCGCCATCAGTCTTAATGTCTATTGAATTAAAAGAAAACACAAATTACCCGTTTAAAAATTAATATACTTCCATAAACATGAAACCTTAAACAGTTCCAAACTGTTATATTATCTTCAAGATTTACCAGTGCTGTGCAATCTAAAAACTCTAAATGGCGACACTGACCCCTAGAATCTTGGAGTTTTTGCTAAAATTCACATTTGAAACATATAAAATTCAAACAGTTTACATGTGCTCATCTAAAGTTAGTAGCATAGGGAAATTGGCATAATTTTAGAGAAACAGGGGGAATATTCTCAAATCAGGCATGATCTAGATGAAACCTACACGAGCATATTCAGCATATCCAAGAACCTCATATCGGAGGTTTGAAATCCCTATATGCAAAGTCACGAAATTTAATAATTTTTTTCGAGATAGTTGATCATGGAAGCATGTTTACATTCTCGCTGTCACGCCTGACGTTCGCGTCTGACAATTTCACATTTGGAAAACAAAATTACTAAGCTATTCTCAGAGGGAGGATCAGCAGGTAAATGCATGTTCAATCACACTTTCATTCTTCTGATATACATTGCACTGCTAATCCTCCTTTTGAGAACAACTTGGAAATGGTTTTTAGTGATCATATCAGAAGTATGAAAATATCAGACACGACCTTTAGGCATAACAGCAATGATTTGTTTCTTTCCCAGAGGGTGGTGGTATCGAAACCAAGGATCACTGAACATTGGGTGTCTTATTTTTTTTTTTTATGTTTTTTTAATTTAGTTTAAGAATATCAGCTGTGTAGAACAAAATAAGAAATGCGATGTGCAACTGTTGGTGATAAAAAAAGAATTGGCTGTTTTTTTTCAATATCCTGTTCATATTAGTGCCTGTTTCGAGTCCAAAAATGTCAACGTGTCTACTCAGGTTCACAGGAGTTTCTTCAGAAAATAAACGTCAAAGCGATGAGACAAACCGGAAGTATCATATACAAACTTAAATAGATTGTTGAGTCACAGCTTATTTTCATCAGCTACAAAGCCTTAACCTGTGGTAGCACAGTGGATTTATTTCCGTTAGGCATTAAGGGGCCCTGGTCCGACGACGAAGGGGACTAGTCGGTTAAATATCTTCTCACGAAATATCATTTGATCCCTGATACGCCACAAATCCCCCAGGAGGAACTATTAAAGCCATAATGTGAAACGACAGTAGCTCGAGACCAACCCTACGGTCCTGATTTTTGGTGCATGGGCCCTTTTTGCCATATTCTACATCTGAGAAGCAGGCAGAAGCCATCTAACCTCATTTCATAGTAGAAAAGCCTTACCTCAGTGAAATTAATAACAAAAGATTTACCTTATTTTTTTTTCAAAATACACGTACGAATAAAAGAAAAATCAGAATAAGAAAATATTCCGAATAAAATATTCAGTTGTATTTTTCCAATTTAGATTTCAACTCTAAGATCAATATTTTTGAATTACAAGTTCAAAGCATAAATAGCTTTAAATTCAAGACTCAAAATCTTGCTTGAAAAAAATGAAGCAAAATTGAAAATTTATTTAATCTAAAACTTGAAAACTCAAAGAATTCCAATTCTTTTAAAATTGAAAATGCTTTAAATTATATTCGTAATTCGAAAATTGAAATTCAAAAGTCTTCGAACTAAAATGAAAAAAAGACTAATTTGAATGTCAACATTCAATTGATTGATATTAAGGGTAATAAATAAGGGTAATAGATAGTCCTTACTCATACCCCATATGTGGAGATAAGGGTGAGGATATGTTTCGTTTCAATGCTCTTTGTCCCGAATTACAGGATTTAAGAAAAAAATTATTTTCTAGTAGTTTGGGGTCAAGTGAGTGGTTGGTTTCTGTAATGGGATCAAAACATTATGGGACAATAAAAAAGATTGCAAATAATATTTTAATTTGTGAATAACACATAGAGAGAGATTTTTATAAAGGGGGGGGGGGGTTGTGCTTGAGGTGTTTATTTTTTCTTTTAGTAGCCATGGTGTGAGTTAGTTTTTTGGTATTATGTACTTTATCATGTTTGTTTTTGTTTGTTATTTTTGTCATGGCTATTTTTATGTACTAGGTTTTGTTATGTGTGTTATTATCATGTGCTTTTATTTTATGTCAATTTTTTTTTGACATGACCCAAAGCAGCTTTTTTGGAATAAATATCTAAATATCTACATCTATCTGTCTTTCTAATGATAAATAAACTCCAAAATTTTATTTGTTTTTTGATCGTTATGAGCTGCACAACTATATCGGTAAACTATAAGAAAGTAATAATAAAAATCGCAATAACGATAGTAATTATAGTAATCAGTGGCACCACAAACAGGTTTGTCGTGCTCAATCCCCCTCCCCCGCCCGAAAAAGAAATGGACGGGATAGTAAATGTTAGTTGAATATACGTAATCAAATGCAATTCTTCTAGGCTTTTTTGTTATTTTTTTTCCATTTTCGATACTGAAGATGGCTTAGAGGATGCATAGGCAAATTATAATCCGTTAACAACGAATAATCATCCCTTTTTCATCGTCTGGTGACTTTTTAATTCTTCTGTTGATCAGTCGTCCGAAAGATTTTCCACCTATTGAATACACATAAAAATTTCTTAAATGAAGTTTAAAGTCTGTTTTCCTTTGTTAAGCGCACAATTGATTACCACCAGGCCTAAATCATCCGTCTGAAAAGTCATGTATGAAAAAGGAAAAGTTTAAACATAGTACCAAAACCATCCCAAGAGCCTGACAAAGGAATTATTCTGGGGAATAGCCATTTACTGGGGAATTATTTCTGGGGAACAGCCCTTTAAATATTCTTTAGATTCAATGACAAGATGCTGCATGCTTTTGATGATATCCTTTGTAAAAAAAAAAAATGCTTACATCGTTTAGCTAATTAGCTCAGTTGAAAATTGCATTTGGGTGTTTTTACGCTAAAAGTACGTTATTATGTCATAGTTTTCGATTTTTTGGTGCGGGGGAGACTTTTCACACAAATCTCACAGAGGAAAAGATTTTCCTGATTGAAAGTTTTTTAATGTTACAAAATGCACCATTAAGTACGGTATACAAGTTAGTAGAATTTGATTTGTAAAATTTTATCAAAGAATAGTGATTGTACTATTGATGTTTTTCATTTCAGAACACCAAGACGAAAGTCCAACAGAGCCAAGTGACATGTCAGCTTCTCTAACCTCGTCCCGTTTTAGTGGTCGCTTATTTGACGTGAGTAGTGACATAATGACTACGTCCATCAGCGAGTTTGGAACTTTACCACATCCACCCAGTAGTAGTTTACTGCATCCCAGTGATGATTTAAGTGTTAATGTGAAACAACTAACGTTGGACAAACGAGTGAATGACCCCATAGAAGATCTATATGTGCCTCCAGCTTCTCTATCTCAACCTAAAAATATTAAGGAGCAGGGAGACTATTTTACAGTGGGACTTCCACCCGTGCCTTTAAGTATTGTAAATGAAATTCGTTCCCCAAAAATGGGTCGTCGTGCTCTTGAGTTATCTCCCAACACGAGAAGAAAAATTGAAGCTAGAGTTGATTCAAAAGCAGAAAAACCAGTGTATGAAATTCCAGTTGGGGATATTAGAACACCAAGTTTACCTGATGTTGCTCAGCAAGTTGATATTAAGCGAGCAGACTATTCTGCTTCCAAATCAAGTTCTAGGGATCTTTCGTTTGATAGTCCGAGAAAAAAGAAAGGTGAAGTGGAAAGTCCCAGAAAAGTGCGTACGTCAGTGCAAACAGCAAAAGCAGATACTGAGACTGAGCAAAGAGTGCCAACGAATGGCGAATCCTGGAATCAGAACTCAGAAAAAGATGACACTCTTACAAGTCCACCGTCTATTAACTGTTCGTTTGACGAGAAGCCTCTAGCAAATTCAAGTAGTGTCGATCCCAGTGATTCGCAGAGCCCTAGCACATCGAACTTAGAGTGTACAGTTGAAAGAATAATACAAGAGAATGGATTAGACAGTATTCTTCAAGGCTTGGGCCCAGCTAGTGGGCAGAGAGTGAATAAAGAAACCTTAGAAAAAATCGTTCAAATTGCAGTAGCTACTGCAACTGCTGCCGGAATAAAGCCAGAAGAATTAGGCAAGTTCCTCCTACAAACTACACAAAGTGAAACTAGTACTTCTAGTAGTGTTCAAAATACATCCGCTACAAATCTTAGTGCTTCCCTTTCTAATACCTCTATAGCAATGCCAAAGAAATCCAGTCTTAGTTCTAGTAAGCGTGGTAAACCAGGCGAACGCAGTGTACGTTTTGAGCACAATGTTACACCGCCTTCAAGGTCCAAAAAAGTTTGCGCAAGACGCTCGCGAGATTTGGATGGTGAAGGTGGAGACTCAGATAGTGATTGCTCCACCTGTTCAAGTTCAAGCACGGACGAAGAGACTCTATATAGTAATTTTACGATGTGCCGGACGCCAAAGGGTTTCGTACCAAATAATGCCATTGCTTTGGCAAAGCAGGCCAAAGCTCAGGGAAAGCAAAAAGATAAAAACTGCATTATATCCTAAATCCTTTGTTATTGTTTCGAACTATTAATTTAAAAGGAGTTAATATTTTATAGTTGTCTTTCAATAACAAGAATTGTGCTTTAGCTTTGTTTTCATTATATTTCTATCCGTAGTCATAGACATGACTATTGCTCAACTAAAGTAGAAAAAAAAAAGACTTGACATCCAGGTAAGTACGCGACTTGTTCTTGGGAGGGGCACAAAAAGGGCATGGGATGAAGCCCTCTCCCTTCCCCCACAGGTTCATGCCTATTATGTTCAATGTTGATTAAAATTCATAAAATTCACCGCTTATGGTTGCTTGACTCTATATAGATCATCTGCAGGGCTGCCATAGAGTATATGAAACTGGGGCTTGGTCCATGCTTTACCCGCTAGATTTTAAAGCAAATATATATATATATATATATATATATATATATATATATATATATATATATATATATATATATATATATATATATATATTATATATATATATATATATATATATATATATATATATATATATATATATATATATATATATATGTATATATATATATATATATATATATATTATATATATATATATATATATATATATATATATATAATATATATATATATATATATATATATATATATATATATATATATATATATATATATATATATATATATATATATATATATATATATATATATATATATATATATTATATATATATATATATATATATATATATATATATATGTATATATATATATATATATATATATCATATATATATGTATATATATATATAAATATATATATACTTGCTAAATAAACTTGAGCTAAATATTTAAGATTGTCACTGTTACGTTGAATCGCTTATCAAAATGAAAATTACTGAAAAGATAGTCGGAAGAAAAAGAAGTTGCTGTGCAGGCACACCAATCTTGGTCCCTTGAAACTAGCCCTCACAATCAGTGGATCTCACAAAATAGAAACTGAAAAATGAATACTCAAACAGATCCGCCATCTGGAATTTTTGTCTAACCGACAGTAAGCAAAAGTTTATTGGTGATTCGTATTCAAACCAGTGCTTTTGCTTCCACAGTTTCTGCTTTCATGGAGATGCAGATAAATCTATAGCGTTTTCATCGTCGTAAGTGTATCTTAATTGCGATTGGAATGTATTCCTATTTTATTTATTTCCAAGTTGCTGATAGAAAACATCCCATCATAGATACAGAAAAAATGAGAAATTTCCCGAGTTGTCCTGCTAAAAATAAATATCCCAGTTTGGGAGCATTTTCTCGCTAATGGGATTAACAAAAAGAAAAAAGAACAGGTGTAAGTTGTTTTCTGGAAATAATTACGTCTTGAGGATACTTGCTGCGTTTTATCAACTTGACTTGGCTGTTTATAATGTCACAGTCACTTTTAACACACCCAACTTAATACTACAGCCATTACTACCACTAAAAATCGTACAGAAAGATCGGTCATAAATAAAGAAATTTGTTCATCAGGCACAATTTACGATTAGTGGAGAAATGATGGTGGAACTGATAGTGTTGATTTCCTCTTCAAGGCCGTACCCAGGATTTTTTTCGGAGGGGGTTTTACTCAAAGATTTTTTTTTTTTTGGGGGGGGGGGGTAAACAAAAAACCTCAAAAAACGCAAAAAACGCATAAAAAATTTGTTTATAACCATTTTGTTACGTTTTTGTGAGTCAGGCAAACATTTCTGGGGGGGGGGGCGTTCAAACCCCCCTAACCCCCCCCCCCCCCCTCTGGGTACGGCCTTGCCTTTTATAAGGTATCAGCGACGTCAGTTTTAGAGGGGCATGGGGAATATACCCCCTAGATTCCCCTTACCCCCATAGACTTTGGAAAATAACCTAATTTTTGGTGTTTTCATTGAAAAATGCCTTTGTTTTGGATTTTCATTGAAAGAACAACAAAATTGCCCCTCCACTCATTTTTTTTTTATATACCAGGACAGGTAGCCAACCTGTCGCCCAACCTTGCGGCTGCTGGAATCGACTCTGTATCTCCAAGAACAGCATCAATCCGCTGTGCTGTCATTGACTGGGAACTGAATGACATGTGTTTTTATTGTAGCGTTGTAATCTTATAACTGAGAAAGGTTTCCTGTTGGGGTAGGATACTCTGGAATGGAAAGACTGATATTTTTTTTGTCGAAGTTTTTTTATTATTTTTTGGTAGTATACCTTCACATCTAATGGTCCATTTGCTACCATATATTAAAAAAGTAGTTGTTGGTTATCTCTAAATCACTAAGAGACTTAGTTGAAACGACACAAGGAAGATAAAGATAATGGAAGCGACGTTAAATGGAGAGATTAGGAAAACATATCAATTGACATTCCCGAACGGAGGAGTCGAATTCAGTTTTGCATGCGATGAAAAAGATCGCAAGAATACATGCATTTATGTATTAAAAAATAAACACATTTTACCACCAATTTTTTAGTAGCAGATGGCAGTGGGGTTATCAGAAGTAGATTATTTTTGATTCCATGTCTTGTTATTAGCCCATGCGTATGCTTTCTTTAACTACTTTTGAAGATGAAAGGGGAAAATACTCTGATATCAAAATTCGATGCCCTTGGAAACCCAAAAAGAAAGATAATTTTTTTTTCTTTTTAATTGTCGATCTTTAGACGCACGCAGAGTAGTTGTAGAATGACGTATTCCTTTTCTTTTTTGTTGTTGTAAAAGTGCGCAGATGAAGAAGTTATGTATGGTCGGTTTCTTAATATTATCCTCCCGGAGAGTGAAGATTCCATTAGAAAAATATCAAACGATTTTCGT
Source organism: Artemia sinica (assembly GCA_027921565.1). Lineage (NCBI taxonomy): Eukaryota > Metazoa > Arthropoda > Branchiopoda > Anostraca > Artemiidae > Artemia > Artemia sinica. The sequence goes on from CM051268.1 coordinate 39,241,123, forward strand.
TCTCATCATGGTTGCAGCGGTAGGTGCACCCTATGAAAGAACGAGCCACGGCCCATAGTAATCAAAAGTTAAAAACGCATTTTAATAAAGAATTGCTAATGAGAAAAAACTGTCATCTGTAGCTAATTTTGGAATGGTTACTATTCATGGGCGCCCATAGGCTGAATTTCAGGGGGGGGGGGCTTACCTGGTCTAATCGGCACTTCCAGTACTCTATAATTGAAATCTCAAGACAAAATATCATCAGCAGCGCGATAGCGCTGCTTATGATATTTAGTACTTTTAGCTTGTGATATTTAGTATTTAGTTTTTTTATGAGATTTAGTACTAAACACTTCCTAGAAGTTTCACCTTAATACTCTTGGTGTCATTAGTTACAGTAACTGTGGTACTAAAAGTATACACATAGTGCCTTCTGGCTAGTTCAAATTCCCCATAAGTTACTCTTAAAGATCTAACTTAATAATATAAGCTGTTCTTGAGATATTGCTTTGTCACCTTTTTGAAAGTCCACATGCTCATAGTTTGTTTTTATCTAGTTCAACGTCCGCCTAAATATTTCTTATATTTGTTTACTGAAGACGTTGTTATATTCTCTTTGGACTATTGGCTACAAAATGGCTATCTCACAATTTCGATCGAATGTGTTTAGGGAAAATAGTATATCAGGGGGGGGGGGCTATTTTCTCTCCATCAAGCTTGACTCTTTAAATGGAACTAGAACTATGCATTTCAAATCAAATGAGCCTCCTCTAAAGTTCACAAGACCACCTCTTCCTAAAAACTTTACATACCCCCGGGGCATAACTTAAAAGCCTTTCCCCATACTCTGGGAGTTGTGTCAACCCCAAAGACCATGCTATGAGATCTTTGGACTATTTTTTAACAAATGGCTATCTTAAAATTTCTATCTGATGCATTTGAGGAAAATATGACGTGGGGTTGAGGTATAGCTGCCCTCCGATAAATTTGACTCTTAAAAATGGCTCTTCAACTTCCGATTTCCAATCCAATGAACCCCCTCCGAAGTTTATACGACCACCGTTTCCATTAAAACCTTAAATGCCCTTGGGGCATAACTTACAACCCTTGCCCTGAGGACTGTGAGGGGGTTCTCATCCTCAAAGACATAATTTCTGGACTTTTAAACTACGTCAAACAAAATAACTATCTCGAAATTTTGACTGGAAGTTTTTGGGGAAATGATAGGCGTGGAAGGGGGGGGGGATGGTTGCCCTCCAATCACTTTTGACTAATAAAAAGGGCCCTAACCCTCTCAATTAGCAACCGACTGAGACCTTTTCGAAGTTTCTACGACAAAAAATAGCCATCTTAAAGTTTCTATCAGATGCGTTTTTGGAAAATGCAGCAGGGCGTTCCAATTAAACGAAAAAACTGTATACGTGCAGGTTTTCTAAAAGGCATATAAGCAATATCATAGGCAGCACCACTCTATAATTAGTCGGGGAGCCAAAGTTGAAAATCTGACAAAATAGCAATCTGAGGGGGACAAGTGATTTGAGAGAGGTTTTAGACTAAATCGACCATGCTGATTATGAATATCTCGGGAATATAAGCGCCAAAGGTGCGCTTGGTGGTTTTTTGCAACTAAGTTCGTTGATTTTTCTATTTCACTCAGACTAAGTCCAGCTTTCTACTAGAATATTGTAGTTGTCTCTTTTATACCTAGCCAAAACATTAGGCGATCGTTAATTCCAAAACATTAGCCAAAACATTAGGCGATCGTTAAACACCAAAAAAAAAAAAAAAAAAAAAAAAAAAAAAAAAAAAAATCCTGCTCCAAGCACTACAGCTTCATTATAAGATCAAATTTCAAAGCTGCTTTCATAAATGTCTTCTTCCCCACAGAATATGCAAAGCTCGTCGTGTCAGTGCCACTAAGGCAGTGTAGAAGTCCAATGCTGTCAATAAAGTCCCGTGGAATAGAAATAGCTAGCTCGTGCACAGGGAAAATTCTGTCAGGAAATTGGAGGAATAGCTCCTTTTTGTTCTCTTTCGTAGCTAACAGCGTAGAGGAGTGTTACAAAAGTATCACCAGAATATTTGTGTCATTGGCCCAAACAATAACAGAAGAACTTCCATTCCTAAAGCTGGAAGCAACATGGACTGCTACAGGCATGTCTGCTTCTTCATGTGTGCTTGCAAGCTCAAGACTAAGAGGAGGCAAAGGTTCCAGGGATCCTTTTCTGTTGGGGGGCAATATCCCAACATGTCGACGATCAGGGAAACATCCAGCAAGTATAATATCAAAGTTCTTACTTTTACTTCCAACATTGCTCCAAAACTCATAAATAAAAGCCACCAAGTTAGCTTTGCAGGAAGAACTTCTAAGAATTGATTGCCAGGAATCACCGAGTTTGATGCTGTCACTATTTATGGTACTGAACTTCAAACTCAGCTCACCCCTTCGTCTATGGCAGCCACTACTGTCTTTTAAGCACACTGGTGAGCCGGTTGGGTCCTTGATTCCATAAATTCCATCATACCGGTCAGAAACCACATGCAGTTGGCATAGATTTTCTGGGAGCTGAGTAAAAACCTTGCACATCAACCTTCTTGAAATATCAGACAATGTGTCATCCCTTGACGGAGTCATAGTCCTTAAGAGCGGTATAAAGTCCAGAATGAGAGATAGCCTCGAATTGACATCAAACACTGGCAAAGAGCAGGCCTTAGAATCTAGGCAAGACAACCCTTATATAAAGTTTATCAGATCAGATTTCTTTCCTGTTCTTAATCGGAATCCCTCGGATTGCGCTTCGAACAATGCCGGGGAATACTGGAGGAGTTCATGCTGAAGTATTTTTTTTCTTTTAGCATGTCAGTTGGTGATCCTGGATTTTTACCAACATTCAGCAGAACTTTTTTAACTGCTTCTAGTTCTTCTACAGGGTTAGCAAAAGTACGTTCTATGCCAAGCAAGCCTTTTTTGTAAGAAGTTTGGTTGCTGACAGTCCTTTCTTAGAGCATGGTACTTAGCATCGCACTTGCATCTGGTCAATAGAAGTTCTCGGACACGTTTTATATCACTATCAGTGGGAAGCTGTCCTTTTCCATCGGTTTGGCAGATTTTGCATAATATTTTTTTTTTTTTTTTTTGGGGGGGGGGGCTATATAGAGCATCTAATTTTTTCTGGCAAATGATTCCATGCTATCCTGCCAAATAGAGAAGAAATTTAGTACGGTACTAATGGTAACCTTAGAAAAAAAAAAATTCAAGATTTTCTTCATGATATATAACCGATCCATTTTCCAGTATCTACAGACTGACGCTATAAGCAGTGGAAGGACCTGGTGAAAAAAAATCTTCAAACCAGAAAGTAATTAAAGCCCCCCCCCCCTCCAGCAGTGATAAGAAGTCCAAAATGGAAGAAAAAAGACACTTCTTAGTGCTAAATTTCAATTTTTTCGCCTCTGTAAAGCATACTCATATTCAGTCTTGGTCCCTCAAAAGATGGAAAATGACAATTCTTAATGCTCCATTGTAGAGGCAATGGGCCTTGGAGGCCTGAGTCTCAACCCATTTGAGTCCGCCCTAAATAATAATAATAATGCTCCATTGAACAATTTTACAACTTTGTGGCATAGTATTGGGCATTGCAGCGTAGTATTGGCCAAAAAGAAGGTACCACCAAACCTTCCACCTAGCCTAAAATTTTTTTGTGCCACCTAATAGCACGTCCAGACTATCCGCTTTCTTGAAAAATGGGACGGAAATCTGGAAATGTGGACAGGTCTTCCATCCCCTTTTTCCGTTTTCTGGGCAGGAAGGATCAGAGGGTCCGAAAATGGAAAAATGGGACGGGAGACTGTAGTGTGGACAGCTTTTCTGGAAAAAATGACAGAAGAAGGAGACGGTTAAACATGATAAGTGATAAATAAAAATAGTTGTCTGATGTGGTTTAAAATAGAAAAAAGGTAAATTGTCTAACTGAGGCTCTAAAATTGTTTTCTATAGGTTTTGGCTCAGAAAAACAGATTTGATAAGGATGGCTGATAAACTTGTACCGATATTTTTTTAAAAACCGCCAAGTCTGGAGGGCTATTCCTTTTCCGGATTTCCATCCCATTTTTCCAGAAAGCGGATAGTCTGGATTCGCTATAAAGTTAGTGACTTGAAGAGCAATGGTAAATAGTTAGATTCTTGACACACAAAAAAGGAAAGAGAAGACAGCCAAGTATTGTCAGTGTACCACCTTTGCTTGAATATGGTTGAAAAAAACCTGTACCACCTAGGCTAGCTCACAAAAGAGCCAAGCACCTCGTAAAACCCTTCCCGTGGACACCCCTATAATTTACTGAATAATAGTAAGAAACAAGTTGCTTTTATCAGGGGGAACTAATCTGCACCTTTACCCTACTTTTAAACCACTTAAGTAAGCCTCTAACTATCCTTTGACCCCAAAACTGGTAAGACTTTTAGCCTATGCATTATAAATTTATATACCAAGGATTCCTGAAAGACGAGGCGAAACAATAAAAAGTGAAATACTGGTAAAAATAAACCTTTGAGGATCAGATAATAGAGTTAATTAGCTTTTTAACCATCAATTTGCACCAGCATGGCAGATGGCAGTAAAGATAACCATAACAAAGCGACGAGAATGATGCAGTGTCATCTACTTAACACTGAACAAGTTAAGTTTTAAATTGTTTACCATAGATGATTGAGCCGAAACTTTGACCTCATATTAAACTATGAAGCGCACATTGGTGGTCGCAATTCCCGAAATAAATGGAATCAGCATGTTCAAAAACATCGTTTCCAAAAGTCAGAACTCATGTACCAAAATGTTTTTTACAAATCGTTATTTGACGACTTTTTCAACTTTGGCTCCCCGACTAGGGTCCTAGAAAATCATTGAAACATTAAAGAAGCTACTCGATTCAAATAAAAGTCTAGGGTCCTTTCTAAGACTAAAAAGAGATTGGAGGGCAATCAACCCGTCTCTCAAACCGATTTATTTTCCAAACACATCTAGTCAAAATTTTGAGACAACTATTTTGTTCAGCATAGTAGAACGGTCCAGCAACTATTTCTTTAGGGATATTGGGCATGTCAAACCCCCCAAATTATGCCAAACTATAGATTCTTATAGAAAAAAAAACCGAAAAGATATAAAACTTTTTTTCATGAAAGACTTTGTCAATAAAAAAACAAACAGAAATTCATCTAAAAAAAACTTTTTTCAAAAAAATAAGTTTTTCAAAGAAAACTTAAGAGTTAATTAAGCCAAAAATGGGCAGAAATAAAGTCAAATAATCTTCCAAGTGTAAAACTACCACAAACCACTATCAATAAATAAATGAAACTCAAAATAAACAGAAATTAGAATAAATAGCCGAGTCAAACTCAAAACGAGCAAAAACTAACATTAGTAGGGCTGATAAACCCCATGCCTTCTCAAGACCAGAACATAATTTGCGCTTTACTGAAAACAAAATATGTTTAAATGTTTTCACTTTTTTACTTAAATAAGTAAAAAACTTTTTTACTCACTTTTGTTTACCTTTTTTTTAAGGAATAAATATCAGTATATGTATATTAAACTGACAGTCCACGGTCATTTTTTTTTTTTTTTTTTTTTTTTTTTTTTTTTTTTTTTTTTTTTTTTAGTAAAGCCTAAGTTATTTTCTGGTCTTGAGAAGGCATGGGGGTTGTCAGCCCTAGTAATGTTAATTTTTGCTCGTTTTGAGTTTGACTAGGCTATTTATTATAATTTCTGTTCGTTTTGAGTTTCATTTAATTGCTGATAGTGATTTGTGGTAGTTTTACGCTTGGAAGATTATTTGACTTTATTTCTGCCCATTTTTAGTTTAATAGAGCTCTTTACTTTTCTTTGAAACTTTATTCGGTGGAAAAAGTTTTTATTGAAGTGAATTTATTAAATTACGATGTTGCTCATGTTAATCTTCTAAGGTGTGTTTGAATAATGTAACAGATAATGGCAGAATTTTAATCTATTCCCAAAGGTATCCATAATAAGAGGTTATATCGATGGTTTTTAGAAAAGACGATGGCAAATCAGAGAAGGTGGGCCAGGTATACTGATTCGAAAACATGCAGAGTTTAGTCTATTTTTACAGTACTTTCAATGGATTTTTTTAAGGAAAGATAGTCGACTGACACCCTAAATAACTGCCAAAATCTGAGAGCTAAACTAGCTGTGTGAGCCTTCAAGAAGTCGAAACGAAACAGAATGGGAAACTCAAAGCATTTAGATATTTGGCGATTTAACATTGGAAGATAAAAGATTGAAAAAACTAGCGCCACTGAGTGGCATAGCGTCTTAGTCATGTTATAATTGACATGACTAATCTGCAATGTTATATGATAGAAGTTAAAATTTCCCGTAGGTGATAATTAGTTAGTACTTTTCTCAAAATTTCCAAGAATTATCTTAAGTGAAAATTCAGCTTGCACAAAGTAGACCAAGGTTAGCTTTGGAAAATTTTGGCATGGTGAGCAGGCCTACTGGTGTTAGCATTCTGATTTTTTTTATCCTCCTCTATATTTCAAGGCACCGGAAAGACGAATATGTAGTAGGTGAGGATAGCCCCCCCCCAAAACTAAACGGGAAAAGATCACTAAATAATAGATGGGGCTGATATTTCTTTTTGACGCAAGCGCCAGTTCCCACCCTTATAGTTGCCCATGCCCTTTGGCCGAAACCACAACTAAATTTCCATCAGGTTATGTGGTTGACTATTAATAAACAGCTACAGCTGCTGATATTGGGACTGAGCAGCTTACGCTTAAATGAACAGATGATCTTATTTATTAAGTAAAATAAGCAGCACAAGTATGCTTTTAAAATACATTAAAATTTATAAAAATAGATTTTTCCCCGAAATATAAAACAGCAGTTTAAACATCAACATTTAAGGCTTTAAATAATTGTACAAAGCTTTCAGCTTCTAAAGGCAGACTTCTATGCTTCAATTTCTCTGGGTAATGACACTGAAAAAAAAGTAAATTCAGTAATACATTAAAAGACTATAATCCTCATATTCAGAATACGATAATTCCGAATGAATTAATACAAAAGCATTATCACAGAACATAACTGGAGAAACGATACATTTTATTTATTTAATGTTTCTTTAATATGCTAATTTGTGTTACCAGAGATTAACATAGGTATTAACAATAAAATTTAGACACTAACCAACAAAGATCTTTTGGAATTCCCAAGTAAAGCTTCAATCAATAATATAATCTAGATTAATCAAAATTATTAATGAAATAATAATCTTTTATGTCTACTTCTAACATTTTGTAAGTTGTGTAAAAGGTAGCAAATCTTATTTTCCTTTATAAGTTTAACGTCAAAATATGGAGGAATTTCCACTTTCCATTTCCGTAGAATATTCAAAATATCTTAGTTATGTAACAACTATTTTTTTTTTCTTTTTTACTGACACCAATATTTTTTTCAAATTAAACAGAAGATAAATAATGCTACAGCATTCACAATAGCACAAAAGTATTCACGTCAAACCTTAAATTGTACAAAATCAGATGTTACCGAACCATCAACCGCAATCCCTAAAAAGTGCTGAAAAAAATGGGACGACTAGACGCATTTGTATGAAAATATGAAGAGACATGGAGTTTTGATTTTTCAGAAAGTTAGGTGATTAATAAATAAATTCATAGCATATTCACTAATAATAATCATTTTGACCATTTTCTGAACAAAAAAAAAACAACATATTTTAGATTTTTTTTTTTTTTTTTTTGCAAAAAACAGCCATAATCCGACTTTTGGACTTTACTATGGAGAAAATGCATTTAAAATATATATATATATATATATATATATATATATATATATATATATATATATATATATATATATATATATATATATATATATATATATATATATATTATATATATATATATATATATATATATATATATATATATATATATATATATATATATATATATATATATATATATATATATATATATATATATATATATATATATATATATATATTTATATATAGTATCGGTAGCCCGGCGGCTTCGCCGCTGGGCTTCGGCACTTGGCACGCGGCAGGCTTCTATATATGGATTCTCACTGTCGCTTGTCTTCTAAACGCAGACAATTTGAGCCTTTTCTTGATGTTATGACGTCCAAACGGACCTTAAATTAGACGTAGTGCCTTTGTAAAATTACATTTTTTTATTGGACCTTTAACTTTTGCCTCGGCTTGTCTTTTGTCATTATTAATTAAAAAACTTTTTTCCACAAAATAAGTTTTTCAAAGAAAAGTAAAGAACTCCATTAAACAAAAAATGAGCAAAAATAAAATCAAATAATCTACCAAGCGTGAAACTATCACAAATCAGCATCGATAAATAAATGAAACCCAAAACGAACAGAAATTACAATAATTAACCGAGTCAAACTCAAAACGAGCAGAAATTAACATGAGTTGGGCGCAAAACCCCTATATCTTCCCAAGGCCAGAACAAAATTTGCACTTTACTGAAAAAAATATAAATGTTTTTACTTTTATAACTTTAATAGATCAAATAATATTAACATTTTGATTACTAAATATCAGTATATGTATATTAAAATGACAGTGCACATTCATTTGTATTTTTTCAGTAAAGTGCAAATTTTGTTCTGGCCTTGGGAAGGCATAGGGGTTTTGCGCACAACTTATGTTAATTTCTGCTCGTTTTGTGTTTGATTCAGTTAATTATTGTAATTTCTGTTCGTTTTGGGTTTCATTTATTTATCGATGCTGATTTGTGGTAGTTTCACGCTTGGTAGATTATTTGATTTGATTTTTGCTAATTTTTTGTTTAATGAAGTTCTTTACTTTTCTTTGAAAAACTTATTTTGTGGAAAAAGTTTTTTTTTAATTAATTTCTGTTCGTTTTATATTGACATAGTCTTTTCAGGGAAAAAGAAAATAATACTTTTAATCTTTTCGTTTTTTAAGACTTTATAGTATGGCCGGCTATTTGTATGCTGGAGAAAAATTTTCAGCAATTTTAAACAACATACACCCTTTTAAAAATCTGGACACAAATAGTAGTGTTTAATTTAGTTTCATACCTCCTCCAGTTGACCAGAAATGGATAACTTGATACCATTCGCAAAAAAATCTGTTTACTTTCTTTAATAGCTTGGATACACTTACGCTATTTTGATTTCGTTAAATTTTGAGAGCAGAAATGGGAGGGTTGGCGTGGGAGGGTGGGAGTGGAAGAAGGATTAGTTGCCCTCAAATCACTTTCGACTATTAAAAAAGGCATCAACCGTTTCTGTTTTCAATCAAATGAGCCCTTTTCGAAGTTCCCACGACAACTCCTTCGATACGAAGTGGCCTGGTCTAAAACAACAACAACAAAAAAATAATACATTATACCCACATCGATCTTTACTATAAAAATGTCAAGCCTTCAAATCATTTTCGACTATTAAAAAGGGCACTAGGTCTTTCGATTACCAATCGAATGAGCCCTTTTGGAAACGACAACGCTTTCTATAAACATCTTATATGCCCCCAGGGCATAAATTACAACCCTTACCCTAAGGTCTGTTAGGGTGGTTGTCATCCTCTAAGACCGAATTTCCAGAACTTTCAACTACGTTAAACAACATGGCTATCTCAAAATTTTGATTGGATGTGTTTGGGGAAATGGTGGGCGTGAGAGGGGCGGTAGTCGCTCTCCAATCACTTTCAACTATTAAACAGGGCCGTAGCCCTTGCAATTTCCAATCAAATGAGCTTTTTTGAAGTTTCTACGACAAAACTTTCAATAAAACTCTTATATGCCCCCAGGGCATAACTTACAACCCTTGCCCTGAGTGCTGGGGGGGGGGTGTCATTCCCAAAGACTTAATTTCCAGAACTTTCTACTACGTTGAACAAAATGGCTATCTGAGATGTGTTTGGAGGAATGGTGGGCGTGAGAGGGGGGTTAGTTACCCCCCAATCACTTTCGACTATTACAAAGGGCACTAGCCCTCTCAATTTCGAATTGAATGAGCCCCTTTTGAAGTTTTAAGAAAACTCTATCTATAAAAATCTTATAAGCCCCCAGGGCACAACTTACAACCTTTGCCCTTGGGGCTCAGGGGGGGTTGTCATCCTTAAATACATAATTTCCAGAACTTTCAACTACGTTGAACAAAATGTCTATCTCTAAACTTTGATTGAATATTTTTGGGGAAATGGTGGGCGTAAGAGGGGGGTTAATTACTCTCCACTCACTTTCGACTATTAAAAAGGGCAATTTCAATTTCCAGTCAAATGAGCCCTTTTTGAATTTCTATAACAACTTTCTATATAAACTTTATATGCCCCCAGGGCATAACTTACAACCCTTGCACTGAGGGCTCTGAGGGGGCTATCATCCTAAACGACCTAATTTCAAGAACTTTCAACTAAGTTGAACAAAATGGATATCTCAAAATTTTGTTTGGATGTGTTTGGGAAAATGGTGGGCGTGAGAGGGGCGTTAGTCGCTCTCCAATCACTTTCAACTATTAAAAAAGGCACTAGCCCTTTCAATTTTCAATTGAATGAGCCCTTTTGAAGTTTCTACGCTTTCAATAAAAACCTTATACGCCCCCAGGGCATAACTTACAACCCTTGTCATGAGGGCTGGGGGGGGGAAGGGTTGTCATCCTTAAAGACCTAATTTCCAAAACTTTCAACTACGTTGAATAAAATGGCTATCTAAAATATTGACTGGATGTGTTTGGAGAAAAGATGGGCGTGAGAGGGGGATTAGTTGTCTTCAAATTACTTTCGACTATTAAAAAGGGCACTAGCCTTTGAATTTCCTATCGAATGAGCCCTTTTTCCAGTTTCTACGACAAAGATTTCAATATAAACCTTATATGCCCCCAGGGCATAACTTATAACCCTTGCCCTGAAGACTGTAGAGGGAGTGTCCTGCTCAAAGGTATAATTTCCTGAACTTTGAACTGCGTGGAACAAAATGGCTATCTCAAAATTTTTATTGGATGTGTTTGGGGAAGTGGTGGGCGTGGAAGGGGTGTTAGTTGCTTTCCAATCACTTTCGACTATTAAAAAGGGCACTAGCCGTTTCAATTTCCAATCGAATGAGCCCTTTTTGAAGTTTCTACAACAAAACATTATATAAAAACCTTATATGCCCCTGGCATAATTTACAACCTTGCCCTGAGGGCTGGGGGGGTTGTCATCCACAAAGACCTAATTTCCAGAACTTAAAACTACGTTGAATAAAATGGCTATCTCAAAGTTTTGATTAGATGTGTTTGGGGAAAAGGTGGGCGTGAGAGGCGGGTTAGTTGCCCTCTAATCACTTTCGACTATTAAAAAGGGCACTAGCCCTTTGAATTTCCAATCGAATGAGCCTTTTTTAAAGTTTCTACGACAACGCCTTCTACAAAAAAACCTTATATGCCCCCAGGGCATAACTTACAACCCTTGCCCTAAGGGCTGTGGGGGACTGTTCTCAAAAACATAACTTCTATCTGGAAATCAATTACGCTGAACAAAATGGCTATCTCAAAATTTTGATTGGATGTGTTTCGGGAAATGGTGGGCGTGGAAGGGGTGTCAGTCGCCTTCCAATCACTTTCGACTATTAAAAAGGGCAGAAGCCACTCCAATTTCCAATTGAATGAGCGCTTTTCGAAGTTTCTACGACAACTTCTTCGATACAAAGTGCCCTGCACTGAAGGAAAAAATTAATAAATAATACATTGTGCCAACATCGTTCTTATGCCCCCAGGGCATAACTTAAAACCCTTGTCCTGAGGGTTGTGGGGGAGTGTCCTCCTCTTTACTTAGTCCCCGTTTCTTGTCTCGTTCTCGAGTGTCCCCGTTCTTTACTTAGGCAGCGCGATCGCGCTGCCTATGATTTATAAAACAACTTTCTATATAAACCATATATGCCCCAGGGCATAACTTACAACCCTTGCACTGAGGGCTCTGAGGGGGTTATCATCCTAAAAGACCTAATTTCCAGAACTTTCAACTACGTTGAACAAAATGGATATCTCAAAATTTTAATTCGATGTGTTTGGGAAAATGGTGGGCGTGAGAGGGGCGTTAGTGGCTCTCCAATCACTTTCAACTATTAAAAAAGGCACTAGCCCTTTCAATGTCCAAATGAATGAGCCCTTTTGAAGTTCCTACGACAACGCTTTCAATAAAAACTTTATATGACCCCAGGGCATAACTTACAACCCTTGCCCTGAGGGCTGTGGGGGGGGGGGGGGGAGGGGTCGTCATCCTTAAAGACCTAATTTCCAAAACTTTCAACAACGTTGAATAAAATGGCTATCTAAAAATTTTGATTGGATGTTTTTGGGGAAAAAGTGGGCGTGAGAGGGGGGTTAGTTGCCCTCAAATCACTTTTGACTATTAAAAAGGGTACTAGCCCTTTGAATTTCAAATTGAATGAACCCTTTTTCAAGTCTTCTACGACAAAGATTTCAATAAAAACCTTATATGCCCCCAGGGCATAACTTAAAACCCTTGCCCTGAGGGTTGTGCGGGAGTGTCCTCCTCAAAATATATTTTCTATCTGGAAATTAACTACGCTGAACAAAATGGCTATCTCAAAATTTTATTGGATGTGTTTGGGGGAATGATGGGCGTGGGGGGGGGGGCTAGTTGCCCTCCAATCACTTTCGACTATTAAAAAGGGCACTAGCCCTTTGAATTTCCAATCGAATGAGCTTTTTCTGAAGTTTCTACGACAACGCCTTCTATAAAAACCTTATATGCCCCCAGGGCATAACTTAAAACCCTTGCCCTGAGGGCTGTGGGGGAGTGTCCTCCTCAAAAACATATTTTCTATCTGGAAATCAACTACGCTGAACAAAATGGCTATCTCAAAATTTTAATTGGATGTGTTTGGGAGAATGATGGGCGTGGGGGGTGGGGGCTTTTTGCCCTCCAATCACTTTCGACTAGTAAAAAGGGAACTAGCACTTCGAATTTCCAATCGAATGAGCCTATTTTGAAGTTTCTACGACAACGCCTTCTATAAAAAACATTATATGCCCCCAGGGTATAACTTAAAACCCTTACCCTGAGGGTTGTGGGGGAGTGTCCTCCTCAAAAACATATTTTCTATCTGGAAATCAACTACGCTTAACAAAATGGCTATCTCAAAATTTTGATTGGATGTGTTTGGGGGAATGATGGGCGTGGGGGAAGGGGCTAGTTGCCCTCCAATCACTTTCGACTACTAAAAAGGGCACTAGAACTCTCAATTTCTAATCGAATGAGCCCCTTTTGAATTTTCTACGACGACCCCTTCCATATGAAGTGCCCTGCTCTAAAGGAAAAAATAATAAATAGTACATTGTGCCAACATCGTTCTTATATGCCCTCAGGGCATAATTTAAACCCTTGCCCCGAGGGTTGTGGGGGAGTGTCCTCCTCAAAAACATATTTTCTATCTGGAAATCAACTACGCTGAACAAAATGGCTATCTAAAAATTTTGATTGGATGTGTTTGGGGGAATGATGGGCGTGGGGGGGCCTAGTTGCCCTCCAATCACTTTTGAATATTAAAAAGGGCACTAGCCATTCCAATTTCTAATCGAATGTACCCTTTTCGAAGTTTCTACGACAAGTCCTTCGATACGAAGGGCCCGGGTATGGAGAAAAAAAAAAAAAAAAAAAAAAAAAAAAAAAAAAAAAAAAAAAAAAAAAAAAACATTGTGCCCACATCGTTCTTTACTTAGGAAGCGCTAGCGCGCTGCCTATGATATGAAAGACATATCGCCGAACCTTTGTTTCTTCTAATTGTTCAGGCGGTGGAACAAGAACTTCTTCTTTCGCCTCGGCTTGTCTTTTGTCATTATGAAAGACATATCGCCGAACCTTTGTTTCTTCTAATTGTTCAGGCGGTGGGACAAAAACTTCTTCTTCGGCCTCGGCTTGTCTTTTGTCATTATGAAAGACATATCGCCGAACCTTTGTTCAGGTAGTGAGACAAAAACTTCTTTTTTTGCCTCGGCTTGTCTTTTGTTATTATGAAAGACATATCGCCGAACCTTTGTTTCTTTTAATTGTTCAGGTGGTGGGACAAAAACATCTTTTTCTTCCAACGATTTATCAAGTCCAGGTTTTTGATTTTCAAAGGTATGATAGGTATTGATGACCTTATCCATGTCAAAATCCAAAACCTAATAATAATCATCGATAATAATAATCGCACTCATTTTCAATTTGTTTGGTTTGTTTTAGCTCGGCTTGTCTTTCGTCATTGTGAAATACATATCGCCGAACCTTTATTTTTTTTTTTAACAAAGGTATAGTAGATTTGTTTGGTCTGTTTTACCTTGGCTTGTCTTTCGTCATTATGAAATACATATTGCCGAACCTTTGTTTTTTTAACACATATATGGTGGCATTGATAAGCTTATGCATGTCAAAATCCCAAACCATAATCATGATCGCCAGCATTATCAATTTTGACACGTTTTGATTCTCGCTGTCCAGGTTGATTTTCATTGACTCGCTCACATGCTCGGTGTCGCATGTCCTCTAACTGCGTGTGTCTACTCTTCATTTTTTGACATGCTGCCGCTTTTCTTCTAACCGCGTGTGTCCTTGCTCTTCATTTTTAGTTTTGACTCGCTCACTTGCTCGGTGTTGCATGTCTTCTAACCACGTATGTCTTTACTCTTCATTTCATTTTTGACACGCTCTAATTGTCGTTTTCGCATATCTTCTAACCGCCCGTATATTTGCCCTTCATTTTCATTTTTGACACGTTTTTGGATTTTGATTACTTCAGAAAATTTAGCAATGGCTTTTGCTTTAGCTGCCCGTATTGGTGTTGTTGCAATTGATGGTCCAGGTTGTCAATTTTCATATCTTATCACGTTTGATAGTTCAGGTGTCGGTTCCAAGGAATCATCATTTGTAGTAACTGCAACTGCAAATTTTCGTTTTTTGGGCCTTCCAACAGGCGTTATATTATATAAAAAATTGATGCGTTGGAAACTCAACAATCGTATTTACGCTATGCATGACATCATATAACAAAACACTTATGTGATGTCATAAGAAATGCTTATATGATGTACTAACATAATACATGACGTCATTTGCAAAAAACCAAAATTAAGGCTCTTAACAAATTTTCTCAAACTTCTGACCTATCTAGATCGTTTTTTTTTTATGCGAGCATATCCCAAGATACCAATTTTCCCGAAAAAAATATGGAGGCGTTTTCGAGAACATACATACACACACACACACACACTATATATATATATATATAATATATATATATATATATATATATATATATATATATATTATATATATATATATATATATATATATATATATATATATATATATATATATATATATATATATATATAATATATAATATATATATATATATAAATATATATATATATATATATATATATATATATATATATATATATATATATATTGGTACCCCCACAACAAATTTATGTGCTAAGCTTGATTCGCACCAAACCTGACGAAAATTTGCACGCCAATCACTCAATGTTTAACTTCAGATAAGATTTAACTTTATTCGAGCCCAGTGTTTTTTTTTTACCTGAACTATAAAAAAGCCTTTAATTGTTTTGCCGTAAGTTCCTAAGCGATTGGATCAATCAGGCTGAAAGTTTTCCCAAACTGTTTTGAAGCAACAAGGAAAAAAACGATTACAAAAATCCTAACATTAAATATTGAAAACTAAAAAAGGACAGAAAATTGGAAATGTAAGCCAGCTTTTTTCTATCCAAAAAGGCCCGTGAAGCAGCCTTTTCTGACTAGTTCTTTATAAATCTTTAGAGTTGAGTTAGTACACAGAAAATGCGCCAGTAAATGAAAATCACATAAGTATACCTGTTTTGTCCTTTTGTCATTAATTATTTTTACGTGCGTTTTTTTTTTAAACTAAAGTTTTTCAATAACTACATTTTGCAAGGTAATGACACAAGGTGTCGGTTGTTTCACCAAAGAGACAAATATCAGGCTCCTTATTTACTAGTTTCTCATACTCTACGCACCAACTATATGCAACAAACAAATTGCCTGAATAAAGTGAGTGAGTGAATCCCATATAAATTGTCGACAGCAGCTGCGTGAAGATAGGTCATGAAATTGGAAAATAACTAAACTTTATGACACATATCCTTCTTCAATATTCACTATCTTCCAATTTTTTAGTTCCAATACTTTTTGTTAGATAAGTGTTTTTTGTTTTATAAATTAGTTTAAGGCGGGTTTAGGTGTGGTGTTATTTAATTGGTAGCGCTGCATTATGCTATTAGGCATGCGCGCTGTTTTTTAAGATTGTATTTATATTTGTGTTCAAATAAAAATGTTCTCATCAAAAAGAAAAAATCCAGTTAAAGAGTAACCAACTTAAATTCACACTCTTCAGGTTTTATTTTATTACTTGCAAAGCAAGATTTTTTTTGGATCTCTTTCGACAACCATTGCAGCTCTCATGTAACTTCCAAAAGAGGGTTGCATTTGGAAAATCCAAAAGACATTTGAATTTCATATTGTATCTTTTCTTGCAAATGCTGCTGTGATACAAGCTCATCAGCTATCACGGAGGCGTATGTTCATAATTCAGACGATAGAGGGAATATAACGTCCCCATTTTCAGAACTATAGCCACTTCAAATTTGAGGTTGAAACCTCAACCAGGTGTCTTTTTGTAATAGAAATTTCAGCTTTATCTCAGAGTTTGTTTTGGCTTGGGTTAGCTAAGTTGAAACAACGAAGTGCCCAAAGATCAGTAATTTTATGCACTGTCATATTCCTTTTCCCAAGTAGTAAATGTTTTAAGTAGTTTCTCAGATATAGGACTGAATTCTATGTCTAATTCTATAGTCATTCTTAGTTTCGAATTAGAACTCTTTCGAAGGAATTTATCTTCACGTGGCTTTACTAGAATTTTACCAAAATAAGTCAATTTCAGCTCGGGGTTACAGGTGGTTACTTAAAAGATATAAATAGTGATAATATACAAAGACCCCTCCCCCCAGTGCAAACGGATCCTTTGTTGTGTTTCCACAAGTCTTTCAAAATTTCTAAGAACTCTTCCCAAAATCACTTAGGGTTCTTTCTCTAATGATTTAGAAAGAAAAACTACCGTCACATATTTTATGTTGCTTTCTGACAACAGTTACGCAACATTTGTAGCAATTAAGCTTCTAGAGTAAACCATACGCTTTGGGGGGATTGAAATCGTGGTTATAGATAGAAGTTTTGTGCTTTTTAAGTGATCAGTTGCAGTTTTGCATATAAATTCTACCTTCATTTTAATTTTTTTCTTTGTTTAAATTAACTTTCTTTGTTTCTAGTCATCTTTCTTCAGTGGATGCTTTTTTTGAATAAGTTCCTATAATAAATTGAAGCAGTAAAGGCCTTCGCACACCACAACAAACAGTTATTTCATAAGAATCTCTTACGTTATTATGATGAATTGTGAGTAATTACTTTGGCTAGCTAAATTAAGAGGCTACAAGTACATTATTAGTTAGTACTACCCTATTTTCCAAAAAATTCTTTCGTGTAAAAATGGAAAGATGCATAAAAAAGGTTTTAATATATTTTTTTTTAATTTACAGCAAGAAATTAAGCTAGCATCTGAAATTCAAGTTTTAATGAAGGTTCTTAATACTTAGATTGATATTATTGCTCTTTCAAATTCAGAGCCAACTTGACTCAACCCCCAACATACTTCAGTTTAGCCTAAACAAGGTCTCGACTCCGATCACTCCAAACTCGCATCAAAGTATGATCCTCATGATGTTATGCTCTTCTTTAATATAAATAAAAGCAGTTTAATTTTGATTTGTAAAAATTAGCCTTGAGATGGAAGGGCCTTATTTAGATCCAGAAGTACTCTAAAATCCATTATGCATGGTTTTACGATGATCCGAAGTGGAAATTCCACGTAAAACAGGACGGCTGGTATTTCAAAGTTTCTATCAGGTCAAAATAAGGTTTGCTGATAACTTAAAAGTAAAAAAAATTTCTAAGTTCGCCATTGCCTTGAATATGTATGTCTTCTACGGCACTTGGATTTAACTAAAAAATAAACCATGAACTAAAAATATCTTCTTTATATACACATTTATTTATTTGCGTATATATTTTATTTATACATGCATACAATTATTTTATTATATATGTATAAAAAATAAGATAAACCCTTAATAAAATTTTTATTAAAAAATTAAACTAAAAATTAAAATAAACCAAAAACAATTATTCAGAAGAGAGAGATTAGAATTACACTCGGACTTCACTTTTCTATTCAAACAAATTAAATTTTTTAATGAACAAGTTTTTCTACTCATTATTCTACTGTAATTAAACTAAATTTAAGAACATTAGAGAGGAGCCCCCATCAACTATTAGCTTTGGACTAAAATGGCTTGCCCGCGAATTCCGTAGAGAGATCAAAATAGAGTGAAACTATAAATTATTCATGCCACCAGATAGAGTAAGCGGCGGGCTCTTACACGCGACCTGACTCACTAACCATCTGTAAAAACTGACAGGTATCTTACTTCATTTGCTTCTTGCTTCATGAAACCCTTCAACATTTGATTTTCTGTGTCATTTTCTTGACTTGTCTTGCTTTTATCCCAGTCTACTCATTATTCTACTGTAATTAAACTAAATTTAAGAACATTAGAGAGGAGCCCTCATCAACTATTAGCTTTGGACTAAAATGGCTTACCCGCGAATTCCGTAGAGAGATCAAAATGGAGTGAAACTATAAATTATTCATGCCACCAGATAGAGTAAGCGGCGGGCTCTTACACGCGACCTGACTCACTAACCATCTGTAAAAACTGACAGGTATCTTACTTCATTTGCTTCTTGCTTCATGAAGCCCTTCAACATTTGATTTTCTGTGTCATTTTCTTGACTTGTCTTGCTTTTATCCCAGTCTACTCATTATTCTACTGTAATTAAACTAAATTTAAGAACATTAGAGAGGAGCCCTCATCAACTATTAGCTTTGGACTAAAATGGCTTACCCGCGAATTCCGTAGAGAGATCAAAATAGAGTGAAACTATAAATTATTCATGCCACCAGATAGAGTAAGCGGCGGGCTCTTATACGCGACCTGACTCACTAACCATCTGTAAAAACTGACAGGTATCTTACTTCATTTGCTTCTTGCTTCATGAAGCACTTCAACATTTGATTTTCTGTGTCATTTTCTTGACTTGTCTTGCTTTTATCCCAGTCTACTCATTATTCTACTGTAATTAAACTAAATTTAAGAACATTAGAGAGGAGCCCTCATCAACTATTAGCTTTGGACTAAAATGGCTTACCCGCGAATTCCGTAGAGAGATCAAAATGGAGTGACACTATAAATTATTCATGCCACCAGATAGAGTAAGCGGCGGGCTCTTACACGCGACCTGACTCACTAACCATATGTAAAAACTGACAGGTATCTTACTTCATTTGTTTCTTGCTTCATGAAGCACTTCAACATTTGATTTTCTGTGTCATTTTCTTGACTTGTCTTGTTTTTATCCCAGTCAACTCATTATTCTACTGTAATTAAACTAAATTTAAGAACATTAGAGAGGAGCCCTCATCAACTATTAGCTTTGGACTAAAATGGCTTACCCGCGAATTCCGTAGAGAGATCAAAATAGAGTGAAACTATAAATTATTCATGCCACCAGATAGAGTAAGCGGCGGGCTCTTATACGCGACCTGACTCACTAACCATCTGTAAAAACTGACAGGTATCTTACTTCATTTGTTTCTTGCTTCATGAAGCACTTCAACATTTGATTTTCTGTGTCATTTTCTTGACTTGTCTTGCTTTTATCCCAGTCTACTCATTATTCTACTGTAATTAAACTAAATTTAAGAACATTAGAGAGGAGCCCTCATCAACTATTAGCTTTGGACTAAAATGGCTTACCCGCGAATTCCGTAGAGAGATCAAAATAGAGTGAAACTATAAATTATTCATGCCACCAGATAGAGTAAGCGGCGGGCTCTTATACGCGACCTGACTCACTAACCATCTGTAAAAACTGACAGGTATCTTACTTCATTTGCTTCTTGCTTCATGAAACCCTTCAACATTTGATTTTCTGTGTCATTTTCTTGACTTGTTTTGCTTTTATCCCAGTCTACTCATTATTCTACTGTAATTAAACTAAATTTAAGAACATTAGAGAGGAGCCCTCATCAACTATTAGCTTTGGACTAAAATGGCTTACCCGCGAATTCCGTAGAGAGATCAAAATAGAGTGAAACTATAAATTATTCATGCCACCAGATAGAGTAAGCGGCGGGCTCTTATACGCGACCTGACTCACTAACCATATGTAAAAACTGACAGGTATCTTACTTCATTTGTTTCTTGCTTCATGAAGCACTTCAACATTTGATTTTCTGCATCATTTTCTTGACTTGTCTTGCTTTTATCCCAGTCAATTATTCCTGTTGAACATTCTGCTTCATTATCGTTTATATTATCCATGTTTTTGAGAATTGTTAATTCTACTCTATTCTACTCTATGAGAATTGTAAATTCTACTCTATTCAGTTTTATTATTCCAATATAAAATATATTTTTATCCCTATTTTCTTCCTTTTAAATACATTCCTTTCAAATGAATAACAAAGGCTCTATCTAATAACGCTAGCTCCATTAGAGCTAGCATTTAGCTTTCAGTGAAGAAATAGCCCCCCTTTGCCAAGGGCGCCAGTTTGGGCAGGGGGGGGGGGGCTAACAACAGGCTTATTTGTGATAGCTTATGTTTGTTTTAAGTTTTCTCTTATTTTTCATCGTATTTTCTGTTGACTTTAGGTTTTAATTTTTATTCGTAGTAAATTCTAGTCGTTGTAAGTCTAACATCTTATACGGAAGTAAATTTATACTCTTAGGTATTTTCGAAGACCACACTGCTTTCTATGACGTATAAATAACAGTTCAATAGGGAAAATCCTTATATTTGATAGTGCAGCGCCAAACTATCTCTGGATATTTCGGTCACATACACAGCGGCCGTCTCCAGCAGAAAAACAGTTTATCTGCATAGTAAATTGTGGTCTATCTGCTGAAGATGGTTACTGTGTATGTGACCCAAATATCAAGATATTCTTTTGTGCTTCACTGTAAAAAAAGGGATTTTCCCTATTGAACTGTTATTTATACGAAACTTATGCTCGTTTTAGGCTTTGGGCGTTTTAGGATCGTTTAGGCATTTCTTAATTCTCATGAAAAAGCATCGCTTTTTAAATTTACATATTATTAAAAGCCAATTTTACGCAGCATTGTCGTCAACCTTTTTAAATTACTTTAAAATAGTCACCTGAGTTGGTACTTTTGTGTCGTTAGAGTCCAGAGGAAGCATTGCAAGAATTTGAGGCAAAGGCACAACTGGAGGTAGGTCCATCACTGGTATCACATGTCCTTCCGTTGTAAAAATAAACTTTTCTGCATTATGGTTTAATGCATGACTCTCATCAAATAACTAGAATATTTACACAAATTAATACAGGGTTATAGTCACACCACCTCAGATGAGGAAGAAGAGAGGGTATTCTTTGAAATGTCGAAAACATCCTCAGAAATCGAACCAGTTTTCTAAATCAGAATTTTGTGAAATTTGACATTAGGCTTATCAATGAAAAAGTAGAAATGCTATGATTGACTGAAC
This sequence comes from Artemia sinica, assembly GCA_027921565.1. NCBI lineage: Eukaryota > Metazoa > Arthropoda > Branchiopoda > Anostraca > Artemiidae > Artemia > Artemia sinica. The sequence continues at coordinate 39,262,855 of CM051268.1, forward strand.
TTTGAAATTTATTCGGCAGTGAAGCAAAATATGTGGAAAAAAAACACAATTACGCAACTAACAAAACTTAGAACTTGGTATGAAACTAAAAAATTACGTCAAGAAACATTCTGGAAGCCATTTGGCTATTAGGTATGTTTTTGACAGATATGAAGGAATAAAAATTAGTCTGCTGTTCTTTTTTTGGCGAATTTCGTACAGAACTTCGTACCATTTCATTATTATTCCTTCATATTGACGCGAATCCTTGATACTAGTAATCTAATGAATTTTGTGAAACTTTCTATGCTGGTAAAATCCTGACAACCATGTGTTTTTTTTATAAGGCCTCAGATTCCCCTGTTGCCATTTTGAAACAAATCTCTGATTCCCCTTAATATTTTGACTTTGTGCATCTATACAAGGGGAGGCCTTAGGGTTTCTCTTGAATATGACCACATTTGTGGGTTCTAAGATCAATCTGGCTTCGTACGGAAAAACGAAGGACGAAACAGACGAAAAGGCAAAAAGGCGAAAACAAAATTGGCTCTCTCATTGGCTGAAAATTGTCCTCGTTGTTGTTTTATATTTTTTTTTCGTAAACCAAGATATTTCCTCACATTTAGCAAACATGATCTTCCTTTTTTGCCCCCCCCCAAAAAAAAAAATATGACGTATCTGCCTGTCCATGATTGTAGTACAAATGCTGACACCTTAAACTCAGGAACACCCTTTAAAACCAATTCATTTCATCAACTAGATAAAAAAACGAAGCAAGTCACTTTTCCTCCCTTTTCTTTCTCGTCGTTTACTTATTGAAACGAAGATCGTTCTATGTTGCACCATAGCTATTTGTGAAGCAAAAATATAGATTCTTATCACTCGATTTTTTTTACCCAAACTTCGCTAGATATAAAGTCTTTAATATAGAATTCACCAGAATCACGAAAATATCCATCTCCAAACTATCATTTAGGTTTCTTTGTTATACATAGCCGAGGCAATGTTACATAACCTTCAATTTTAATTAACACCATTCCAAATCTATAACACGGATTCTAAGTCCAAAAAACAAACAGCAGAGAATATTCCAAATAAATTCCAGTGCTAAGCTTGACTTACCACACAAACTTCGCTTTCATTCTAAATCTCATATTTGAAATTTTCCACAGTTCTGAAATTATTGCCAACAACTGTTTGTTGTGTGTTCTAAAAGAGAGGATCAGCAGGAGAATGTAAATCAGAAGATTCAAAGTCTGACTGAACATAAGTTGTCCTACCGTTCTTCCCTTTGAGAACAGCTTACGAAACGGTTTTGTCAATTATTTCAGAAGTATGAAAATGATAGATACGATAGCGACGAAATCATCTAGTGGAGAAAAGGCCAAAGATTCTTGGTGTTTGCTTATATCCCTGAGGATGAAGGATCTTTTCAAGTACATTTTAGTATGTTCTTAATCAAATTGCCCACTAAAAAAATGAATATTGCCGACTAAAATATTGCCGACTAAAAAATAAATTTATTTTTATAAATGTAAAATACAAGGAGAAAGCTTTTCGCGTCAGTTTTTTCGTATTAATTTTTAATTTAAGTAAATATCAAATAGCATATTTCTTAACTTTGAACAAAGCAAAGTGCTTTGACCCTCAGCATTTAAAGAGTAAGTTTAGTCAAATTGGAGTTTAGATCCAATTTGATCCTACTACTACCACGCCAAAAATACTACCAGGTTAAATATCAAGAGCAAAATCATTTTTGGGATATAGCTCTCTTCAATAGTTATCCTAATCCTTTTATTTACTTTAGATCTAGCGGCGGGGACTTTTTCTTTCTGGAATCATTTCCTAATTGGATTTAGCTATACAAGAAGTATCCAACAAACTCGGCTTTCGGTTGAAAAGAGAAAATTAGGTTAAATGAGATAGAAAAGAAGGCATTCTTTTTTTTTTTTTTTACTGAGCTCTTCTTTTACTTTTTTTTTACCCTCACTTTTGTCTAAAATACTTCTCGTGCCAAGAATACTTTAACCTGAGTTGGATAGAAAGTTTCATTCCTGAAAAGATAGAAAGTATAGGAAAGGAGAAAGTATAGAAAGTTTTTTTTCTCTTTTTTTTAACGCCCACATCCGGTTGATGTCTCTGGTCCAAATTGGAATTGTGTACTGCTTGTTTTGTCGGCGCATAGTGAGTGGAGGCGGCTGACTGGTATTTTCATTTTTAGTGTGCGTGTGTGTGATTGTGTTTTCCTTTTGTTTGTTTTTCTCCCTGCATTCCCGACCATAGGACCCTGTGGGAGAGGGGATGGGGGTATTTGAAGTTTGTTTCTGAATGTTTTATTTATAAATCTTATCATTTAAATGATAGGTTAAAATAGGGTATAGAAATTAAAAACAAATAAAGTTAAAGAAGTTAAATTTAACGAGCCAAGTAATTCAAATTTGTTACTCAAAAGTAAGCTTACAAAACTAATAAAGATTGAGTTTAATTGGCCCAAGGAGAAACTGGTCTCGGGGGACGATTATGCTTATGATTGATGTTTCATTTTTTTTCAGTCGGATGCTTTCTGCACAGCTTTGCTCCTTTTTTATTTTATGAAGAGTGAAATTATACTTACAAGATACAAGTATTTACAAGTTTCACTGAGAAAGAAACTCTCCATTCTGTCTTCAAGAGTTCTGTCAATAATATTATGGACTGTGCAATAGCCACAATTGCATTTGGCATATTGCTCTAAACTCCAAAGAATTTCCTTTCCGACGTGAAGGTAATATGGATGCTTGGTTGCCTGCAAAAATATCATCAGGAAAAAAAAAACTAACTAAATTAGCAAAAAAAGGCGTCTTTATTATGCTTACGAAAATTATATGCCCTATTTTTCATCAAACTTGCATTTTTTGCAGTAATATAAATAAAAGAGAATTCTGACCGTGTTAGTTCAATCAAATATATTCGAACGCAGTCGCTGGGTGGTAAATATTAAACCAAAATGATAGGAAAAACTTTAGTGAGATGGATGAGCCTGCTTTTCATTGCGTAAGAAATTATATCTTGGTGGAATGTTTTACACTGCTGGACGTAAGACCTCTTTAACATTTTTTAGCGATGAACGATATGTTGTAGAGAGAAAAAAGCTGAACAACATATCCAAAGTTGCACATTCTAGGTCGACTCAAAACTAGTTTTTTTTTGCGTATCATGCCAGTTTTCTAACTTTTCTGAAAAAAAAAAATTAGTTCTGGTAATTGTTCGTTTTTCTTGAACTGAATTATTATTCCGATATAAAAAGACGAGATGAGTGCGAAAATGGAGTCAAATTTGGTTTACAGTATATAAAAAAAAGTTTCATAATCATCAATAGGAGATTTTTACGCTTCTCGTCGTCGTGACCTCCCCCTTTTTTTTTTTACCAGACCCTCTTTCACTGGCTAAATTGTCGGTTTTGAGATCTAATAAATTAGTTAGCCTGAATCTGATCGTCACTGGCTCCGTCACCTGATGGGTCGGCCTAAAATAAGTGATTGCAAGATGTTTATTAAAACATGAAAAATATTAGAAAAGGGAAATCATCTATGAAACTAGTTTTCAGCCGCCGACATTTAAAATCCCTCTTAGAATAAATTATTATCAAAACACTGACTAGTCGTAACAACTGATAATATTATCAAATAAACTTCATGAACATTTGAAAGACAGAATGAAACTCCGACTAGTATTCACAACTTATTCTTTTGATTCAGATATCTAAGCTTCGACGTTCACCTCATCGTTAGCTTTTGATTCTTGGAGAGTTAGAACATGGTGTCTCTTTGCGCAATTTACACGCTGCAGTGCAAGCTAAGCCGTTTTTAAAGCAGCTACATCTCGTTGAGTTACATTCCAGTTGACGAAAGCACTTCACGATTTTCAGAAGCAGACAAGGGGCTGGTGGACGTTAGTTGTCAATGGATACAAAAAGTCATCCGCATTTTTCCAACCCCATTCCTCGGCTTTAAGTTTAGAATCAGGATCTCCACTCCATACCTGAACTTGGTAGAAAACCCTGTAACTGTGGAATTTATCCCCATCAGAAGTTGGTGGTAACTATTCTGGGTGGACGATTGTGCTAGCAGTAGTCACCTTCTTTTTAAAAACTTCCCTGCAGAGTTCATTCAGATTTCCCCCTTTTGATGAGCCATGTATCATGAGCAGAGCGTCTTCTCCAGCAGCCCTTACTTCCTCCTTCAAAGCTGACTTCAGCATGAAAACTGCAGCTGATGTACGAAAATCGGCATCTGCCATTAGCTTCTTCAGAGCAAGGCCTTTCCGACACTATGGATCCTTGAAGTAGAGTCACAGCCTAAGATGGTGTGAGCAAAAATATCAGATGGCATGTCTCTTGGCCCAGCTGCTTCTCTTTCAATTTGCGAATATTTCATATTTGGGGAGCTTTGTTCGACTTTAGCTCAGGTGCAAAAATAGTTCTCTTGCTTGATAGGTCACCATGATCATAAGCAGCGCAATCGCGCTGCCTAAGTAAAGAACGATGTTGGCACAAGGTATTATTTATTATTTTTTCCTTTAGACCAGGGCACTTCGTATCGAAGGATTTGTCGTAGAAACTTCGAAAAGGGCTCATTCCATTGGAAATTGGAGTGGCTTGTTCCCTTTTTAATAGTCGAAAGTGACTGGAAGGCAACTAACACCGCTTCGACGCCCACCATTTCCCCAGACACACCCAATCAAAATTTTGAGATAGCCATTTTGTTCAGCGTATTTGATTTCCAGATAGAAATTGTGTTTTTGAGGAGGACACTCTCCAACAGTCCTCAGGGCAAGGGTTGTTAGTTATGCCCTGGGGGCATATAAGGTTTTCATAGAAAGCGTTGTCGTAGAAGCATCGAAAAAGGCTCACTCCATTGGAAATTAAAAGGGCTAGTGCCCTTTTTAATAATCGAAAGTGATTGGAAGGCAACTAACCCCCCTCTCACGTCCACCTTTTCCCCAAACACATCCAATCAAAATTTTGAGATAGCCATTTTGTTCAACATAGTTGAAAATTCTAGCAATTAGGTCTTTGAGGATGACAACCCCCCAGAGCCCTCAGGGCAAGGGTTGTAAGTTATGCCCTGGGGGCATATAAGGTTTTTATAGAAAGCGTTGTCGTAGAAACTTCAAAAAGGGCTCATTCGATTGGAAATTGAAAGGGCTAGTGCCCTTTTTAATAGTCGAAAGGGACTGAAAGGCAACTAAAACCCTTTCCACGCCCACCATTTCCCCAAACACATTCAATCAAAATTTTGAAATAGCCATTTTGTTCAACACAGTTGAAATTTCTGGAAATTATACCTTTGAGCAGGACAATCCCCCACAGTCTTCAGGGCAAGGGTTATAAGTTATGCCCTGGGGGCATATAAGGTTTTTATTGAAATCTTTGTCGTAGAAACTTGACAAAGGGCTCATTCGATTGGAAATTCAAAGGGCTAGTGCCCTTTTTAATAGTCGAAAGGGACTGAAAGGCAACTAAAACCCTTTCCACGCCCACCATTTCCCCAAACACATTCAATCAAAATTTTGAGATAGCCATTTTGTTTAACGCAGTTTAAAGTTCTGGGAATTAGGTCTTTGAGGATGACAACCCCCTCACATCCCTCAGGGCAAGGGTTGTAATTTATGCCCTGGGGACATATAAGGTGTTTATAGAAAGCGTTGTCGTAGAAACTCAAAAAGGGCTCATTCGATTGGAAACTGAAAGGGCTAGTACCCTTTTAAATAGTCTAAAGTGATTGGAAGGCTTGACATTTTTATAGTAGAGATCGATGTGGGTACAATGTATTATTATTTTTTTTTTTTTTTTTTAGACCAGGGCACTTTTATCGAAGGAGTTGTCGTAGGAATTTCGAAAAGGGATCATTCGATTGAAAATAGAAAGGGTTAATGCCCTTTTTAATAGTCGAAAGTGATTGGAAGGCAACTAATTCCCCTCCCACGCCCACCCTCCCAAGTGCCCATTACGTTTAAAAACTAAATGCTGCCTTAAGATTAAATCAAAATGCGCTGTGTTAATACTAATTCCCATTAAGGCATCTCAACAGTATCCCAAGAACGACTGAGGGTATAATGTTCAAACTTTCGGGGCTACTTCTACTCTTAAAATTTAACCAAGTCAAAATAGCGTAAGTGTATCCAATCTATCAAAGAAAGTAAACATATCTTTTTACGAATGGTATCAAGTTTTCTATTTCAGGTCAACTAGAGGAGTTATGAAACTAAATTAAACACTACTATTTGTGTCCAGATTTTTAAAAGGGTGTATGTTGTTGAAAATTGCTGAAAATTTTTCTCCTGCATACAAATAGCAGGTCAAACTATAAAGTCTTAAAAAAACGAAAAGATTTAAAGTATTATTTTCTTATTCCCTGAAAAGACTATGTAAATATAAAACGAACAGAAATTAATTAAAAAAAAAAAATTCCACAAAATAAGTTTTTCAAAGAAAAGTAAAAAACTCCATTAAACCAAATGAGCAAAAATAAAATCAAATAATCTACCAAGCGTGAAACTAACACAAATCAGCATCGATAAATAAATGAAACACAAAACGAATAGAAATTGGAATAAATAACCGATTCAAACTCAAAACGAGCAGAAATTAACATGAGTAGGGCTCAAAACTGAAAAAAATACAAATGAATGTGCTTTGTCAGTTTAATATAGATATACTGATATTTAGTAATTAAAATGTTAATATTATTTGATTTACTAAAGTTATAAAAGTAAAAACATTTATATTTTTTCAGTAAAGTGCAAATTATGTTCTGGCATAGGTTTTGAGCCCTACTGATGTTAATTTCTGCTTGAATTGAATCTGCACTGAATTGAAGTTATCAAGTATTTTACAGGTTGCACAGGTTGCATCAAGACATGGCTAATTGTAGACAGAGAAAAGCGAAGACATATAATCCAAGTAATTGAGAGGCAAATGTTTAAATGGCTGGGGCACGGGTAAATGGCGGGAGTATGCATGACTCTCTTATTGGACACATACTTGTTTGTTAGTTTTTGGAAAAGCATGCCTGCCTAGAGTCTCAGGCATGTTGACCAAGAATTTAAAATTGACATAAGACCGTAAGATTGCCTGTAATGAGAGGCAAACAAGGCACGCCCGCCTATGGTCTTAAGAAGGTTGACCAAGAATTTAGAACTGACATAGGACAATTAATTCGCTTGAAATAACAGGCAAACAATCGTTTAAAGGCATCTTTATCTGTCAAATAGTACCTATTCGTTGCCTAAGCTCAGCCCCACATTCTGAGAAAATTTCAATTTTTCAATTTTTTTGGTCACTTGCCCGAGACTCTGGGTGGGTGGGCGCCCCCAAATATTGTCCCAAATTCCTCTCTCAATTTAGCACTTGTTCACGTTTGCCCACCGTCTCCAATCACTTTCCCAATAGTATCTATTCATTGCCTTAGCTCAGTTCAGCAATCTGAGCAAATTTCAAAATTTTCAAGTTTTGAGTCACTTGCCTGAGACTCTGGGCAGGTGGGCGCCTCCAAAAATTGTCCTAAATTCCTCTCTCGCCTTAGAACATATTCACGGATGCCTAAAGCCGTAAACGGTTAGATTGTTTCCCTAGCGGTAACCATGCATGTGCTACACACATACCAACAATATATTTTTCATTGTCACATGGGGTTCCAATCTAGCCCATGTCCATCGCTTAGCATTCAGGTTACACACATACCAATAATATTTTTTTCATTGTCACATGGGGTCCCAATCTAGCCCATGTCCATCGTTTAGCATTCAGGCCTTAAAAAATAAAGCCCAGATAGTCAGACCCCAACGCTCCAATCTGAACACTGAACGCTAAAAAATGCCCAAATTTTGTCTAATAATTAATTAAAAATTTGCATCTCCAAATAGTATCTATTTATTGCCTCAGCTCAGTCCAGCATTCTGAGCAAATTTCATTTTTCACTATTTTCAATGCATAGTGACCCCCTCTTAACTAAAACTTAAGTTAACTTAAACCCCCTCTAAACTTAAGCTCAGCAGATAGAAATACCTGTTAAACTTCAAACTTAAAACGACCAGAAATTACTATTAAAGAATAAATGAAACCCAAAACGAACAGAAATTAAATAAACAATCATAGAAAAAAACATAAAACAAGTAATAATATAAATGAATAAATAGATCTTAAAGCGAGTAATGCTTAGACTGAATATGAAAATCAAGCCTAAAACGAAAAAAAATATTTTGCTATTGAAGTATAAATGAAACTTAAAATGAACAGAAATTAAATAAACAATCAATGCGAACAAACATACAATAGATATTAATGTAAATCAATAAATAAATCTTAAAACGAGTGAAACTTAAATTGAATATGCAAATCAAGCTTGAATCGAATAAAAATAATTACAAACAAGAGTTTGGGTATCGCCTCCTCTCATTGCAGAAGCCTAGAACCTACTGCGTCATTGGCGCTTTACTGAGAACTATATGAGTCTTGAACAGTCTTGGAAAGCATAAACAAAATCAAATTGAATATTAGATATATAATAATATTAATTGTTGAAAGATCCATCAGTTCAAGATTTTGTTTTCACTGTAATTTTTATTTTCATTTTCAATGCTGTACGAACTGGAAAAGAATAAATTTGTAATATAATTCGTTTTCAGTGAAGCGCCAATGACGCAACAGGCTTTAGGTTTTTACAGTTAAAGAAGTGGACAGTATCCAAATTTTGTTTGTAGTGAAACTATATTTGTCTTGAACAATCTTGGAAAGAACTAATAAATTAAACAAAATATTTGATGTATAATGATATCAATTGCTGAAAGCTCATCAGTTCAAAATTTTACTGCAATTTTAATATTTATTTTCAATATTAAGCACAAAAGAAAACATTTGTAATATAATTCGTTTTCAGTAAAGCGCCAATGACGCAGTAGGTTTTAGGCTTCTGCAGTGAGAGGAGACGATACCCAAACTCTTGCTTGTAGTTATTTTTATTCGATTCAAGCTTGATTTGCATATTCAATTTAAGTTTCACTCGTTTTAAGATTTATTTATTCATTTACATTAATAATCTATTGTATGTTTGTTCGCATTGATTGTGTATTTAATTTCTGTTCGTTTTAAGTTTCATTTATACTTCAATAGCAAAATATTTTTTTTTCGTTTTAAGCTTGATTTTCATATTCAATCCAAGCATTACTCGCTTTAAGATCTATTTATTCATTTATATTATTACTTGTTGTATGTTTTTTGCTATGATTGTTTATTTAATTTCTGTTCGTTTTGGGCTTCATTTATTCTTTAATAGTAATTTCTGGTCGTTTTGAGTTTGAATTTTAACAAGTATTTGTATCTGCAAAACTTAAATTTAAAATGATCTTTACTTTTCTTTGAGAAACTCATTTTTCGGAGTTTTTTTTTTAAATTAATTTTTGTTCGTTCTTGATTGCAAAAAGTTTCGAGTTTTTATGGCATAGGGGGGGGGGGGGGTGCTTACTGTCCGATTATTCTTAACTTTAAAAAACGGAGCTAGAACTTTCGATTTAAATCAAATGAGGCTTTGTCAAAGACTATACGATTACCTCTTTGATAAAAACCTTATATATGAACAATGGACAGCTTGCATAACTTATGGACAGCGATTGACACAACAATGAATGGATTGAAAAAATAGCTTCAATAAGGGTGGTTAGACCATTTCATTTGCTGACTCAGAGAGATCAGGACTGTTTGGATTTGACCTTAATCGGATTTTGTGTGCCAAAGCAATTTTGCATCTACCGCAGAGTATGTATTTTAACTTTATATTAAGTATGGCAGTAATTTTAGTTATTTTAGCATTTTCAGTTTGAGAGAATTTCTGGGAGTATTTGTATAGCCAATTCTTTATCTAGTTCTAATCAGTGTATTTTGATGTGTCTTAACGTCCCCTCTAAATTTTCTATATACAGTTATACAGAATAGTTACAGTTATTGAACTGTAACTGAGATAGCTGGCTATCTCAAAATTTGTAGCGGATGAGTTTGGGGAAAAAGGGCGAAGGGGGGGGGGGGGGGGCTAGTTGCCCTTAACCCTCTTGACTCTTAAAAAGTGAACTAGAACTTTCAATTTCCAATCAATGAGCCCTCTATGAAGTTTATACGAGCATCCCTTTCATAAGAACCATACATGCCCTTAGGGCATAAGTTAGAACGTCTTCCCCTGGGCCCTGGGGGGGTTGTATTGACACCGGAGTTTTTCTTATCCGACCTTTGAACTATTTTTAACAAAATGTCTATCTCAAAATTTTCATCAAATGGGTTTGGAAAAAGAAGGCATGGGGGGGGGGGCTAGCTGCCCTCGGGTCTCTTGACAATTAAAAGCGAGCTCGAACTTACAATTTCCAATCAAATGAGCTCTCTCTGAAGTTTATACAGCATCCCTTTCATAAGAACCATATATACCCCAGGGAATAACTTACAACGCCTGCCCCTGGGCCCTGGGGGGGTTGTGACGACACCTGAGTTTTTGTTATCTGACTTTTGAGCAATTTTTAACTTAATGGCTATCTCAAAATTGTTATTGGATACATTTAGGGAAAAAGAGGCGTGGGGGGGGGGCTAGTTGCCCTCCAATCTCTTTTGACTCTAAAAATCTGAACTAGAACTTTCAATTTCTAATCAAATGAGTCCTCTCTGAAGTTTTTACGAGTATCCCTTCAATGAGAAGCATATATTCCCCCAGGGTATAACTTACAACGCCTGCCCTTGGGCCCTGTGGGGCTGTGTCGACCCCGGAGTTTTCGTTATATGGTCTTTGAACTATTTTTAAAAAAGGCTATCTCAAAGTTCTTATCGGATGTGTTTGAGGAAAAAGGGAGTGGAGGGGGGGGGGCTAGGTGCCCCCCAATCGCTTTTGACTCTTAAAAAGTGAACTAAAACTATCAATTTCCAATCAAATTAGCCCTTTTTGAAGTTAACACGAGCATCCCTTCCATAAGACCCATATATGCCCCCAGGGCATAACTTACAACACCTGCCCCCGGGTCCTGGGGGGTCGTGTCGACACCGGATTTTTTGTTACATGATCTTTGAACCATTTTTAACAAAATAGCCATCTCAAATTTTTTATCGGATGCATCTGGGAAGAAAAGGTTTGGGGGAGGGGAAGCTGGTTACCCTCCGATATCTTTTGACGCTTAAAAAGTGAACTAGAACTTTCAATTCCCAATCAAATGAGCCCTCTCTGAAGTTTATACAAGCATTCCTTTCATAAGAACCATATATGCCCCCAGGGCATAACTTATAACCCTTGCCCTGAAGACTGTGGGGGGAGTGTCCTTCTCAAACATATAATTTCCAGAACTTCCAACTACGTTGAACAAAATGGCTATAGCAAAATTTTGATTGGATGTGTTTGGGGAAATGGTGGGCGTAGAAGGGGTGTTAGTTGCCTTCTAATCACTTTCGACAATTAAAAAGAGAACTAGCCATTTAAATTTCCAATCGAATGAGCCCTTTCTGAAGTTTCTACGACAACACTTTCTATAAAAAACCTTATATGCCCTAAGGGCATAACTTACAACCATTGCCCTGAGGGCTGTGGGGAGGGTTGTTATCCTCAAAAACCTAATTTCCTGAATTTTCAACTACGTTGAACAAAATGGCTATATCAAAATTTTGATTGGATGTGTTTGGGGAAAGTGGCCGTGAGAGGGTGGTTAGTTGCCCTCCAATCACTTTCGACTATTAGAAAGGGCACTAGCCCTTTGAATTTCCAATCGAATGAGTCCTTTTTGAAGTTTCTACGACAAAGCTTTCTATAAAAGCCTTATATGCCCCCACGGCATAACTTACAACCCTTGCCCTTAGGGCTGTGGGGGAGTCTCCTCCTCAAAAACCTAATTTCTATGTGGGAATCAAAATGGCTATCTCAAAATTTTTATTGGATGTGTTTGGGGAACTGGTGGGCGTGGAAGGGGTGTTAGTTGCCTTCCTATAACTTTTGACCATTAAAAAGGGCACTAGAACCTTCACCTGCATATCTGCTGTGAAGAAGATCTCAAGGCCGATTATCCGACTTCTTTTCGACTGGTCCATATCCTTTATGGTAGCTCCGCCATCGTAGGCGTCGAACACAATAGTGGCAGATGGATACTTTTGGGTGACATATGTAGCATAATGGTCAAGAATTTCGGAGTATCGTTCGTTTTTGGCCCATGGAATTCTACGCAGAAAGGCTCCACCGTCGATGCTATATCGAATGCCTTTGGGGAGGGGAGAAGAGCGCTTCTCAAGAGTGCAAGCCTGTGTTATAGCCTTGTCAAACTCTGGCTTGTTCGGATACCGGACCATGCAAGAACTGTCAAAATGAGATGCCGGGTAGGAAAACATTTCGTGTTGAAAGTACTCAGATTCCATGAGATTGATCCTCTTTGCTAGCGTGATGAACCTATAAAAACGAGAGTTGGGTCCAGTCTTTTACAATCTCCACCTGGATTCTGCTTTGTAGTAATTTAAACTGCCTGTTGTTTTCGTCAAAACACAAAATCAGCAACCATCTTTCCAGACATGGAGCTTAATAAATGATTACTCGGGGTAGTTTTCAATTGTGACTTTTTAGCTTACGGCTTTATCCGAGAAATCACTTGGACAAAGCGTGGGACGAAACGTTGATATAATTTATTGGATAAGAAGGTAATGAAAGTGGTGTAGCTGCCTTCTGTGCGTTAACTGGTCTTCTAAACGAGCCAACCATAGTATATCAGCTCACTTATTTTTTTTATTTTTTTTTTTTACCAACAATCGACGAATTAGTGGACAATAAGTGCTAAAAGAAACATGTCAAATGAAAATAAAAAGTGCATATTGATGGATATGAAACGGGTTTTCTAGTAGACAGTACATCAGGTTAATTTGAGTTTTGGGCTCAGCTCATCATCTTATGTCAAAATAGTTGCCTGATAGTAGTGTGAAAAAGAGGTCACAATGATGAGAAGGGTACAATCACATATTGATGATAATGAAACTTTTTTCTGGTACATTACACATCAAATTTACTTTCATTTTCAGGTTCAGCTCTTCATTTCACACCGGGACGGTATTTTATATACAGAAAAAACGGACATTTACCGACAGTTCATTTTTTTAGAAAAAACTGAAAAAATTTATACGAAAAGCAAAAAAAAAAAAAAAAAAAAAGTTTTGCGTCAACCTAGAATGTGCAACTTTGAACATGTTGTTGAGCTTTTTTTTCTACAACATGGTATAAAAATAATTTTTTTTGCAATTTGTTTGGGGTCGACCCATATTTTTGGCTAGTTTGCCTGTACTATAAATATGTGGTGTTGAATGGCAGAAGAACATATAATGCCATATCTGCGATTGTGGGGAATTCAGTTCTAGTTCTGATCCAGATTTCAGTCAAGGGCTTTTTTGGAAATTGTAGTTTTAAGTTTGAATCACTCGAAAGCTCAGCAAATTCCTCTTGAGCTTTAAGTGGCATGTGATCAATCTCAGTTAAATCAATACAAATTGGATTTTGAATCCAAGCTACCTTTTTGAAATCAATATTTAATATGAAATATGTACGGAACTAGGTTTCTAGCGCTTTTAAGTGATCTACAATAATTTTGCAATAAAAGTTTTACAATGATTTCTCATTATAATAATAATTGTAATAATCATCTAATAATAAAGCTGTATAGACGGAATCCATATCCTTACAAAGATTTGAAAATAAGTGACTGTTAAGGGCGTGGCTCTTAATAAAATTTATAATCTTAACAGCATTCTGAAGCACATCGTTCAATTATGGTGCTAATTTTTTTGCTGCAAGGGCCTCTCGGTGAATAAGGCAGTGAGTAAAAGTTATGTGGTCACAATGAGTAGCTTGAAAAAATGATTTAAAACCAATGTTTTTGCCCGTCATTACTCTTGCACCATCTGTACATCTTCCACAGCAATTTTTCCATTTTAGACATTCAGTCTTTAAAAATTCATCAACTTTACAACATATGTCTTTCCCTGTAGTATGTTACAAATATTTGACTTTAATATTTAAATATTTGACTTTAATGTTTAAATATTTGACTTTAAAATCTCTTGCAACCCCATGATTTTGATACGCGACCCCATTTGGGGTCGCGACCCATAGTTTAGGAAGGCCTGGCTTAGGGTACTAAGTTGGAATTTTTAAAGAATTATGAGGGGGATGATCAATGGACGAAAAGGCAATAAGTGCAAACTACTAATACTACTAAATTAAAAGACACTATGTGCATTAAGTTGAAACTTTCAACATATGCTGATGTTGCAAAAAAAAAAAAAATACTGCTATGTGTATACTGCTACTAATGCTACTGCTACTACTACAACTATAGTGAACCTTTCAGTGAATCTTTAGGGGGATGTTGAATTAAATCAAAAACACTATGGACATGTAGATTGTCAAAAGGGTGTACTAGCAATATCTCAGGAACGGCTTAAAGCATTAAGTTGGAACTTTCAGGGCATGTTGAGGCGAATTTTGAACTAACCAGAAGGCACTATGTGCATACTACTACGTTTTATGTTGAAACTTTCAACATTTAATTTAAAAAAGGGGATAATAAACTTAAGATCAGCAGATACAATTGCCTGTTAAAATTCAAACTAGCAATAACAAGAAATTACTATTAAAGAGTAAATTTACTAAATTTACCAATAAATACGTAATGCGTAGTAAATTTGATAGTAATTTTACTATTAAAGGCATAAAACAAATTATATTACAAATATTTTCTTTTGTACTTATTACAATATTGAAAATAAACATTAAAATTAGGGTAGAATTAAATTTCACTAAACGTAGTAAATACGCAGTACGAGGCAAATTTACTAAATTTACTTTTTCGGAGTTTTAAATTAAATATTTTCAATGTTGGAATAAGTACAAAAGAAAATTTTTGTAATATAATTCGTTGTATGCCCCCAGGGCATAAGTTACAATCCCTCCCCCGGGCTCTGGGGGGTTATGTTGACCCCAAAGTTTTTGTTATCTGATGGTGGGTGGGGGGGGGGGTTAGATGCCTTCCAATCCCTTTTGACTCATAAAAAGGTAACTAGAAATGTCGATTTCCAATCAAATGAGCACTCTCTGAAGTTTATACGACCATCTCTTCTATAAGAACCATATAGGGCCCAAGGGCTTAACTTACAACGCCTTCCCCTGGGTCCTGGGGGGGGGGGGTTTGTCGACCCCGGAGTTTTTATTATTTTTTGTTTGAACTATTTTTAACAAAATGTCTATCTCATAATTTTTATCGGATTGGTTTGGAGAAAAAAGGGCGTAGGAGGGAGGGGGATAGTTGCCCTCCGATCTCTTTTGATTCTGAAAAAGTGAACTAAAACTTTTAATTTCCAATCAAATGAGCACTCTCTGGAGTTTATAACAGCATCCCTTCTATAAGAAAAAAATGTGCCCCCAGGGTATAACTTACAATGCCTGCCCACGGGCCCTGGGGGGTTGTGGTGACCTTGCAGTTTTTGTTATATGATCTTTGAATTATTTTTAACAAAATGGGAATCTCAAAATTTTTATCGGAGGTATTTTGGTGAAAAAGGGCGTGGGGGGCTAGTTGCCCTCCGTTCACTTTTGACTCTTAAAAAGTGCAAATTTTAGAAAATTCCAAATTTTTTCAGATAGGAGCTTGAAACCTCTAAAGAAGGGTTCTCTAATACGCTGAATCTGATTGTGTGATTTTCATTAATATTCTTTGGCTTTTAGGGTGTGTTTTCCCCTTTTTCCAAAATCAGGCAAATATCAGGCTCGTAGCCATTTATGTGTAACACTAAGCTTAGTGAAACTTGCATATTTAAAATGGTATACAAGTTTGACATTGATAACGCTTCAAACTTTTGTTTTAACAATACGAGTGCGCATTATTTTGAATATGTAGGCCAGTTTTTGTGGTTCATTCCCAAGGGAAAAGCCGAGCCTCTCCTCCTCCAGAAACTCTAGATCTACCACTATTTCAAAGGCGTAAATATAAGATTATGCGAACCCCCCCTCCAGAATTTATATACATTTGTGCTGCTGTATTTATGAAAATTAATGAAAGAAGAAAACCACGCTTATTTACAATAGAAACGTATAACCACGCTTCTTTACGATTTGAAACACTATTTTGTAAGTCTGAAATTTCCGAATATCTCATTCTCGGCTTGGTGCTGCGGTGAGTTGTTAATAGTAGTAGTAGAAATTCCCGAATATCTCATTCTCAGTAGAAGTGACCCTAAAGCCCCCACACGCCCACACCATATACGGGCATAGAATACTGACAGGGCTCCAAATAAGGGCATAGAGTCATTAGAGAGAACACGTGGTTAATGGGGTCAATGACCTCTTCCTTCAAGGTCGATTTATTTGATGTTTCTATGTGTAATAACTCGCGGGCGAAGGTTGCACATGCGCAATGAATTCTAACGGGAACAATGTTATTGATCTAGGACTCGAGGGGGAAGTGAATTTTCCGAGAACTTGATTGCGTAATCGATCGCGAATGTCATGGTGTCCAGGAATAGTATTTGTTGTTTTGTTGCTCTAGGCAATGTTATGACTTTCCCGAAACAGTTAGATCACGTGTTTTCCTTCTCAGCCAATCAGCAAGTCGGATACATCCTCAGCCAATCAGAGGCCTGCTTACATATGATTTCCCCGTTAAATAACAATTCACCCTTGAGATTTCGTATATAATGGACATGCAATGTGATTAAATTATCAGAAAGTATTTTGACACCGTGTAAACAACTA
Source organism: Artemia sinica (assembly GCA_027921565.1). Classification (NCBI taxonomy): domain Eukaryota; kingdom Metazoa; phylum Arthropoda; class Branchiopoda; order Anostraca; family Artemiidae; genus Artemia; species Artemia sinica. The sequence continues at coordinate 39,279,612 of CM051268.1, forward strand.
AAAAATGGATAATATTGATGAATTAGAAGCCTTGGCAACTACAATTTACCATGTAAGTTCCGTTTTATTTTCAAAAAACTTATTTTCCTGGAAATCCTCCAGTATGTTCAGCTAAAACGTAAATATATTCCTTTACCCCAACCCCCCCCCCCCCCCCACATACAATACAAACATCATTATACTCACTAGGAAAACGTAAATATATTCTTTTTACCCTCGAAACCTACCCCCCCCCCACCATTGTTTTACAATCAAATTCTCGCAAAAAGAAATAATTATCCTTCCTTCTATATTTCCAGCTAAAGCGATCACTGACTTCTGTCAATTTATAATGAAAATGCCGCTCTGTTTTGACACAAGACTCCAATGTGAGGTCTATAATTAGCTATCACCCTTTCCGGCTTACAAACACGGTCAATGGAACTATTCTTCCGTCAAATTAAAACGATTTTAGGCAATAATTAAGCTAGGCCTATGCAACCTGTATAGAAGTAGAGAAACAAGTTATTTTCGAATTATGGTCTAACAATATCCCCCTCCCTCCCCCATTGTCTTACAACCCCAAATTCTCGCAAAAAGAAATACCATTTTGATAAATTCCTTCCCTATATTTCCAGCTAAATCCCCCCCCACCACTCTAATACAAACATCACTTTGCAATGAAAACGAAAATATATTCTTTTACCATCGAAAGCTAACCACCGCAAAAGAAATACATTTTCTCAAATTTATTCTTTCTCTGTGACACCCGTCGCTATTAAGCCGCTAACTTGACAATACATTTCCGCAAGCATATAATTACTTTGTCACCCTTTTTCCGGTTTTGTTTACAAACGCGGTCAAGTCAATGGAACTATTCTTCTGTCAAATTAAAAACAGTTTTAAGCAAAAGAGATTGCTGTATATTAACCTTGTATTTGTCAGAGAGCCGGTGAAAGAGATTATTTTCAAATTAAGTTTAACAATATATTTAGAACATAATGTGAAAGGAGGGGGGGGGGTCAATACATTGCTTCTAACAGCTTCATTGTAAGTAAATTATGTGAAGGGGGAGGGCAATACCCTCAATTCTACCGCCATCAGTGTAAAATGAAAACAAACAGTGCGGGGCTAGAAAAGTCTTTGGGAGTTGCATAAAGCTAATATTATGTATAAATTGAATAGCATTTTAACCTATGTTTGCAAAATATAGGCCTACATGTCGATGGGTTAACGATCTATTTTAAAGCCTATAGACCGGAAAATTTAATATTTTTCTAAATGGTAAAAAATAGAAACAATGATTCCTATCCTATGGCTATAGACTACTGATTGTCTAATAAAAAACGTTTGATTTCTAAGCTTAATATATTTCTCACGAAATTTTTTACGTTGTGCTTTCTTAGTGATAAACTAAACAAAATTGTAGTTAATAACTTTCTTTCTGTAAAAAAAAGGGGGCAAATTATTTAGATACTAATTTTTTCTTCTTTTAAGGCCAATTATGAAGAATGTGTGCCCCCTCCATCCAAGAAAGCCCGAGATGACGAGGCAGCCACCCTACAGCCCGGTCAAAAACCGAAAAGAGAATGGATGGCTTCTTATAATATGGAGAACCCTGCCGGCTCATCTATGCAAGATCGTGAAAATAGCCGGCCCAGTCGCGCAAGAACATAGCGCCACCGGCCCGTCCACCTTCCATCATACGTTGCCTGGGCCTTCAAGAGCTGCCCCATCAACGCTAGTCAGGAAGTGGCCCTCCAGCATGCACTACCTGGTCCTTCGGATGCCCAAGTGCAGCCGGGATATGCAAATGTAAGCATTTTTTCATACCTTTCTATTTCTTCCAATTTTTAGTCCTTTTCAATCCCTATATAAACTTATCTCAGCGGGATATTAACCCCTCACCCCCCCAACCATTGTTTTAAATTTCTCTCCCGCGGAGATATCTAAATATAATTTTTTGCAAAGAAACCACTCTTTTCTAATCTTTGCTATCGCTTCGATATTTCATAAGTGAATATTTTAGGTAATTTCAATTAATGCTCACCATTTGAAACTCAAAATCCCCTATTTTCACAATTGAATATCACAAAGTTTCAAGAGAAGGAACTGAGAGATTATTCACATTTATCTATTTGTCACATATGGATCCCGTAATTTGCGCAAGGATATTTTAAAATAGCCTTCAATCTTACAAAGCCTTGCCAATATTTTAGTGATGGGGAAACATTGTTGACAATATACTGAGTTAACGGTTTACATCATTTAATGTACTGTTTCCTTGTCTGAAGTTCAGGCCTGGAAATCGGAACACTAGCGCGGTGGCTTACAATAATTGTGAGCTAATGAGGAGTTCACCAAACATGTAGAACGGAATTAGAGAGAAACTTGGATTTATGCAGTCTAACAATACGGTTTTTGACGGACATTGTGTAAAGGGGGGCAGGGAGGCATGTGGTGGGGCCGGGGAGGCGCTGTGGGAAGCGCCACAGGATGCGCCACGGGCCTGGGAAGCGCCACGGGCTCGAGAAGCATCGCGGGAAGCGATGCGGGGGGCCGAGAAGCGCCACAGGGATGCGCCACGGGCCAGGGAAGCGCCATAGGGATGCGCCACGGACCAGGGAAGCGCCACAGGATGCGATGCGGGCCCCGAGAAGCGCCACAGGGATGCGCCACGGGCCAGGGAAGCGCCATAGGGATGCGCCACGGACCAAGGAAGCGCACACAGGGATGCGCCACGGGCCAGGGAAGCGCCACAGGATGCGATGCGGGCCCGAGAAGAAGCGCCACGGGAAGCGCTGGGGAAGCGCCGAAAAAAAAAAAAAAAAAAAAAAAAAAAAAAAAAAAATAAATAAAAAATTTGAACACTTTGAAAATAAACGAACAAATTGTCGCCTTCTATGTCATATCTTAGATTATCTTCAGTTGAATTAACCAAATGTTATTAAGCAATAATAATCCAAATTTTAAAAGCAGTAGGGGATGATTTGAACACTTTGAAAATAAGCTATTTTTTCATTTGTAGGTTGACGAGCATTGGTCCCATATTCGCCGTCCAGTGAAGAAGGAGAAGAAGATGCACATGTGGAGCTCCCCAACAATTTAACATGGGACGATAGCATTGAAGTACCTGATAATATTGACGAGTTTATAGGTGATTTTTTAAATGTTGATTATAGCGCAGTTGAGCTGGTAGACTTGAGTCCAATATACCTTGCAAATTTTAGACGATTTTACAGGGAACCCTCCAGCCTCCGATACCCTAACGACTCCACTACGAACAACTGAAGTGGAGCATTCGCCAGATATTGTTGAACAGCTTGGGGGAGGGGGTAAATATACAAGAGGGGGATGGGGGTACAACTCTCCCAGACTTTCAGCTGTCCAACAGAATTTTAAATAATATAGTTGTTTCACTGCAACATTTGGGGATCCTTTTAATTCGCTTTTGTGTGGTAATTTTGTTTATGACCCTGTAGAAATTGTACACAACTATGTAGACAAAATTCGTGCACTTCTGGAGAATCAAATTCAGTTGTGGGGAGGTAGGGATTCAATTAAGGTTTCCATTGTTTTAAAAGTGTTTTATTTAAATGAGGGGAAAAGTGAGGTTTACTATCATTTTATACATTCCGAGATGCGTTTTTGGTTTATTCGAATTTGGAAAATTTTGAGGGAGCTTTCATAGATTGGGTGGATCAAATTATAACGCATCTTGAGAACTTAATGAAAACGGTAGTGGATCTCTAGTTCTTTTTGTTGAAAATTTAAGCGTAAATATTTGTAAAATTGAGAAAGATTTTATTTTAAGAGGGGGGCATGGGGAGGGAGGGCAGTAGAATTAAAATATAATCCAGATCTAGTAGGTTGTCGTGGTGTCCAGAAGATCTGTTTTGAAAAACAGATCAAAAGTGTTTCCGATATGCTTTCCTCATATCAGCCTTTCAGCCTCTAGCAGATGACGCTACCAAGAAGAATTTAGACAATTGGGCTATACATGGGAAGGAAGGGCCCGATTTCCCAGTTGTAGATTTTTCTTGCTTAGAGGGGAAATACCCAGTAACGCTAAGACCTATTGATATTTTTGAAAGGGCTAATGCCCACTTAAATATCGGCGTTACTGTGGTACAATATGAAACAGAATTTGAAGATGGGGTTCGTTCTAAAAAGAAGGGGGTGGTCTTCCCCGTAAGGGGTCCCTCAGTTGATTTGGTTAAACACTGGGTTTGGGTTGCTTTACACACACCTAGTCAACCGAACACAAATCGGTCATTTTAACCCTATCACTGACATTAGTAGAGTTCTGAGGGGAGGGTAAGAAAAGGGGGGTACGTTTCTACTGTCCAACATGCCTCTCTAGATTTTGGACTGAACTAAAGTTACAAAATCATATGAGGCATTGTAGCCGGCATGACTACCAGACAGTGGAAACGGTTTCAGGGGATAGGGCAATTCTACGATTCAAAAATTTTCAAAATACCCTTCTCCAGTGCAATAACATATCTTTAGACTGTGAAGCTAAAGCTGGTGGAGGTGAATGACCCCAATTTCTAAACCGTATCAAAGAACATCAGGCTATTGCAGTGTCCTACGCCCACGCGCAAAGAGACAGTTCTAACACCATGCGGTTGTTAGAAATAGTTGAAACATTGGATGAGCGGGAGTGCATGGTCAAGGCACTGACTAAACTGATTGGCACGGCTAATGGTGCTATTTCTCGTTTGAGAAATACGCATTATCCAATGGTGTTGTCTGCAGAGGATCGTCTCGCGATTAAAAATCAAAAAATATGTTGGGTATGTAAGGGGGAGTTTGCAGAGGCGGATAAGGGGACTAAAGGGAAACGTGGGGGGGGGGGGAAAGTCAGAGACCATGACCATTTGTGGCAGGAAAATATCCTCGGGGGGCGTAGTAATTTTAGAGGGGTTGCGCATCAATCGTGTAATTTAAATGTTAGCCAGCAGTTTTTTTATCCCGGTTTTTATTCATAATTCCAATTATGATTTAAAATTTATTTTACCGGCACTGGCACGTATGCATAGGGAGGGAGGGGGAGTAGATTGTCCATGGTGAATAGTTCATTTACCTACAACATAATTCCCAAATCAGCTGAGAAGTTATTGCTTCTCGAACTGAAATGGCAGGCAGTGGATAATGGGCATACGTGTTGGAATAAAATCAGGTTTTTAGATTCCTTTAGTTTTTTCCCCAAGGCATTGAGTCAAGTGATTCAAGTGCAAAAAAGCGACAATTTTGATAGCTTTCCCTTGCTTAAACAACACTTTCCAGACAGTGAAATGTATGACCTGTTGACCTGCAAAGGTATATACGCATACGATTATTACTGTTCTGGCGCACGCTTAAGTGAGGAGAAACTACCTCCAATTGAAGCTTTTTACAATTCACTGACCAACAGTGAATGCACAGCCGAGGAGTATGAGTTTGCCAAGAAGGTGTGGTCCAAGGGGGATTGTAAAAAATGGGTGGGATTATTGTATACTGTACTTGGCCAGTGACGTTCTAACTCTGTTGGATATAGTCTGTAAGAATACAGACCAAATCTATTCAGAGTTCGGGTTAGATATAGGTTATTATTTTTCCACACCCCATTTAGTGATGGATTTAATTTTAAAAATTAGCAGGGAGGAAATAGGCCTAATCACCGACGTAGATCAGCACCTTTTTGTAGAGCGTTCAATGAGGGGAGGGTACGTTTTTCATGGGGACCGCGTCTTATCAACCGATCCGAGCGGACAAAGCACCGGTGCAAAGTCAAATGCTGTGTTCTTGGACATGAACTCATTGTACCCCTCGGCAATGTCCCACTACTCTTTGCCGTGTGGGAACTATCAATGGCTTGAGAATCCTTGTGAGTTCCCCGACATTACCACCGTCGAGGACAATGGGCCACAAGGATGGTTCTTTGAAGTTGATGGTCACATTCCGCTGGCGCTTCACGACTCAGTCAAAGATTTTGTCTTTCCCTGTATCAATCGGCCCGTGAGCAGGGACTCTCTGAGCCCCTACAATCGTTCATTGTTGAGGATATGGGGATGCACTGGACTCCCTCTAAACAGAAAAAACTGATTGCTGATTTGGACCCTAAAGAGAATATCAAATAAGGGGACCAAAAAATTGAAAATTTGAGTCGACACCTGTTCAATAACACCATGTGCTTTTGCAGCGTTTGGCAAACTCTGTGAGCCCCTTAGCAATCGTTCATAGATATCGGCGGACGTCGTGACTGGAACCCTCTAAAAAGAAAACTGATTATTGCTGATTGGACCCTAAAGAGAAGAATATCTGGTGCTTTTGCATGGTGAGCAACGGCTTCAAGATCACCAAAATACACAGGGTCCTGCAGTTCAATCAGCGACCCTACTTGAAAACGTTTATCGACACCTTTGTCGATAAACGCTCTAAGGCAAATTCAAAGGTGGAGAAGGAATTGTATAAGCTCATTCTAAATTCAGCGTTTGGCAAAATGTGTGAAAGCGTTCGTAATAGATCTCGCTGCGACGTCGTGACTGACCCTCTAGAGTGTGCACGAATTATTGCCGATCCCAATTTTACATCGTTCACGAGCATAGAGACTGGCATGGTTCTTCTACACAGGCGAAAGCGAAATGTGGTACTGAACAAGAATATTGCAGGCGGCAGTTCAGTATTAGAAATTTCAAAAAAGCTCATGTTGTCGTTTTTTACAATGTGTGCAAGGTGCAATGGCCACGGGAGGGGGAGGTTCAAGTTTACTATGGTGATACAGATTCTCTGCTGTTAAAGGTAAATGGGACTGAAGATTTATTGGGTGATTTGCAAAAGGGGGTGCACATCAGCTCGCGGATGGATTTCACCAACTGGAATCCATCTCTCTACCCCGAGCTGGTGAAACGTCAAGCCCCCAAACCAACTATTAAAATTAAAATCAGAGACGGGGAGTGATTTGATATCCCGGGGGGTGTTCCGGGGCCCCAAAGTTTATTGCGTGGAAACTCATAGTGGGGAAGAAAAGAAGGCGTGTAAAGGGGTGCCTACACATTTTGTAAAGAGCAATTTTAACATGAGCGTGTACAGAGACTGTGTAGAAAGTAGCCTAGTGCCGAGAGCACAAGTGCTTGCAATTCGCTCTCTACAGTATAGAAATTATACTGTGAGAGTGGAAGAGAATGCAATGTCGTGTATATCCGACAAGGTCTATGTGCTCGAGAATGGTGTGAGTGTCCTACCCCACGGCCACTACCGTATTTCAGATCGAGTTGAATGCATTGACTATCGCAATCAACTTGGTCTGGAAAAATTAACCTAATCTGACTAACCACCACTCAACCTTTCATAAATAACCTAACCAGTTAATCTAACCCAAGCACTAACCACCATCACCACTAACCCAACCACTAACCTAACCCATAGCAGTGACGGCAACTATTCTTTTTCCATCGCGGTTCCCGGGTGGAGGGGGTGGGGGGGGTCCCTTCCCGTGGCCGCCCAGGGGGGTGGGGGGTCCCGCCCGCGGCCGGCCGGCCTTCGGCCCCGCGGTCCCCGGGGGGGGGGGATCCCACCTTTAAATTCATAATGCTCAACTGTGCTGCTACTAGTTCCCTGAGTGTGTGTATTTTCTGTGTTTTTGTTGTTGTATAGAAAAGTGTTTAAAGACAAAGAGTGTTGTACAGAAAAGTGTTGTACAAAGATGTTGCACAGAAAAGCGTTGTACAAAAAAAGTGCTGTAGATGGACAAAAGTCTTCAAAGACAAAAAGTGTTTTTTTATTGTACATAAAGTGATGTACAGAAAAGTGTTTAAAGACAAAAAGTGTTTTATTTATAAAGTGTTATCGTTGTTCATGTTGAACAAATAGAGTTTTCATGTTGACCATGAAATTTTGTCAATTGTTCTTGTGTTATTTTTATCGTTGTTCATGTTGACTGCAAATATTTGTTTTCATGCAGTGTCGAAATAAATGCTGCCATGAAATATTGTTTTTGTTGTTCTTGAATAGATAGATCCATGGGGAGAAAATTACTACTTATTCATTGAGCACATATGATTTACAGTTAGTTGTAGTCCGACTGTTGTCCCAACAGCATGTATCAATTTAAAACACCCTTCAGATCGTTTCTGTGTGGTCCCTCAATGTCGGGGAAAACAACACTTTTAGCTAGAATAATTCAAAACTGCGATAAAATGTTTTTGGAAAAACCGAAAAAAAATCTACTATTGCTATAGTATTTGGCAGGAGTCCTATGATAAAATAAAAGCTATTGCCACAACCATACCAATACAATTCATACGAGGACTTGATGTTTTCAATAGTATTGAATCGAACTCGTGGTTGATTATTGATGATTTGGCTGAATCCATTGAACAGTTCTCACAGGAAATGCTACAACTGTTCACCGTTCGCTCCCATCATGAACACATTTCCGTTACCCTAGTTCTACACAATCTGTTTCATCAGAGCAAATGTATGCGAACCCTTGCTTTGAATTGCACTGTCTATATTATCTATCGAGTCGTTCGTGATTCTAGCTCGCTCATAACTCTCAATAAGCAGATATACCCCGGCGCCCCTAAATTTCTGTTGTCAGCGTACACTCAGGCGACTAGCAAGCCCTACGGTTACATTTTGCTGGATCTTAATCAGAGCACGCCCGAGGATCTACGTGTAGTCACCGACATTTTCAACAATGAAATTACAGTATATCTTCCGGTGAACAGTAGAAAAGGCTATTAGTCGCCATTATGACACTGAAGAAACTACACAAACAACGGTATCTGTTTTCCGTTTTAAGCACTTCAAAACCATTGCTTAGGAAGGCTATACTCAAACATGGGGTTGACAATGATTTCATTAATCTAATATCTGAACTTTGTTTAAATTTAACTGAGGGCAATGTTCAACTGCCAGAAGGTGTTAGACAACAGACAAAGCAACATCGTTCCACTGTACGCGCCTTGGCTTGTAAAAACAAGGGAAACAAATTTAAAAGAAAAACGGCTCCTTCAAGCAGGCGGTAGCTTTTTCACACTTTTTACTACCGATAATTGCAGGACTTGTAAACAGTTTTCTCTAGAGAATGGCAAAACCTTATAAATTGACACCATTTGAACTTGTCCTCTCGCCCATCGAACATTTTGAAGACAATCTAAGCAAATTCATTAATGATGAGAATATTGCCGATGACAAAAAAATGCTTTTACTTCAAGATGCATTGCGACGTGTGGACAAACATAAACCATATCGTGAGAGACCCGTCGCCGATCTCTCTAAACAGGAAACATCTCAAGATTCTGCAGCAGCATCAAAGGAGAAGGAATTGAATTCGATTGTATTGAAAATTGGAAACCTATTGCCAGTGACCTATCGAGAACAGAGTAAAAGAGTATTATCTTATCTCATGTTGGAATCTGGCGATCAAGTTCAAGTCGAGAGCACAGGGAAACGAATTATAATTCAGGGAAAAAGTTATAATCTAGTTGATTTAATTTGTGATATGGTGACGAATCGTAAAGGACTCTTATCCTTTGACGATAATCTATACACCTTTCTGTATGTATCAAACTTTCCCAAAAGTCTTATTGGCAATAAGCAAATTCTAAAAGAAACTAAGAGAATATAGTCCTCCAACAACACCATTTAAAAAAGAAGAAGATTCAATATTTGAAGATACTAGCAGCGTCACTGATTTTACAAACCTGTGGCTGCTAGTCAAAAGTGAAGACGAATTGATTCGCCCACCAGTGTGCAAAAGGGGAATGGACATTACACTACGTGTTTACGCTCAAAATGGATGAAGTTTTGAAAGGTGTCTATGAAAATATTGGCGAAGCGGGAAGTTTAAGTTCTCCCAAAACGCTTTCCAAAGTCTCCGGCACCACATTGAAAAATGCAAAAGAGTATCTAGAAACTGAACCGAGTTACACACTACATCGGAATCACAGGCTTCGCAGTAAACAATATCGACAAACTAAAGCCTTTTTCCCTCTGCATATAATGCAAATGGATCTTTTAACTTTAGACGCAGTTCAACGGCGTCACAATGCACCCTACAAATATATTCTGGTGGCAATCAGTGTCTTTAGTCGCTATGCCTATGCCATTCCACTGCGATCAAAGAGAGGTGTTGAAGTTGCTCGGGCCATTGAAAGTATTCTAGAACAGGATTCATATAGAAAAATTCAATCGGATCGTGGCAGTGAATTTGTAATCCCCATGTGCAAAAGGTTCTTTTGAAATATAATACAACACTCTATCATAGTCACAGTCCGATAAAGGCTGCATTGGCCCGAACGATTAATAAGAACGATTCGTCTATTAATTTCAAGATATTGCACATTGAAAAATACATCTGCTTTTATTCACGATTTAGATAAAATCATGTTGATTTAAATCAACGACCACATCGATCTCTGTCCAGCTCTACACCAAGGGATGTTCACTACAGTGAAAATACGTTTGATGCTTTTCTAAAGCAATACTCCAATGGCAATGAGAAGAAAAAGAAGAAGAAATTCAATGTTGGTGATACTGTTCGAATTAATAGAACCACCAATATTTTTGAAAAGGGGAATTATTTATGGAGCACCGAACTTTTTAAAGTGTCCAAAATCCTGGACACCGAACCCACGACATATCGACTGCGAGACACCAAAGATGATGAGATTCTCGGCGGTTTTTTATGAATATGAACTGCAAAAAGTTAGAAACACTAGTGAAATTTATCAAATTGAAAAGATATTAAAGAGTCGTACACGCCATGGCAAGAAACAGTTGCTTGTTCGCTGGCTAGGATACAACTCAGATTTTGATTCTTGGGTCAGTGCTGAAGATATTGACAATGCCCAATGATTTCTATGTGACTTTCATGTCCAATGTTTCTGATCCTCTCTACAACGACTTGAATAGAACAAGTGATTTTTGGACGAAACTCTCCCCCCCCATCAAATTCGACGGAAAGTATGAAGTGGCTCTTGTCGACTGTATTCTCAAAAATACCTATGACATCCTGAGAAAGGATCGTAAATATGATATAAAAATTAGACCCTATGATTGGCCACCTCCAGCGGGTGATCAAGAACAAATTCAAAAAATCAATTGGTTGGATTATCCATATATTGAATTACCCTACGAGGAACTCACCTGTATGAATGATTTATGTCGTTCTATTAATAAAAGAATTTCCGCTCGTAAAAAAGGAGCTTTTCATTTCAACTATTCAAAGGAGGAGGGCAAAATCTACATTAGTTCACCTATTGCCAGTGAAAAGGTTATTCTCAACGATAATCTAAAGGATGTTCTTGGCTTTAAGCTCAATATAATCAAGGGTAAAAGTGCCGGAAACACTAATTTCATTTTCGCTGACTACCCGCCTGCCTTCACCACAGACACTTGTATATTTCTCTATGCTTCATTTGTGGAAACATCTCGGGTTGGTAACTCAAATGTTCCCCTCCTACGAGTTCTTGAACGAAAAACCAATCAAGAACATATTCATCACTACAATATAAAGCATCTTCAGTATATTCCCGTAAACACTTCCTATTTGGAACTCTGTCAGTTAACACTAAGAACCGAATTGGGTGATCCCATAGCAATTTCAAAAGGTTTGGCTGTGATTACATGCCATTTTCGACCCATCGTTCAACAGCAAGATGTCTAATAGAAAAGTGGTATTCACTTGTCCTGATATTGACTGCTATGTTAATACTCTTGGCCCAAGACAACAGGGCAATGGAATGGACTATTACAAGGGTCGCTCGTCAATGTCTGGCTATGGTCTTGGCAGCTGGTTTGCTAAGCTGTTTCGCTCTTCGCTACCACTGGCTAGAAAATATCTTGTACCGGCTGCGACAGATTTTGCATCCTCTACACTATACGATTGGGGCTCTGGCAAGGATTTTAAAAAAAGTGCTACGGAAAATCTTAGGTCCAGTGCGCGAACCCTTGGCGAGAAATTAAAACAGAATGGTAAAGGCTTAAAAAGGTCAAGAAACAACGCATCACTCATCAGTCTCTACTCAGGTCGGAAACGAAAGACATCCCTTTTGTCAAAGAAAAGAAGGAAAAAGCCGACACGTAGTGTAACCAGAAGGCCCAGGAAGAAAATTGTTAGATCGAAACTAGATTTCTTCTCTTAAGATGTCCTACCTGCCGCATAAGGATTCTCAACCTTCAATCACCGCCTCATTGAATCTATTCAATGCCGAAAATGTTGATGTGAGTGTCAAGCATGGATACTATGAACAATTTTATCCACTACAACCCCTCTCCGATAATATCCACTTTCAAATTTATTCCAATGAAGACTACTTCATAGATTTGTCATCCACATTTATAGATTTACAAATGAAAGTCCGGAAATCCGATAATACAATGCCAATTCGGGGCGATGGGATATCCTATGAAAATTGTATATTACATAATTTATTTCGTCAAATTAGTGTCTACATCAACGGTACGCTGGTGAGCACAAGCAACAATCTCTCCAACTATGCAAGCTATATGCAATTCATGCTGATGACACCCAAGTCATACAAGGAATTGAGAGGTGCCTCCAATGGATATGAATATATTACTAATACTGATAGTACAGATGCACTTAAAAATGCTACAACTAGTGAATTACATCTAGTTGGAAAAATATATCATGAAATATTTAATATACCCCAATGGCTGCCGCCTAATGTTAAAGTGGATATAAAATTGACGCTTGCACCTTCCAATTTCATATTGAGAAAAGAACTTGCTGGCAATCCCGATGTAAGTCTCTCCCTCACCTCAGCAATACTACATGTACGCAAACAACAGGTCATGAGTTCTGTTGCTTTGGCCGTGGAAAAACTGAGAGCCAATGGCAACAATATTAAACTACTTGTTCCTCATACAATCACCAATCAACGTCATATTGCCGTGGGGTCACGCACCTTCACCGATTCATCCTTTATCAATGGCGAAATCCCCTCGAAATTGGCTTTGGCATTTGTAAAGAGCGCCAGTGCAATAGGATCATGGACTGAATGTCCACATAAATTCGAGATGTTTGGACTTTCATCTCTTGTGTGCAAAGTAAACGGTATCCCACTCTACAATCTATCTTTTGATAAATCCTATAGAACATTGTATGAGTGACCATGCAAAACCCCTAGATCATGATTCGCAACTATTTGAAAATGGTATAACCGAAGATATGTTTGCTAAAACACATGGTATCATTGTATTGGATTTGTCTGGCACACAGGATATGAGTATAGTACGTACGGGGACTGTACGTTTAGAGTGTACATTTGCCGACCCATTGGCTGAGAGTATTGCCCTAATCTCACTAAATCAATATGAAACCTATTGGGAAATCACTCCCGAAGGTAGTGTTCTACTAGACTTGGCGCCATGAACACCAGTCAAATAATCAGTGTATTTAATATGGACCCCTACATGTCCCAGTACAAATCCTATTGTCTACCCTCAGACTATCTAGGAAAAATTAAAAGTGTCAACAATACCTTGATTATTGTTAATAGCAGTCCATCGACTGTGCTGACGGGTCATTGGCTGTGCATCTATCAAACAACGAAGACGATTGAATTTTTTTGATCCTCTTGGTCTACCCTATACATTCTACACACCTCACATCAGCAACTATATTGAGAGCAGTGGGAAAAACTATTATTCAAAATCGAAAGAGGGTGCAGGATCTAACGACTAAAAGCTGTGGCTTCCACGCACTACTATATTTTGTGTTCCGATGTCGTGGCTATACTTACAAGCAGTTTCTCCACATTTATGGTGACAATCCACGTCTGAACGACTTTCTAGTGGAAAATATACTTACAAGTGTATTTAATATTGATTTCAGTGCCCTAAGAGTAAAGTGCTTAAAAATGTTTGTGAATTTGTTTATTAATAAAATGTATATATATATATATAACAATGTCTTTAAATCTTCACTTTTAGATTTCTTCATCGGTGTATAGGCAACTGTCGTGAACCACTAATGCTGGTAAATCATTTGGATTCACTGTATATTGATCTTGATTGATTGCAAAGTCAGGGTCACATTTTCTACAGTACAATGTAACTTCACTCTTGTCATATCTCTTTGTATAGTCAATGATACTATTTGCATTCATATTATGAAATTCACGAGTTTCAATCTGTCTATTTGAAGCAATATCACATACAGTGTTTTCAAGTGGTGAATCACATTCGGTAACTGCCAAATAAAAATCACTTGGTTTATAGTCATAGTAGGCAGTGTCATCACAGCGATGACGTAGAAACCAGATTGTCTTGTTACCCCAACAGTTGAATCGTAGACCAGATTCCTCTTCCCAGAATAATTTAAATCCGCGACGGTACCAATCTCGTAGAAATAAACTAAAATCACGTTTAGGATTCTTTCCGATCATAGCGGTGTAAGTATTCTCCCCACTGATCACATTTATCATTGTGACAATTGGAGCACAGGTATCCTCTAGGATGAGAGTCACACACCTCTTCAAGACATGAATTACATCCTTTAATTTGTATTGCATAGCCTCTATGTAATTTACAAGGATTACATAATTTACACTTTTCACTATAGTCATCTATAATTGTACAATTCTCACATTCAGTCCAACTGCCAAGAGTGTACATGCACAATGGACATATATAGAACATTTTGGTTTCCGATGTCAACTCACTCACAGCTAAAACGAAACTGATCCTCTTCGTTCGATAAATTCAACGAGAGGGAAATGGGGGAGAGAGGAGTAACTCTGTGACGTTACCTCTTTCGAATGATGGGGGAGCCATCTACATTGAATCCATTGGCAATGTTTTCAAAAGTATATCCACAATATGATTCTGTCTTGTTCCAATTAATATATCAATAAATTGAGTATAAGCATTTGAATCACATTTTTAAAGTTTCATACAATAGTCCAATGGGGGAGAATCACTCCTCATTATATTGTCAAGTGTTCCCTGACAGGAGAATATATCCTGCGTTTAAGAGATAACTCGAGAAAAATCATCATCCAAAATCAAATGTTTTTCCATAAACACTAGATTTGATCTAATTCTCTCTTTCTCAAATTTACTCATTTTTCAGTCCTTACACACTGACTGCTGACTCTAGACTGAGCCTGATTCGTTAGCCCTAACCAGAAAAGAAAGAGAACATTTTCGATTTCGAAACAATTTTATTGAATAATTACAACAACATCAATAATACTATGCATGTACAATTAGCGATAGAGTTTATTGTCTTCGATATGTTTCACTAATGCACTTAAAGCGCATTGAAGTCTATTCACATGTGCTATATCAACTTTTGCGGCAAAACATAATTGATCCTCCATTTTAAATTTGCTCAAGGATATCACATATCTTGCATATACTGCATCCCATTCCAGACAAAGCCGCGATCCTTTCGTAATTTCCACCGCAATGTTTGGTGCTCTTGTATTATTACCATCAACTCCACTATCAACTTCTAATAGTGTACATTCCACTCATTATTACAAATATATATCCAAATGAGTAAAGTCAAACTGTTCTCACTCCTTTGAATTCTATTCACAGACTAATAAAAACTATAGTAAAAATCCTTTCATCATATTTCCCTCCGCCGCTAATATGTAAACAAGCCCTCTGATTGGCTGAGAAGGAAACACGTGATCTAACTGTTTCCTGTTATCGTATCAATAAAATTCCCAATCGATTACGCAATCAAGTTCTCGGAAATTCACTTCCCCCATCGATTACGCAATCAAGTTCTCGGAAATCCACTTCCTCTTCGATTACGCAATCAAGTTCTCGGAAATTCACTTCCCCCACGAGTCCTAGATCAATAACATTGTTCCCGTTAGAATTCAATGCGCATGTGCAACCTTCGTCCCGGTTAGGTTATTACACATAGAAACATCAAATAAATCGACCTTGGAAAAAGAGGTCATTGACCCCATTACGTAATCTTTCTCCCTAGGGAGGCTATGCCCTTATTTGGAGCCCTGTCAGTATTCTATGCCCATATATGGTGTGGGCGTGGGGGCTTTAGGGTCACTTCTACTATTCTCGTACACTAAAATAAAATCGGGAACAGAAGAAAAACGAGTCAGATAAAAACAGAAACAGGACAAAATAGCTATTATAAAAACAGAAACAGAACAGGAAAACAAAAAAAACATGTAATCTATTTCTGTTCTGTTTTTTGCATAAACAGAACAGGAATAGGTACTTTGAAAACAGAACAGAAACAGTGCCCATGCTTAATTCGAACAGTTAAAAAAATTTGCACATTCACAATTCATGGAAATTCCTTACAATAGGAGGGTTTGAACCTGCATACCTTCGATCAGTTTACACACTCTCAACCACTCAGCTATCGTAAGGTGTCCGAATGTCAAATTTGTTTAATACTTAGCTCACCTTCTTTTCATAAAGAGTTATAATACAGTTACCAGTTATAAAATAAAGTTACCAGTAACAAAAATTACCAACGAATTTAGAAATGAAGGGAGTTTTTTGGTTTCATAAAAGTTAGTGATATTCATTTGGTAAATATATACCAAATCATACTATTGAATT
Source organism: Artemia sinica (assembly GCA_027921565.1). Lineage (NCBI taxonomy): Eukaryota > Metazoa > Arthropoda > Branchiopoda > Anostraca > Artemiidae > Artemia > Artemia sinica. The sequence continues at coordinate 39,296,160 of CM051268.1, forward strand.
TGGAATAAAGTGAATACACCATTCGATGCCTTTTTTTATGCTGATTACGAATATAATAATCATTTCTATCGGAAATGAATTTCAGACCGCCCCCCCCCCTATATATGTCAATTCAGGGTATATATTTCGGTAAATATATACCAAATCATATTATTGAGTTAGGAATAAAGTGAATGCACCATTCGATGTCTTTTTTTTATGCTGATTACGAATATAATAATCATTTCTATCGGAAATGAATTTCAGCCCCCCCTATATATGCCAATTCAGGGTATATATTTCTACATTAGGAGGGTGGGGGCAAATTTTGTTTCTGATGTAAATGGGAGGTAAGTTTAAACTTTACCCCCCCCCCCCTAATGTAGAAATATATACCCTGAATTGGCATATATAGGGGGGGGGGGCTAAAATTCATTTCCAAAAAAAAATGATTATTATATTCGTAATCAGAATAAAAAAAGGCCTCGAATGGTGTATTCACTTTATTCCTAACTCAATAATATGATTTGGTATATATTTACCTTTCTTTTTTCCGTTTTCTTTATATGGAAGTGAATCAAAAAAAAAAAAAAAAAAAAAAAAAAAAAAAAAAAAAAAAAAAAAAAAAAAAAAAAAAAAATCGATCGCGAATTTCTTCCACAACATGACAATATAATAGCTTTTTTTCATTTCTCTTCTTTTCCTAAATTATTAGTACAACTTCTGGTATTATAAGATTTACCAAATTACTAATAACCTAAATTAATAGTAAATTTAGAAATGCAAAGGGTTTTGCAGTTCGATAAAAGCTAGTGATATTCTTTGTCTCCTTTTTCTTGATGTGAAAATTGATCAAAGGATATTTTTTCTTTGCGAAGTTCGTCTGCACCATGACTGTATTAATACTTTTTTCCTCTTCCTTCTTTTCCAAAACTACTAATATTATTTTTTGGTAGAATTTATCGAGTTTGTTATATAGACTAGTGGTTACGACCGCACGCTCTAACCATGGTAAACCAAATTCGAATTCTCGTTATGTCATGATTTTGAACCCTGTGGTAGCACAGTGGATTTTTGCACCACTTGGCAATACAGAGCCTGGGGCTCCATCCCCGCTGCAACAGTTGGGCGACAGGCCTGATATTTTCTCTGTAAAAAAACTCAGCAACTCAATTGTTGGTTCAACATCATGTGCGCCGTCAATGGCCCTGAAGGATATCTTTCCCTTTTTATTATCTTCAAATTATCATTCGTAATTTCATTATAGTATAAAAACGTATCAAATAGAAACCTGGATGTTTTTCTAGTAACTTCATAGTACTCATCTACGTACGAATTCTGTTAGGTCACCCTTTGTGGGATTAGGATGCATGGCACCCCTGGTTTCAAAAGAAAGTCTCGTAGGAGGTAGTCTTCAGACAATACTATATTTCTCACTTTCACCTCCCTCTATTTCTGTTTTAGGAGACTATGTTCCTGCATTAACTGTGTGCAGGCATACTTATGGTTTATTTAACCAAATGGTGTAAATGAAACTACAGGTTGCCAAGTCTATGAAACACAATTCCTTAAAATTACGTTAACATTACACGTCCTTGTTTTTCTTATGTATAAAATGAGCATTTTAAATGAAAACGAACTAAGTCTATAATATATCAAATTTGTTAAATTTCCTAATAAAAATTTTGCACGCCACATTTTTAGTTAGGCGTCAAGGGAGCAACATAGAAAGAACTGAAATAAGGGGGGGGGTTGTGTTCTAAAGCATAAACTGCTAAACATTGAAAACGATAAGTGATAAGCACAAATGTGCATTTTGATCATATACTATCTGTAAAAAAATTCTCCCTAACTGTGAGATGTCTGACACTCCCTAAAAGGAAATCTATTTACGCCAATGTTTAGGAAGTTTCAGTCACTGGGATTAATAGGCTGGCCAAGAGAAGGTATATACCTTTTGAAATTACTGCAATAATTATAGAAATAAAAATTTACCGAAAATTTTTAGTTGCAATTTGCGTGGGGTTATCCTGTTTTCAGGCACGTAGGGCTATCCTCTTTCTTTATCTTGCTCTTGGAGGTGCATTTGACCTCAAGTTTTACTTAAGGAGTTTTTGACCCAATATAGGGGAAATTCTATCTCCTTATTTGAAGGTATAGACCTTTTCACAAATTCAAACTCACTGAAGAAGAGGCAAAAAATTATGAAATTATTAAAATTAAAATTCTGAAAATAAAAATTTGATATAAAAAGACCAAAAACTGTCAAAAGAGGAAGTTGATATTCGACAACCATTTTACGAACAAAATAAACCTTAAAAAAAAAAAAAAATCTTCGTAGTTCTAGCATGCAGGGCCGTGGAGTGGGAGTTTTAGTAAATTTTGCTGCATGGAGTCGGAGCTGGTAAATTGAAAATCTCTAGGGTCGTTGTCGGTTGTAACGAATGAAATCTAGTTAAATGAAGCTTTAAATCATGGCTTTGGAGTCAGGGTTTTAGTAAAAGCTTTTGAATGAAGTCGGAGCTAGAGTCGGTTATAACTTATAACTGACTCCACAGCCCTGCTTGCACGTTTCACTTGAATATTTGACTTTGTTTTTTAATGTTATTCCTTTTTCATAAACACTGCTTGAGTCGAAAATTTGTGGAATAGGCCATAATGATGAAAGAGATGGCGTGAGTGGGTCCCAGTAAAACCTAGAAAATACAGGGAAGCAGGGGTAACTGACATATTTCATTTTCATTAGTTGCTGTTCTACCCTACAGTTTATATGATAGCATACGTTTAGAATGCTTTATTGCTCGCGAACTTAAATCGCCTTTGTTAATTGAAAAGGTGTTATGTTACAAGACAGGAATTAATCAATCGATTGAGCGTACTCGGGTTAGGAATTTGGCCCATGAAACTGGCCGACAAAAGCCTAACATACCATCTTTTGAATTACCGTTGTCGAAATTGTTCCGACTAAGGATTATATAGACTTTTAGACTACATTGGGCTATTTGTGCAAATTTTAGTATCTATTTAATTTCATAGTTGTTGTAGTAAAGTTTTGAGAGTGAGCTTATTAAGGTACCTCAGCTTTTTATTGGTAGAATTTACGGTGTTCATGTGTTTGTGAAATTTTTATAAGGTTTTTGAATTCATCAAAAAGGCAGATTATTTTTATTTTCGTTTGTCTGGCATAGTCCCGTCTGTAAATTAGATCAGTGGTTCTCAAACTGTGGTACGCGTACCCATTTTCAGAAAGAAAACTTTCTGAAAATGAAGTTTTTCAAGAAAAAGTAAAGAGCCATATTAAACTTAAGACTAGCAGGTTATGCGGGCTAGTACCAGTGTGAAAACAGTGTGGCAACCCCATTCCGCTCTGGGCCATAAGTATAACACAAAATCAGCAACCATCTTTCCAGACATGGAGCTTAATAAATGATTACTCGGGGTAATTTTTAATTGTGACATTTTAGCTTACGGCTTTATCCGAGAAATCACTTGGACAAAGCGTGGGACGAAACGTTGATATAATTTATTGGATAAGAAAGTAATGAAAGTGGTGTAGCTGCCTTCTGTGCGTTAACTGGTCTTCTAAACGAGCCAACCATAGTTTATCAGCTCACTTATTTTTCTATTTTTTTTTACCAACAATCGACGAATTAGTGGACAATAAGAGTAGTTAGTATATATGGAATTCTAGCCAATTATGTTCCTTGGCAGCTTTCCAAGGCAGCTTACCAGACTGGTTATTTGGCAGTGTATAATGTGGTCAAACATGTTTTGAGAGTATGATCATAATTATATAACTCAACCGAACCGGTTTTTGAGGCAACATCCGTTTTTTTAGGAGCCAATCAGAGAGCGGAGGTTACTCCATGTACGATAACTTGATTGGTGATTGGGATTTGAATAAAAGGAATGGTTTTCTTTACAATTCATATTAGTAAGAGAATTGAATTCAGAGAGAATAGTTTATTTGAGAGGATATTAGTGGAGAAAAAAATGAGTGGTGCATTTACATTATTGGAGATTAATGATGGAACCGACAGCAGCAGCAACGATATACGAGTACCCAATGTGGCTGTGGAAATAACCGCTGGCTGTAGACTATGCCTTGAATGGGACAGTATGTATGCTAGATACGTGATATCATTAAGCAAGTTTAAACAGGAGGAGCAACTATGTTTTGCTGGAAAAGTGAATATTCTCCATATAAATAAACTTCGGTCAGCATTAGATGTCCTATCGAAATATATTGATGAGAAAAAAATGCATCAGTGAATACTACTATTGTAATTATGTTCAACAAAATTGTTTCTAAATCAAAGGTATTTTTCTTTCTATAGTAGACTAGCGTATATTTTCTAGACTACAAAAAATTCTGGTTAGTCTGAAATTGGTTGTGAGAGAGTTAGGACTCTAAAAAATGGATAGATTTGAGAAAGAGCGAATCATGGGGAATCTAGTGCTTATGGAAAAACGTTTGATTCTAGATGACGATTTTCTAGTGTTGTCTATTCAAAGAAAGATATTTTCTCGAGGAATGCTTGTCGATATAATGAAAACTGATTCTCCATCATTAGACTATTGTATGAAGCTTCTACGTCGTGGTCCAAATGCATTTACACAATTTATTGGTATATTGATGACGACATGGCAAAATGATATTGTGGATATGCTTTTAAACACTAGTTTAGAAATTTAGGACTTTTTTTTCATGAGAAAGATGATGCTCAAGAATGATTTACTCCTCTCTCTCTATCTCAGACAATTTTTGTTGTTGCTAGCTCAGTTTCATTGTGGCAGTGAGAGTGTCAACACATGAAAAAATGTTCCATACATGTCCGCTATGTATGTACACACTGGGCAGCTGGTCATCATGTGAGAATTGCACAATGATTGATGAGTATGATGAAAAGTGTAGATTATGCAACCCGTGTAAATTGCATAGAGGATATGCTGTACAAATTAAAGGTTGTAATTCCTGTCTTGAAGAGGTGTGTGACTCTCATCCTAGAGGCCACCTATGCTCCAATTGCCATTATGATAAATGTAATCAGTGGGAGAATACATATCCCGGTATGATTGGAAAGAATCCTAAGCGTGATTTTAGTTTATTGCTACGAGATTGGTATCGTCGTGGTTTTAGATTGTTCTGGGAGGAGGAGCCGGGTCAGGATTCAACTGTTGGAACAGCAAAAGAATATGGTTTCTACGTCATCTTTGTGAAGTAAATGGGTGTTATGATTATAAACCCACTGATTTTTATTTGGCTGTAACGGAATGTGATTCGACACTTGAGGACACTGTTTGTGAAATTGCTTCAAATAAGCAAATTGAAACATGTGAATTCTATAGAATGAATGAGAATAGTATCATTGACTATACAAAGAGATATGACAAGAGTGAAGTCACACTCTATTGTAGAAAATGTGACCTTGACATTGCAGTACATCAGGATCAGTACACTGTGAATTCAGATAATCTACCTGCACTAGTTGTTGTCGACAAATACCTATACCTAGTAGAAGATGAAATCTAAAGAGTAGAAAAGTCGTTTTATCATGTATATAAATTTTTATCATTTATTAATAAACAATTTCACATACATTTTTAGAACATTTTATTCATAGGGCACTAAAATCAATATTAAATATGCTTGTAAGTATATTTTCCACTAGAAAGTCGTTCAATCGAGGTAAGTCAACGTAGATGTCAAGAAACTGCTTGTAGGTGTAGCCACTACATCTGAACATGAAAAAGAGTAGTGCATGAAAGCCACATGTCTTAGTCGTTAAATCTTGTACTCTTCGTTGATTTTGAATAATGGTTTTCCCACTGCTTTCAATAAAGTTGCTGATGTATGGAGTGTAGAATTTATACGATAGGCCAAGAGGATCAAAAAATTCAATATTCTTCGCTGTTTGAAAGATGCATAGCCAATGGCCGGTCTTCAAAGTCGATGGACTGCTATTAACAATGATTAAGGTATTGTTAACACTTGGAATTTTTTCAATGAAGTCCGAAGGTATGCAATAGGACTTGCACTGGGACATGTATGGATCCAGACTAAATACGTTGATTATTTGGTTTGTGTTCATGGTGCTAGGTCTAGTAGAACACTGCCGTCGGGTGTGATTTCCCAATAGGTTTCAAATTGACTCAATGATATTAGCGTGATACTCTCAGTCAAAGCATCGGCAAATGTACACTCTAAACGTACATCTTCTGTTCGTACTATGCTCATATCCTGAGTCCCCGACAAGTCCAAAACAATTACCCCATGATTTTTTGAAAAAATTGAATCGGTTATTCCATTTTCAAATAGTTGAGAGTCATGATCTAGGGATTGCATGGTCAACTTGTACAGAGTTCTATAGGATTTTTTGTCAAAAGATAGAGTGTACAGTGGAATACCATTTACTTTGCACACAAGGCTAGATAACCGAAAAAATTAAAATCATGGGGGGATTCAGTCCAGGATCCAACGGCACTGCCACTCTTCACAAAGGCCAAAGCCAATTTTGATGGGATTTCTCCATTGATAAATGATGAATCGCTTTAGCTACGAGACCCGGTGGCAATGTGACGTTGATTGGTGATCGTATGGGGGACAAGAAGTTTAATGTTGTTGCCATTGGCTCTTAGCTTTTCCACTGCCAATGCAACAGAGTTCATAACCTGTTGTTTTCGGACGTGGAGAATTGCCGATGTGATAATGACATTTGCATCGGGTGCTGCAGGAAGTGTTTTTCTCAAAATGAAATTCGATGGGGCCATCTGTAACTTTATGTCAATCTTGACATTGGGGGGGGGGGGTAGCCATTGGGATATATTGAATATCTCATGATTTAATTTTCCAACCAGATGATACTCCTGGGTCACTGCAGTAGTCAACTCACCATCAGTATCAACACCTGATCGATATTCATAGCCCAATGATTGTCCTCTCAACTCCTTGTATGCCTTTGGTGTCATCATCATAAATTGTATGTAACTTGCATAGTTGGATAAATTATTGCTAGTGCTCACCAAAGTACCATTAATAAATAGATTAATTTTCTTGAACAGGTTGTGTAGAATACAGTTCTCGTAGGAGAGACCATCGCCAGCATTTGGAGTTGTATTATCGGACTTTTTCTTCACCGTAACATTTAAATCAATAAATATTGATGACAAATCAATGAAATAGTCTTCATTGGAAAATATTTGAAAGTGTATATTTTCCGAGAGGGGTTGTTGGGGGTGAAATTGTTCATAGTAGCCATACTTGACACTGACATCAACATTTTCAGCATTGAATAGATTCAATGAGGAACTGATTGATGGATATGATTCCTTGTGGGGGAGATAAGTCATCTTAAGAGAAGAAATCCTTCTTTGATCTAACAATCTTTTTCTTCTTCTTCTTCTTCTGCTTATTGGTCTTCGTTGTTTTATTCCTCAAAGTCCTTGTTGATGTCCTTCGCTTCCCGCCTGGGTGGAGACTGATGAGTGAATGACGCGCACGCATCCTTTTCAATCCCTCCCCATTTTGTCGAGATTTTAGTTGCTCACCAACGGCTCTTGCTGAAGATCTAATATTTTCCTTAACACTCACCTTGAAATTCTTGCCCGAGCCCCAGTCCTGTAGTGTTGAGGCAGCAAAATTTGATGCAGCAGGCACAAGATATTTTCTGGCAAGGGGTAGTGCTGAACGAAATAGCCTAGCAAACCAGCTACCAAGACCATAGCCAGACATTGTAGTATGACCCTTGTAGTAGTTCAATCCATTGCCTATTTGACGTGGACTCAAAGCACCAACATAACAATCGATATCGGGGCAGACAAATGGAATTCTTCTATTGTTCATTTTAGGTGATTGTGCTGTCGCCGACAATGGGTCGAAAATGACATGTAATCACTGCTAAGCCTTTTGTTATTGCTAGAGGATCACCCAATTCACTTCTTAGTGTTAACTGACAGAGTTCCAAATACGAAGTGTTTACAGGGACATACTGAAGATGCTTTATTTATGATGAACAAGTTCATGAGATGTTTTTCGTTCAAGAACACGTAGGAGGGGGACATTTGAATTACCAACTCTCGATGTTTCCACAAAGATGCATAGAGAAATATGCAAGAGTCCGAGGCGAAACCAGGTGGATAATCAGCAAAAATAACTTGATTCATCCCGTAAACGGTAACAGCATTTTTCCCATTGATCATATTCTGTTTAAAGCCAAGAACGTCTCTCAGATTATCATTGAGAATAATTATTTCGGTGTCAACAGGTGAGGTAATGTAAATCCTATCGTGTTCCAATGAATAATTAAAATGGAATTTACCATTCCTACGATATGAGATTTCTCTATTGATTGTACGACACAAATCTGTCATATTATCGTATTCAATATATTTCAATTTAGCATGTGGTTATTCGCTAGATTTAAGTGCTTCAACCCATTCATAGTCGACGAAGAGTGTCGAATCGAATGGTATAAGTTTTATATCATACACACGATCCTTTCTCAGGATGTCATAGGTATTTTTGAGAATACAGTCGACAAGAGCCACTTCATACGCACCGTCAAATTTGATGGCGGGGGGGGAGTTTCGTCCAAAAATCACTTGTCGTATTCAAGTCGTTGTAGAGAGGATCGGAAACATTGGACATAAAAGTTACATAGAAATCATTGGGCATTGTCAATATCTTCAACACCGATCCAAGAATCAAAATCAGAGCTGTATCCTAGCCACCAAACAAGTAACTGTTTCCTACCCCTGCGAGTACGAGTCTTTAATATCTTTTCAATTTGATAGATTTCACTATTATTTTTAACTTTTTGTAGTTCATAGTCATAAAAGCCGCCGAGAATCTCTTCATCTTTGGTATCGCGCAAACGATAAGTTATGGGTTTAGTGCCTAGGATTTTTGCCACTTTAAAAAGTTCTGTGGACCACAAGTAATTCCCCTTTTCAAAAACATTAGTTGTTCTATTAATTCGAACAGTATCACCAACATTGAATTTATTTTTCTTCTTGACAATCGTTTCATTGGAATATTGTTTAAGAAAAGTGTCAATTGTATCATGATCAGAATGATGAACTTCCGTTGGGGTTGAATTGGACAATGATCGATGAGGTCGTTGATTATAAATCAACATGATTTTATCTAAATCATGAATAAAAGCCGGTGTATTTTTCAATGTACAATATCTTGAAATTAAAAGTCGAATAGTTCATATCAATCGTTCGGCCAATGCAGCCTTTCTAGGGCTATGACTATGATAGAGCAGTGTACTATATTTCACTAGTACTTTTGCAACATGGGGATTAACAAATTCACTACCGCGATCCGTTTGAATTTTTCTATATGAATCCTGTTCGAGAATACTTTCAATGGCCTGAGCAACTTCAACGCCTCTCTTTGTTCGCAATGGAATCGCATATGCATAGCGACTAAAAACACTGATTGCAAGTAGAATGTACTTGTACGGTGTATTGTGACGTCTTTGAATCTCATCTAGAGTTAGGAGATCTGCTTGCATTATATGCAATGGGAAAAAGGCTTTAGTTTTTCGATAATGATTAGCACGAAGTATATGATTTCTATGCAGAGTGTAACTTGATTCATTTTGTAGATAGTCTTGTACACTTTTAGCGTGAACACCAGTGGCTTTGGAAAGAGTGGTAGGGGAGCTTAAACTCCCCACTTCACCAATATTTTCATAAACACGTTTCAGAACTTCAACCATTTTGAACGTAAACACGTTGTGTAACGTCCGCTACCCTTTTGTATACTGGCGGTTGGTGGTGGTGGTGGTGACGTTGACTTGATACGCCTTCGCTTTTGTCTAGCTATCAGTGGTGTGCTAGTATTTTGCAAAATTGATTTAAAATATTCTTTTTCTTCTTCATGTTCATATTTTAATGGTGTTGATGTTGATGCATGTTCATTTATTTTTTTTTAGAATTTGTCTATTGCTAATAAGACTTTTGGGGAAGTTTAATGTATTTAGAAAGTTGTATAGATGAGCGTTAAATGATAATAGTCCTTTACGATTTGTAACCATATCATAGATTAAATCAGGTAGATTATAGCTCTTGCCCTGAATTATAATCCCTTTCCCATTGCTCTCAACTTGAATATGATCTTGACCACTTTCCATGAGATAGGTTAGGAGTCGTTTACTTTGTTCACGATATGAGTGGGGTATTAGATTTCCAATTTTCAATACAATTGAATCCAATTCCTCCTTCTTTAATTGTGTTCCAGCAGACTCTTGAGGAGATGATTCTTTTTTGTGATCAATAGCAGCAGCAGTGGCCTTCGACCGATAGGGTTTATGTTTGTCCACTCGGCGAAGTGCATCTTGAAGTAAAAGCAGTTTCTTATCATCCTCAATATTCTCATTGTCAAGGAATTTACTCAGATTGTTCTCAAAGTGTTCCACGGGTGAGAGAGCGATTTCTATTGGAGTCAATTTATAGGGTTTTGCCATTCTCACTAGAGAAAACTGTTTACAAGTCCTGCAATTATCGGCAGTAAAAGTGTGAAAAAGCTACCGCCTGCCCGAAGAAGTCGTTTCTTTTTAAAATTCTTTCCTTTCTTTTTAGAGGCCAATGTACGTACAATGGAACGATGTTGCTTTGCCCGTTGCTTAACTACTTCTGGCTGTTGAACATTACCCTCGGTCAAATTTAAACAAAGTTCAGATATTAGATTAATGAAATCATTGTCAATACCATGTTTGAGTATGGCTTTCCTAAGCGAGGATTTTGAAGTGCCTAGAACTGAAAACAGATGTCTATTTTCATGTAGTTTCTTCAGTGTCATGATAGAAACTAATAGGTCTTTTTAGTGTTCACGGGGAGATATACTGTAACTTCATTGTCGAAAATAGCTGTGACTACACGCAGATCCTCGGGTGTATTTTGATTAAGATCTAATAGGATATAGCCGTAGGGTTTATTAGTTGCCTGATTGTATGCTGAGATCAGAAATTTAGGGGCGCCTGGATAGATTTGTTTATTGAGGGTTATTAGCGAGCTAGAATCACGAACAACTCTGTAGATGATATAGTAGGTGCAGTTCAATGCAAGTGTTCGCATACATTTGCTCTGATGAAAGAGATTGTGTAGAACCAGAGTAACGGAAATCTGTTCATGATGAGAGCGAACAGTGAACAGTTGTAGCATTTCCTGGGACCATTGTTCAATAGATTCAGCCATATCGACAATGATCAGCCAAGAGTTTGGTTCAATAATGCTGAAAACATCCAGTCCCTGTATGAATTGTATCTGCACCAATCCCGTCGTGGCAATTGCTTTTATTTTATCGTATGACTCCTGCCAAATACTGTAACAATAGTAGATTTTTTTCGGCTTTTCCACAAACATTTTATCGCAATTTTTAATTATTTTAGTTAAGAGTGTTATTTGCCTGACATTCACGGCCCACACAGAAACGATCTGAATGGTGTTTTAAATTGATACATGTTCCCTTCAATAGTTCACTTGAACAACTAACTGTAGACTATAGCTGTCTAATGACTAAATAATTTTCCTACTACTACTACGTTCAAGAATAATAATAAGAAGAAGAAGACGAATAAAGAATCATATTTTCTTTTATTATATGCATAAAAAAGCAACAATACTTAAAAAAATACTACATTGAAAAAAAAGCACATTAAACATGAAAAAATACACTTTTTTTTAATTTATTTATAATAAAAAATACAACATTTACATAGGCACAGAAAAAAAAACACTTAAATAAATACACTTTTTTTTGTTTATAGAAAAAATACAACATTTTTTAGAATAAAGCACTTAAAATAATATCACTTTTTAATTTCAATGAAACATGTATATTTACAAAAGCATAAAAAAAAATCTGCTCTAAGTCAAAAAAGACAACTTTGGTAGTGGCTGGCGGTGCGCCCCCCGCTGGCGGCCGCCCCCTTCCCGGGCCGCGAGGCCCCCCCCCCAAGGTTTTGGGAAAAAATTTATTGGACTTTATTCAAACCGAGACTTTCCCTATGGATAACACATTTGGCCCGGTCTGAAGTTAAATAGTGTCCAAGGGGGAGGGTAGTCACACCGTCTTGACAAACATAGACCTTGTCGGAGATGGTACTCATGGCAATTTTTTCTACATTTACAGTAAAGTTCCTGTAGTTGAGGGAACGAATTGCCAGCAATTTGGCTCGTGGAATTGTATTTTGAACAATACAATTCCTATAAATGTCCATATTGAAATTCTTATCCACATAGCGCGTGGGTACTCCTTTGCAACGTTTCTTGATTTCCTCGTCGTGTGTCTGTATAAAGTACACCTTCGGACTTACAAACACACCACTGGAAATCATGTCGCTTCCCGTTTCTGATTTAAAAAATAAAAGCTGATTTGGCGCCCGACGTTTCACTAGCTCAGGGTAAAGCCCACTCCAATTGGTGTAGTCCATCCGTGAGCTGATAATTTCACCGTGCGCCAAATCATCAATTAGATTTGGGGTTTTTACTTTTAGCAGTAGAGAATCTGTGTCCCCGTAGCAGACCTCTACTTGCCCCTTTTCCGGCCACTGTACCCTAGCCACATTGTAGTAGAATTCCAACATGAGCTTTTTAGAGATCTCCAAGATCGCAATGCCTGCAGCAATATTTTTATTCAGGACAATGCGTATTTTTCTATTCAATAGTACCATGTCCGGGCCAATGATTGTGAAGGAAGTGTAATTTGGATCGGCAATAATTCGAGCACATTGTTTGGGATCGGTCACGACGTCACAACGATTTCTATTGCGAACACTCACACATTTTGCCGAAAGCCGAATTCAAAATGAGCTTATAAACTTCTTTTTCGGCTTTCGTTTGTGCTTCAGAACGTTTCTTGACAAAAGCGTGAACAAACGTTTTCAGATAGGGTTTTTGACTAAACTGGAGCGCTCTGTGAACCTTTGTGACGTTGAAACCGTTGTTGCACATCCATTTTAAAGCCACATGATGTACAACAATATTTTTTTCGGCAGAAGGTCAGCAATAGCTTTTTGTTTTGAAGGTGACCAATGCAATCCGTCAACCTCAACTAAACGCCTATTGCGGGGGCTCAAAGAGTACCTAGTCACAGGTCTATTGATGCACGGGAAAACAAAATCCTTTACTGAATCGTGAAGCTCAACTGGTATCTCCCCATCAATTTCAAAAAACCATCCAACCGGTCCATTCTCCTCAACACTGTCAATGTTGGGGAAATAGGGAGCTTGAGGGTCATTGAGCCATTGATAGTCACCGCAAGGTAGCGCATAATGGGACATGGCCGAGGGGTAGAGAGAATTCATATCAAGGAAAACTGCATCCGATTTTGTCCCCGTCTTCTCTCCAGTTGGATCAGTTTCCAAGTTACGATCCCCGTGAAAAACGTATCCACCCCTCATTGACCTTTCGATGAACAGGTGCTGATCAATGTCAGTGATTAGCCCAATTTTTTCCCCACTAATTTTTAGGATGAGGTCCATCACCAGATGAGGAGATGAAAAATAATAGCCCAAATCAAGATTAAATTCCCCATAGATTTTGTCCGTATTTTTACACATAATGTCTAACAAAGTTAACACATCACTTGACAAATACAGCTTGCAGTAGTCAAACCCATTTTTACACCCTCCCTCTGCCCACACTTTTTTAGCAAAACTGTATTCATCGGGGGTGCACCTACGATCGTGTAGACTGTCGTAAAACGATTCAATCGAAGGAATAGTTTCCTCGGCGAATCTCGACATGGAACAATAATAATCATAAGGATATATGCCCTTGACCTTCAACAAATCATATAAATCATTTGGAAATTGTTGCTTGAGAAGGGGGAAAGCGTTGCAGCCGTCATCGTTTTTCTGCACTTGAATTAATTCGCTCAATGATTTGGGGAAAAAACTGTAGGAATCTAAAAAGCGAATTTTATTCGTGTACTCAATTTCGTCTTCAGCAAATTTCCACATAAATTCCAAAACAAGCAACTTTTCCGATGATTTAGGAATGATTTTGTAGGAAAAGCTGTCTATCACCCTTGCATCATCCACTGTTCCATTTCTTTGAAGATGTGCCATTGCTGGTAGCACATACTTCAGATCGTAGTTAGAGTTATGTATAAAAACCGGAAGAAAGAGTTGCTGTTTAATTTTTAAATTACATGAATTGTGAGCCCACCCCCGAAAGTTACTTTTTCCCGTTGAATTGGGATCAATAAGGTGATTATGATCCTGGACAGCGTCTTTTGGGGCAAGAGCACTCCTACAAACCCAACAAACTGTCCCCTTTTCTAGTACCAGTTGCTCCTTATCTGATAATGTCATTGGGTAGTTGGTGTGACGCAATCGTGAAATTGCGGCGTTTGCTGTTTTTATCAGACACCAATAACTTTTCCATGCTACCCTCCTCATCCATAGCCAAAAAAAACCTCTTCCAACTGCATTTTATTATTGGAATCGCGACGGGCATGCACATAGGAACACGCAACTAGTTTGTGTTCCTTGACTATATTTGGCCTTGATGGGTCTGATACCTCCACCAGTCTTGATTCACAATCCAAAGATACTTTATCAGCTTGTAGCAGGGAATTTTGGAAATTTTTAAATTGTAAAGTATCTTTGCCTTCTGCCGGCATTTCTATTCGTTGATTCCCATGAATTTTGCAATGCCTCATGTGATCCGAGAGTGTTCGCTCAGATCTAAATGAGGAAAGGCACATGGGGCAATAGAGACATTCTCCTTTCTTCGTGCTCTGGGATAAGAGTCGACTTACTGCCGTAACAGGGAAAAAATGACCATAGGAATTTACATCTTTGGGAGGCTCGTAAATAACCCAAACCCAATTTTTAACATTATCCACCATCGTTGTTCTAACTGAATACAAAACCCCTTTTTTATTTGGTTT